>JASJET010000022.1:4257500-4735000 GCA_034092305.1 Diaprepes abbreviatus
GGAGGTCGGCGAAGCCGCGTTCAGTATTTGCATGCTTCCTTCTGATCTGTCCCTTGCACAGCCAGGTGCATGTCGGTACCCTGATGAGTCTAGTAGAGACGAAACATGTATCTCTGCCGTATCACTGTGGCGGGGAGGGTAAGTTTTGACTTTCTTCTCGGTATGGTGGTACAGGTAGGCCATCATCTCGGTGGTGGTGGAATAGGATAAATTGCGTTTTATAACAATTTGTTCTAACTGTGCAACCTCTAACACAGAAAGGATAAGGGGGAGGGAAGTTTGCATTTACTGTTCGTATTTTACTTCATTCTATACATGGAGCTGCATATAGTTGTACATTTGCTGAATGTGATTTCAGCACTACAACGGCATAATGTGGATATATCCACTGCTATTGCATCTCACACGGAGGAACCCGTGATAACCGCATCAACATATATACGCCATCCGGCGGGAGGTCGGCGAAGCCGCGTTCAGTATTTGCATGCTTCCTTCTGATCTGTCCTTTGCACAGCCAGGTGCATGTCGGTACCCTGATGAGTCTAGTAGAGACGAAATATGTATCTCTGCCGTATCACTGTGGCGGGGAGGGTAAGTTTTAACTTTCTTCTCGGTATGGTGGTACAGGTAGGCCATCATCTCGGTGGTGGTGGAATAGGATAAATTGCGTTTTATAACAATTTGTTCTAATTGTGCAACCTCTAACACAGAAAGGATAAGGGGGAGGGAAGTTTGCATTTACTGTTCGTATTTTACTTCATTCTATACATGGAGCTGCATATAGTTGTACATTTGCTGAATGTGATTTCAGCACTACAACGGCATAATGTGGATATATCCACTGCTATTGCATCTCACACGGAGGAACCCGTGATAAACGCATCAACATATATACGCCATCCGGCGGGAGGTCGGCGAAGCCGCGTTCAGTATTTGCATGCTTCCTTCTGATCTGTCCTTTGCACAGCCAGGTGCATGTCGGTACCCTGATGAGTCTAGTAGAGACGAAACATGTATATCTGCCGTATCACTGTGGCGGGGAGGGTAAGTTTTGACTTTCTTCTCGGTATGGTGGTACAGGTAGGCCATCATCTCGGTGGTGGTGGAATAGGATAAATTGCGTTTTATAACAATTTGTTCTAACTGTGCAACCTCTAACACAGAAAGGATAAGGGGGAGGGAAGTTTGCATTTACTGTTCGTATTTTACCATATATATATATATATATATATATATATATATATATATATATATATATATATATATATATATATATATATATATATATGCAGGATATTGAGTTGGTAACTAGATTAACATATGACCGCATTTAATTCATAAAACATAAGTGTCCGTAACACTAAACCATGATAGAACCTTAAATATAGTGGGAAATATCATACATTACTCATAACGACACATTCACTTTAAACGTGAAAAACTTCATCATTATAAAATTGTTACTTCTCATAAAAATCGCTTGTCAACGCGCGTGTATAATAAGCATCGTGGATTTTATTTTGTACAGATTTTAACCGAGCATCTTCAGACGCTTTTTTTCGTAAGGAAGCAAGTCATGCTCTACGCATCTACTTTGTTTACGGCAGCGGAGCATCGGTCCGTGGATATTTATCGTGCAGACAGTCATCGGTCAAATGCCCAGCGCAGGGGTATCGGTTTGGCAATATCTACTTATAATTGGAATATCCCTGTTCTCTGAACTGTAATACGGTTTGACTGCCAAATGGTCAAAACATCCACTCGGTGGTCGGTTCTCGGGCGCCACCCTCGGGATTAGTGTGGTCGAGGGCCAACTTGTGCGTCAGGCAGCTTATTACAGTGGAGAAACAGCAAGCCAGAGATCAATTGCGCGTATTAGTGCTGGCTGCCGGCTGCCAATTGTTACCTGAAATGTTAAAAATGGGAACTAGGTAATAAAAGAATGGTTTTAAAAAATCCTGTATCCTGTTTTCCATACTTTCATAAAGAAATGGCCTAAAATTACTTACAACCAAAGATATACAACGAAATAAACAATTAAACGGTCTGGAGGGCAAGAGTATGTTCTGAACGCGGTTCACGGTAGCTCGTACTTGTTGATAGAGGTAGACAGTAACCCGTCGATAACATTCATGACACTATTCACGGTATCTCGTACTACGCGTTTGCGACGCTATTCACGACGGCTCGTACTTCAATTCTCGACGACGGTACACGCGATATGTCATCTAACAATAACCCGGCATCAATCGGCAATAGGCGGCGTCTCTACACACGACGGCGGCGATAAATGTCGGGGCGGCAGTTGTTAAGCGCCCTTATCAACGGACATCGGAGGGCACCCGGCTGTAAAACACATTCTTGGTCAATACAGAAACAAAAACAAAACTGTTGGCATTCAGTGCGTGTGTGTATCGGTGATGGTAGGAAGGAAAGAAAGGAACCGACATTGGCCGTACTTGTAAGGGTCCTCGACAGCGTCGGTAAGATGGAACGACATTGCCTGTACTTACAAGAGTCCTTAACAATGTCGACCAATAGCGGTAGCAAATTAGGTAAGGAACCAACATTGCCCATACTTATAAGGATCCTCGGCAGCGACAGTAGGATGACACAACATTGCCCGTACTTACAAGGCTCCCCGACAATGATGGCCATTAACGGGGTTGGACGTAAGGAAGGTGGTGGACGGTGAAACGCCTTATACACACAAGCCTAGCCTTACCTACATTGCTACATAGCCGGCCTGAACTCCCACTGTGCCGACGAGTGACGGCGTGGGGTAATCGCACATACACAACTGCTGTATATGGCGCGCGATTACCATGGACGGAAGCTCTGAAAATGCTCGAAAAATCGCATTTCCCGAAATCTAATTATATACCGGCAATATTGAAACTTTAAGCATTTTTTCCCGCAAGAAACAGATTTTTCGGATGTAAAATATATAAAATAAATCCCGGCAAACATACTCATGCCCAAAAATTTTCTAATACAATCTTCAATTGACAAGTTATAAAGAACAGGATATATTAGCCTTGAAGGGTTACTTTTTGGGAAAATTTAAAAATCACTCATTTTCAGAGGGCTATTGCATAAAACTTATTTTTTTAGGCACCTTAATTCTTTTTAGAAGTTTGACGTTACATTTCTACATGCTTAAAATATTTTAATACATGGGAGATATCAAACACACAGTGAAACTGTTAATTTAAAGTTGTAAGATATTGATGATAAGGATCTAGCATTTTTCCTTTTCGGATATTTGAGATGTTACGTCGATTCACTCAGTTTACAACAAATTTTGGATAAGCTGCCATAGCGATATTGGTGTGACAAGGACCTACAGTTGAACTTATCCTGTTACATTCATTATGAGCAGATATGTCGTCATCATATAGATGGTCCACCGCCGCGAATAAAAAAGTGTCGTGAGTTTAAAAAATAAGTAAAAAAAATATGAACAGTGATTTGCAAGAGATAATTATAAAATTAGGTGAAGAGTTCACTAAAATGGCAAGTAATTAATAATGCAATGAAAAGTCGACCAAAATAGGTATGGTGTTATTGTGATTTGGCTTCTGAATATCAAGAGGCTGCTTATGCATGTCTTAAATGTTATAACAAAACATTAAATTTACTAGAATTTCTTTGTAGAATAAAAAAATTGGGATTTTGTGACTGTTTGGAAAAACTGATTAGTTTCACAAAAGGTCCGGTTGTATTAAATGAAATCAGAGTGTAGGACTTCAGTTTAATGTAGTAATTAATATGGAAGTTTAGTTAGAGGGATGTATGAAGAATTTTTAATTTCTTCAACCTATTCTGAATTTTACGCATATGATCATGTTGAAGTATATTATTTAGTAAGTGTAGTTTGTAAGGAATTTTCAAAACATAAAAATTAACATAAATTGTTGATCAAACTAAGAAATTTAGGTATAAATGATGATATTACACGTATAAGAGATCAACAGAAAAATATTAATCAATAAAGTAAATAAAACGTAGTCAGTTGTATCATTATATTTTGACTCTGAAGTGCTCCTCATACCATTTTAAATGTGTGATCTAATTCGATCTTGAAGACACCCCCACTATCGTTGGTGTGTGTCGTTAAGTCACTCCCCACGATTGAAAATTGAAAATTCTCTATAAAGGTTAGTGGGAAAAGAAGTGACTTCAAACAGTCGCAGATATCAGTCGCATAAATATCAAATATTGTAGTCGTGTGGTGTTCTGAGAGTATTTTTGTATTCACGGTAATTTCTTGGATTTTTCTATCATTTTTCAATAATGAGTATTCCAAAAAAAACCTCCGAATAAAATTAATGAAATGTTCAGCAAAGATGTAGAGATTTTCAACAGAAAAAAATTTACTGAAATGATCGTGGAGAAAGTGTTTGAAACTACAAAAATGATTTCAATGACTACCCGATTTGGTAAAACTCTTCTAGCGGCTTTACATGATGACGGTGATAATAGCACATTCGAGACTTTTTTGCAAAAACGTGTGGCTATAACACTGTCAGACGATATTGTAGCTATTATAAGTAAAACTAACGGGAAATACACTTTAACTTATTTCGGGCAAGGTACTGGCGTTTTCAGAAACAAAACTCGAACGTTATTACATTTTGGCTCATTGGAGTGATTTGTATGTTTTAAAACAGGATATAATTAAATTTAAAAATAGTTGCACATGTTAGAATACTCGTGTTCATTATTGTCAACGAATGTGTAGATAGATTCATTTTTTGACTAGGAAGAGAATTAAGAAATATGGCTCACGATAGGTTAGATAGTACAAATGATTGGCCGCATATTGAGGCAACCAAAGATCAATATAAGAATGAGATCAGGGAAGCAATCAATTTTATGGCTGGTTCACGCTTGTGCGATAAATATTTATATGATTCCATAGACATGGATGCATTTTGTGCCGAAAGGTCGAAAAAGAATTTTAAAAATACCTCGTTAATATTCCACATTTACTTGGTGAGCTAACTGCAAAATATTAATTGGTTCCAGCAACAGCCCAAGATGTTGAGGATCGAAATAATGTAGAATAGCATAGCATTTTGAACAAAGAAAATGAAGACATTCCATATGTGGAAAGCTAATTCTGTATTATTTTTGTATTTGTACAATTAAATAACTGTAAATAAATAAAAATTTAAGACGCAAAACGAAAGTCACAGACATAGTGAAGCAGGTTATAAAGATGAAGTGGCGATGGGCTGGTCGCATAACCCGATATGAGGACAACAGATGGACACGAAGAATCCTGGAATGGAGACCGAGGGAGACAACAAGAAGCACGGAAAGACCTCAAAAAAGATGGGTAGACGACATAGGGACAGTGGCGAGCAAACAGTGGATGAGATTGACGAAGAATAGAGAAAGATGGAAACAATTGAGAGAGACCTACATTCAGGAGTGGATGGCCAGGGGTTCACAAAGAGAGAGAGAGAGAGAGAGAGAGAGAGAGAGAGAGGGAAATAATTACAATCACGGTTTTATTTTACTTATTTTATAAATATACAAACCCAGTAGGTAATAGTCTGTGTTTCTTTTTCCCAGGTTAAATATTTCGTATAAGTAGAGCAAATAAAAAGAAGATAGTTTGGTTAAGATTAAAAATTGATAAATCTGGTCGTCAGAAATGTAATGAAAATATCACATATTACGCGAATTGATTTTAAACTTACAGTGAATGGGCAGTATGGTCAGGCGCGGATCCAAGGGGGGGGGGGCGATCGCCCCCCTCCCAAGAGCTTTGAGTTCAGAAAAACAGACCCGATTTTGCTTCTTATACTATAGTTTATTCAAGAACTAGAGAGAGTAATAAATCATGTTTTACCCTTTTTTTCTTCGCAAAATACCTGTATTCTTTAGTCCGGGGTCTTTGGCAAAATCTGTTAGACATATATATTTTTCATAGAAATGGGTTAGAAATTTTATAATCAAAAATACCGGTCTATAATAATGGACCATTTGGGTTGGATAACAATAGATATTTGGATATGTGAAGTGTTAAAAAGGATTTTAATCCTTGTCATAGGCATCGGAAAGAAGTTTATTTTATCAATAAGTATTTATGGCATAGAATATTATTTCGGTAATAAACGTAAAATAAAAAGTTTTTATAATATTATTTTATTTCTTATGATTTTTTAATAATTCACATACATTAGAAAATATAGGTAATTTTGACATATTTAACACAAATCACAACTGTATTTTTATTATTTTTATTTTGGCTTAGAAACCGTTTTAGGCACATTCAGAATAAAAACGTAGCCTTTTTCTCTCAAAAAAGTTATAATTTAAATACTTATAAAATACCCATTGTAAAAAATACAAGAAGTTAAATATATATAAAAAAATAAATTCGTCCATATAATATGAAAATTTTGTTGGGCTATCGGTCATTTTATTATTAATTAAAAACATTTTTAGAACATTTGACGTTTCAGTTTATTTATTTCTTAAATCATCTGCAGAATTACAATTAAACATTAAAAAGGGATTCAAATGTAATTAATTTTTATATATTAAATATATTTAAATAATAAATTGTGTTTACGCTGGTAAACATTACGTATCTAATTCGTAATCCAAGTCAGTGAAGCTATCTTCGCCCAAATTAATTATAATTGGTTCCTCTATCTCACGGATCGTGAGATCGAGTTTCTACATTTTCTTTTATTCTTTTATTCTTTTATTATATGGATTTTTCCAGATTTTCTGCAGTAACTTTATTCCAAAAAATCTTTCAAAAGTTGTGTTAAATTATTAATTTTGTAAGTTGTGTTATTTCTAGCAACTCTACCTTTTACTTGAAAAAGATATTTCCTTCGCCAACGGACATTTTCCGGACGATCTATAAGAACAGATTTCCTATCTGATTTTTCCCAGCAAAAATTAAGTTCTCTGAGCAATTTCCAGAGCTCAGTTCCTTTAATTTCAGATAAATCCCGATCTCCATTGATTTTAGTTAGAATTTTCTCGACGGTTGGAATCTGCTTCTCATAATAAGATGTATGTACAACTCCTTTGATTGCAGTTTACATCTCTTCTTCCAACGAGGTTTTTCGTCTGCCTGTGATCGAATGTGACTTGGGAGTACTAACAATTCCAGTCGTTTTTTTCTCCTTCAATATTCGGTACATAGTAGATTTTCCAACTCTTGTCATGTTGGAAGACATCTCAATAGAACTTTTAACATTATTATCTAGATATTGATATTTTAAGGCATCATAAACATTCATCGTAATAAGTTTTTCGTTGAGGAAAAAATGCCCTGGTTTAACGATTTTGGAATAAATATAGCTGTGGAAGCCACATTTTTTGGATATCTCACTAATCTCATATAATATATAAAAACAAGCAAAAGCAAGATAAATCACTAAGGACACACTGTAAGGTGACATAAATTAAATTGAACTATCAGAAATTCTATTGTTGCAGTAAATTTATAAAACCTTATAATGTGTAAATATAATCAAATATAATTAGATTAACGTCAGTTTTCAGTTACCTGCGGCACTGGAGAAGGTAATTTGGAGGTTTCGGTAACAGTTTTATTACTCCTCTAGTTCTTGAATGGAGTGCAGGAATGTGTATGCTTGCGATCGCCTCTCCCCTTCCCAAGAGCTTTGAGTTCAGGAAAATGGAGACGATTCTGCCTTTTATATTAGGAATGTGTATGCTACTAGCACTCCCCTCCCGTTGACAACTTGTTATTCTTGCGATAGCCACTTGCCCCCAGAACTTTCAGTTCAGGAAAATAGACACGATTCTGCCTCTTATACTAGGAATGGGTATGTTTCCCGCATCCTCTCCTCCTGTCGACAACTTGTTTTTTCTTTTGATCGCCCCCCCCCCTCTCTCCAAAAACTTCAAATTCAGAAAAATAGACCCGACCCTGCCTTTAACACTAGAAATGGGAATGATGCTGATGCCCCCCCCCCCCCGTCGACAGCTTGCCATACTGTACTTTTGTTATATCACCGCCCCCCCCCCAAAGAGAGAGGCTGGATCCGCCCCTGAGTATGGTATGAGTGGTGAGCAATACCCGATTCACTCAATTCCTCCACTCCTGGACCTTGCCCCTCCCCTCTTTGGCTCCGCCCATTGGTCATGATATTCGACCTTGAGGTGATATGGCATTGACCTTGAAAATTGCTGCGCCCAAGGTTGTATATGATTTTGATCTTGACCTTGTCTAAGGTCGCCTCGACTTTGTTGGGTATGTGACCTTGAAGTTATATGGCGTCGTTTAGAGTGACCTTGAATGGTTCTATATATGGTATGGGGCAGTTTCATTCATCAGTTGTCTCTGACTTGCATAGGTATTACATGTACTATTATTATTTGTCAAATCATGGCATATGTTTGTGAAAATTATGGTTCTAAGTTTACCAAAAGTTATAATACCAGGTGCCATAAAAAAGAATGGTGGGCAGCTAGATTTAATGAAGTGTCAGGAGGAAAACGGCTCCGAATTGAAGAGCGTAAATCAGTAATTCCAGTAATTAATTGCGCTACAACACACATAAACATAAAAATAATTCATATTTGCCGGTATGTCATGGTGTGTAACTCGTTGAATGTGCTTTCAAAAAGAGAATTGTAACCTATCGGGTTAGCTGTGATATGAATCATTCCGATTATGTAATGTTCTTTGCAGACATTAAGTCGAAGGTAGTCGAACTTGTTAATAATGTATTACGTGTGCATCACGATTTAAATTTAACAAGACAACTGTTGGCGAGTACATGCTTCCATCACAAGAAATATTCAGTGAGAAATCCTTCAACGCTGCCAATCAAATAATTACTTTAGAAAGTGATTTGGATGCCGTTTACCATTCTTTCACCGAATTAATAAAAATGCAGGCGACAGAGTTCTAGAAGAAAGATTCAGGTATTTAAAAATCAAAACCCGATATATTAAACTGATTTTGTATAATTTTTTTTTCTTGTTATAGGATGGGCTCTGGTACGAATTTTATACTTGGAAGGTAGCATCAACAAGTATACGCCCATGAGTGGCTCATCATTCACCCAGTTGCCGTGTTCTATTGAAAAGATAGAAACTATCGCCAATGTGATCAACCAGGACGAATTTTGCTTTGCGTGGTCTATAATATCAGCATTTGTTCCGCCAGCAGCAACGCCTTCAAAGCTGATATCCAATCTCCATTTTTCTAAAGTGCTAAATTCAACAGGTATGAATTTTCCAGTAAAATTACGTGACATTAAAAAATTTGAGGAAATGAACAACATATCGATAAACGTATACGGTCTTGAATCTAAATAACAAAATAAAAAAGTAATAGATGAAGATATTGGTCCAATGAGGTATGCGTCAAGAAAGTTGGATAGACCTGTAAATTTATTGTTAATTACAAAAGATTGTAGTAGTAAAGATGGCGGTGAACATTTTTGTGATACGACTTGTTCAAAAAGTCATTATTGTTGAATTAAGGATTTATCATGCTTAGTTTCAAGTCAAATTAATTGTCAACAACATAAAATAGATTTCTGTGATGGTTGTCTCACTAATTTTAGTACACCGTCAGCTTTAACTTTAGATCAAAACTATGATTGTAACCATATTTTCACGCAAACACCCTCAGTGGATTTAAAAATTGATAAATTTGGGAAGAGTGTGCAGGAAAACATTTTAAAATTCGAGGGTATAGAAAAGCAAATGCGCGTTCCATTCATGGTTTATGCAGATTTCGAATCTGTTTTAAAACGTGTTGAAACGGTACAAAGAAACCCACAAAATTCTTACACTGTAAAAAGTTTTAAACATGAACCATATTCTTTTGTTTATTTAATGAAATGCTTTTTTGACGACTCAATTTCGAAATTTGGGCTATTTCGGGGAAAAAACGCAGCTCGAGTCCTTGTGGATCGTATCGAGTGTGATAACATATATTTTAAAGACATTAAGCCTATGAAATCTTTAACACCTGAAGAAATAAGAGAGTTTAATGATGCTAAAATATGTAGTATATGTGAAGGCCCTTTTGAAGATGGTGAGATTAAAGTACGAGATCATTATCACATAACTGGTGCAAAAAGATTTCGTGCTGCACATTCCGTTTGTAGTGTAAATTATAAATTACCCTCTTTTATCCCTATCATATTTCATAACTTAAGCGGCTACGACAGCCATTTATTTATAAAAGAGTTATGTAAATATGGGGATAGAATTGATGTTTTCGCTCAAAGTAAAGAAAAATACATATCCTTTACCAAAAGCATTTATGTTCACGATTATTTTGATAGTAAATGTGGAAGAGTCAAGAGGAAATATTTAAAATTGCGGTTCATTGACAGTTTTAAATTGCTGTCAACGTCTTTGGAAAATTTAGGCAGCGGTTTAAACGTTGATGACTTTATTGAAACACGGAAATATTTTTCAAATATCGAACAATTTAATTGGATGCGGCAAAGGGGTGTTTTTCCCTATAGCTTTTTGACTCTATAGAAAAAATGAAAAATACAGGTCATCCAAGTAACCATTAATTTTATCATAATTGTTTAAAATTCGATAAATTGGATCCGGCACACTACTATAGCCTTCCAAGTTTATCATTTGACTGTATGTTGCGTATGACTAATTTAGAACTAGAGCTCTTAAGTGATATAGAAATGATACGTTTTTTTGGGAAAGGTATGCGCGGCGGCATAAGCCGGTGTACAGAAAGGAAGCACATCGCTAATAATATTTATTCACCAGACTATGACCCAACAAAACTGTCTTCATTTATAATATACCTTGATGCTACAAATCTATATGGTCATAGTATATCACAAGCATTACCATATGGCGGTTTTCGATGGTTAACAGAGCGCAAAATACTCAATTTAAATATTATGGCTGTTGGTGATGATAGTTTACATGGTTACGTTTTGGAAGTGGATGTGCATTAACCGACTGAGTTGCATGATGCACATTCTCATCTTCCATTTCTAGTAGAAAATATCATACCGCCAACATAAAACGCGAAATTGCCAAAATTAACTCCTAATGTACAAGAAAAACGAAAATAGGTTATACACTACAGAACTTCAAAACAAGCCGTCGTCAATGGCTTGATAGTAATGCAAACTCATCGAGTATTACAGTTTAAGCAATCAAAATGGCTAAAAACGTATATTGATTTTAATACCAATTTACGTAACAAGGCCACCACAAAATTTGCGAAAGGCACTTTTAAATTAAAAAATAACGCGATTTTTGGCAAAACTATGGAAAATGTGGAAAATCGAAAGGATATAAAATTAGTAACGCATTGGGAAAACAGTGTAGGCAAAAGTGGAGCTAAAGCACTAATATTCCGCCCCAATTTCAATAGTAGCTCGATATTTACCGAAAATTTTGTTGCTATACATATGAATAAAGTTAAAATATTACACAATAAACCAATTTATATCGAATTTTCCATATTGGATATATCAAAGACTGTAATATACGATTTTTATTATAATTTTATTAAATCCAAGTTTGGCGTTGATGCTTCAATACTTTACACTTATACTGACTCGCTTATATTAAAAGTGTACACAGAAAACTTTTATCAAACTATGTCAGAAAATCCCAAAAAATTTGATACATCAAATTACCTCGAAATAAATAATTTCAACATAATTAAAAGTAATTCTCTAGTTGTTAGAATAAAAGATGAGTTTCCTAGTGACCCGATAATAAGTTTTTATGGTACCGGCGCGAAAGCTTATTATGTCAAGTCCGTTAATAATGACTTTAAAAAAGGTATCAAAAAATCTGTTATCGAGAAAGACCTTCATCAGGAAAACTACCAAAGAATGGTTAAATGGGGTGGTTTGATATTAAAAAAGATGAAACTCTACCTTGGGGACATGCAGACATAGATTTTTGCAAAACGGAAACGGAAGAATATTTAGCAAATTTAATCACTGTGTTGGAATCATTTCTAAGTCAGGACAGCACGTAATCTGGAAAATCCATATTTCGTTATTTGTATTGTTTCTATTAGTTCCCTTGAACATACAACATAATGTGTAACGGTAGTATTGTAATTTTTTTTAAATAAAAAACATGTATTCATTACTTGATTGCTTTTTATTCAACCTTTATTTTAAATTTATAAATATAATGAAGTATTGACACATAACAAACGGCAAAGTTATTGTTGAAAAATTTGTTTAATAGTAAATTAAATGCACAGGTCCACGAGTAAATATTTAAAGTGGAGTAGTTTTGTTGACAAGATCCTCCATAGTCCTTTCAATTTTCAACATTCTATAATTAAGTTCATCACGCAGTTCGTCTTGTCTAAGTTCATATATTGCAATAACAGTATTATCAACGTGTCCTCTAAGTTCTTGAGAAGTCTCAATTAATTTCTTGCGTACATAACCTTCAAGTTGTTTTTTGAATATATCTTTTATAACAATTGTTGAGTCATGTACAGCTTTCTGCGTATTTTGCACACACTGAGCAAGGTTATTATCAACATAACTTCGTGTGACCGCATCGTCTCCTTCAAGAGGTTCCGCTAAGTAGCACAATCTTTTGCTTTCCATATCGTAATCTCCATTAGATATAAGTTTAAATCCTATTCCTGAAGGTCCGCGCATAATGTTAAAATCCTTAAATTTCTTTCTTTTCTTCCATTACATTTCACCCTAATATATCGTTCTATTTCACTAATAAACACACTGTGCAGAAAAATATGGATTGTAAAACGTATCTTAGGCGATGTTTAATAAATACACATACAGATTCATTTTACTATTGTTTTTTGGTAAAAAATGAAAATATAACAAAAAAATTAACTTTACTTTTTTTTGTTAAAAAATGAAAATATAACACACAAACAAACAAATAAAAGATAAGGAAATAAAATACATAAGTTAATTTCTTCTGAAGTAAGCTTTTTCTATGACCCAATTTCTTCTCTGGATGGCGCGTTCATTAATGTCCTTGCCCTGGTAGTGAACTAGTCCACAAAAACCGCATTGTACAAATTTGACCCTGAGAAGGTCAATGTAGTTGAAATTGTGTGTGAGATCATTCCGTCAGCAGATATCTTGTCTTTTACAACAATGACAAGTTAAACAAAAAGCTCTTGGTACATACCTGTATGTTTTGGCTGCTTCACCAGGTTGTTCGCCAGTTGGCAATATGATGTTTGAATATGTTGTTCTTTTCAAACGCTGTACTCTATTTATGTTTATGTGTGACAGGGACAAAAAAAATCTTGAAAATTACAACCTCGAAAACGACCCTGGCATTGTCGGTTACTTTGGCCTTGATCTTGGCCTTGTATCTGACAAGTGTAGTACTATATTTATATGTTCCTTTTTAAAATAACCTTAACAGGGGCAAAAAAATCCTTGAAAATTACAACCTCGAAAACTACCCTGGCATTGTCGGTTACGTTGGCCTTTGCCTTGGCCTTGCATTCGACAAGTTTAAATACTATACTTGATATATCAAACAAATGGAATAAAGATGGTGTAGTGGGGGAAATAAGCATAAAAGCAGACTTGCTGGCTAGAGCTCTTCACAGCACAAAGCGTAAGTTCAGTTTTGGACTGGCTTAATGTGAATTGCGGATCCCAGATGTTGGAAAACATGAGTGGTTTTTAAGTGTTAACTCCAGGGGTGTTCGAGGACTGGCACAGGGCGCAAGAAGATGCCGAAGACAAAGCCCTTAACGATAGTCTGGATGAAGAGTTGATGCAGTCGGCAGCGGAATTTCTTAAAAGTTGAAGTGAGGAGAAGAGCCGAAAATAAAAGTTATAAGTGATGTGGTTGTGCGACAAGTGTCACGTTCAAATCGGGCACCTCCTCCAAAAGCTTCAGAATTGCAGAAGCGGTTAACTAAATCAGAAATTGCCGAGCAGTCGAGAAGGAAATTTACCTTTAGGAAACCAAAAACGCCCGCACCGCTACCCGATTTCTTGTCAACACCGTCACCACCACCGCGACAGATAGAACTTTTGGGCGTTGAAGTATAGATAATGGAACGCGACGATGGACCAACTCCACCAACATCGGCCAGTGTAGAGGAAGTGTCGGAGATAAAGTCTTCACCAGTAAAGACTGATGTGCCACTCTCTCCAATATTGGGATGTCGCAAACCATTAAAGAGGCGGTTTAAGCAATGTTATGAAGGCGAAGAAGCATCTAGTGTTTCATCGCCTTCGTCACTGAACGAAATTGGTACTTCAAAATGTTCTACGACATCTCAACCGGAGTGGGCTGAACGCTTTACCAGCTCGCAAAAGACAAAACTATCAGACATGTTTCGAGTAAAAAAGGACTTAATTACCAAAGTAAGTGAGAATGACAGTGCGATAGTTGAACTTGAAAAACAATTACTAGAAATACAAAAACAATTAACAGTTATAAATAGTGCGGCTGAGCGGTATAAAAGACAATTGGCGGACTTTGATAAGTTGTGAGTAGGTATTTATAGTATTAAGTTTGTAAATATATTCTGTAAATGTATTTTGTAGATTAATAAAAAAAAGTGTTTGATAAAAAAGATTTTTATATTTTAACAAATGTTTTTTTACAAATATTGATTTTTATATATAGAATAAAAAAATTGCTTGAAAATATACTTTTTAGTGTTTTATTTCATATAGGACCTTTCCCGCATAATATTAGGTATTAAAAAAACGTGTCAGTAATCCACTAAAACCATGATTTAGCATAGTTGTAATTATTTTTGATAATATTTACAACTATGCTAAAACATGGTCCATTTTAGGAAGTTCAGGTTCTGTCGCCAGAACTTCTAATACTTTTCATCTCAATATTGTATGTTTTTTTTTATAAAAAAAAACATAAAATATTGGTTACAAAGTATCCAGAGACCAACTAAAACTACGATCAAAGTATTTTGTGGTCCTGAAAAGGAGCGTTTTGTTGTGTTGCAGAAACATGCAACTCTTTATGGTGTTGTAGAGTCGCACGGTCCTTCATCGGCAGTGTTGTTATCCACCCATTGGATTATAAAGTCCCAGAAGGCATCCCATCTAGGATCATCCCACTTCCATTCGCGAAAATTGTCCGTGGTAGAATTTACCACCGGACAGTGAATTGGTTCGTCTTGCTCATTGGGTATTTTGATTCCGAATGATTGTAATAAGTATTGGTGGCCGTATATATAGAGACAAATTAGTGGTGGGGGTAACGACAAATATCTTATTACGTATTGGGACCAGAGTTGTATGTGGTCTCATATACGAACGAACGCCTTTGGGGGGTTCCACCATCTTCTAGAATTTAATACTTTGTATCCAATATTGTATGTTCTATAAATACAATATTTAATAACAAAATACTAATATGAACTAAAACCACGATCAAAGTGTTCTGTGGTCCTGAAAAGAATCGTTGTTTTGCGCCCTTAATAGGGCCGGGGAGGGTGTGAGGCTTATGGTGGCACATCTTCATCGACAGACCACCAACTCGAAGAGTCGCAAGGACCGCCGGGCGTCGGCGATGCTGGAATTTCCAACACCGCGTCCTCCGTTGAGTCCGGCTCTGGCTCCGGACTATCATCTCCGAGGCGCTGAAGCACCCAGTCACTCACGTCGTCCAACTCCACAAGACCAAGATCGTGATCACAGAGCAGTGGAATTGGCTCATCCAAGTTATCCCAAGGTAGGACGTCAATCTCAAAGTCCACATCGTCGAAGTCCTCCAGGTCTTCAACGTTGCCGGCGACGGTCGTCGCTAAATATTGAAGGGCTTCTGCTTGCTGGTCTTTCTTCTTCTATGTTAGTCGTATGAAAGTTGAAGTAGATATGACTGTGTAGCTGGCCCGGCCTCAATTATATAGAACTATCCCACCAGCGTGTTCTAAATGTTGTGTGTTGGTAAGAGCTTATAGAATTATTGATTTTTTGAAAAACTTAAACCACGGAATTTAATTTTTTTTTGGCTTAAATAATAAGACTAATTCCTAACATTTTTTTGAAGAATACATTAAAAAAAATTATAGAAACTTGACACTTAAGCGACGAGACAAATCGTCGTTAAAAGAATATCTCGCCCCATAAGTGACGACTACAAAACTACTATCAAAATTTGATGTGGTCCTGAAACGGACCGATTTTGTGGCCTTAAAAGGGCCTGGGAGGAGGATCGGTTGTCTACCGTGGAGCAATACCCAACGATAATAACACCGACCTAGGTGTATTCTCCTCAAAATTCTAGGTAATAAAAGTTGTCACGGTTAAAATTTTATCTTAAATTTACGATGGTTAATTTGGTTAATTTTACCTTCTTTTTGCTAATATTCACATTTTGGGCAGTGCTATGTCATTATTATTAAGTATTTCTCATTTCTCCTTCGTAAAACAGCCTAATATTCGTTGCATTTTTGGGCCCTATTGCTTTTCGAGCCTTTCCAAATTTCACTCCCTTGCAAAGTTTCTTCCCAACTTAATTATTTGCTTTACCTTTCAGTAATTTGCCTATAAGAAATTCAGCCCTAATTAAAATCCTTTCCTAACTTGAATTTTTTGGTCGGCAACTCTACGTCACTGTTTTAGGTTATTTATATTTAAATAGAATGTTGTTATTTACCTTTTTATAAGATATCATTTTTTTTTGTGCTGATTATTTCAGATTAAATTGTTACATTTACCTATTTTAGTTACAGTTTCCGAATTTTTATTTGAAGTATTTTCAAGGGTTTGTTTACATTTTTGTTGCGGTTATGTGACCTTTTCAGCTGACATTTAGGCAAATTTGCAGTCCTTTAGGCCATTGCATGTTGGGTTGCTATTTCTGTGGTAATTTTTGGGAGGAAATTTGTATGAGTAACTAATAGTTATGTGTTGCTAATGGCTGGGGGAAAATTCTTATTTCCTATTTTAAGGATCAACAATGAAGTCCTACTTGATTTTGGGTCGGAAATGTCAACGACTTATCAGTTAGCAATGCTGTTTAAACCCACTATTTTGAGCTGTCATTTCTTTTGTCGAATTGCTACTTGTTTAAGGTCCCTTTTGTCTCGCGCCCTATGTTGAGGGAAAAAGAAGCTCATACAGTGCAAGTTTCGGGCTTCCTATAAAATGGCGAGAATTTAACTGTCAATCCTACTTTTTCCTGTGAATTATTCCAATGAGTCCAGAAATTTCCACCCATTATTTTGCCGCCATTCTGTGGATTTTGGATGGAAAGATTCATTTTGTGTACCTCGATAACGTTGTGGAGTTTTGTGTTTTGAGTATTTTTTGGCTAGTTTAGCTAGTTATCCAGGTACAACCTGGAAACAGCGATTTAGTCGGCGTCGCAGCATTACCACCAGGAATCAGTCTGGCCCCAGAAAATCGGGTAAGGAACTTAAACTATCTACTGCTAAAACGAGCCTGCCTATTTTTTCTAAATATTAAAAGATTTCAGTTCAGTTCAATTCAGTTCAATTTAAGCTTATTTTAAAACTAACTGTAGTATGTTACTCTTAAGTCTCTTTTAAACTTTAAATTAACCACGTGTAATATTATTAAGTTGTATTTTGGGGTTTTAGGGCCGATTATATCTTTTTGTGAAATTTAGATCACCAATTTCTTATAGTTTTTGGGTTTTTTAATATTTTCTGCCATGCAGTGCCTAAATTTTAGAATTTGTTATCAGTAACAGTTGATTTTGAAAGTAATTTTTTATCATCATTTGTAATTTGTACTATATTTTGCTTTATTTTTGCCTCCTGGATGTATCACGATATCCATATTTTTTGGACAAATTTATTTGACATTAGTAATATTTCAATATCTTGTCTGTTTGTTTTCTTTGGGCCCCATTTTGGGTTTATGATTGTCAGATTTAAAAATTTTTTGCATCATGATACGTTCATGGCCTCGTAACTTACAGTTGACTCCAGTGAAATGTTTTTTTTTTGTATTGACTACAGTATTTAGGTACTAGAGACTGACTCGTATAGTGAAATTTTAACTTCTTGTATTTTGTAAATTTAATTATTATTTAAATGATAATGTCAAGTAGTGCATCCTGACTTTTCACTTAATAGTCCGGTATTTTGTGATTTTATCTGGAATATCTTGTTTTTATCCATTATTGTTGCTCTGAAAATTTAATTTAAAAGTCAGTGTCAAATTGCAGATCATGCCTTTTCACATTTGGTCTGGTAAAATTCTGATTTTACTTTGAGTATTCCTTTTTTCTATTATTTGCCTATTAATTAATTAACTTTATATTTATTTTAGCCAGTCTAAGCAATTTTTTTAATGTGAAAGAACTAAGCATTCACTGATCTCAGTCCCTGAATATTGTAGGTTAATATCTGATTATGAATTAATTAATTATTTTCATACTGGAAATTTCACTTGTACATTTTTAACACCTTAATAATCCAATGTAACTCGAACCCAATAGTTAGAGAAAGCGATTACTCTAAATGATTGTTTAATTTTGCGGTTTAAATAAATATTTCTTTTCCTTTTAATTTGTAGTTTGCCTTAGTGTTTTTAAAAGTTTTAATGTAATTTCTTGACAGTTTGGCGGTAATCAATTTTTTTTAAATATTTAGTCGTTTACTCTAGCATTAGGATGATTGGGCATTGCTGTTATTTCTTTTTATTTTTTTATTTAAATTAGGGTCCACCCTTAGGGTAAAAGAGCAGCATATTCACCCTCTGGCTAAAAGTGAAACCCAGGTCCACCCTTGGGACTAGAAGAAATCCAGATCGACCAACAACTTAGATCCCCCATCCCTATTAGAATTAAGAGTAATTAATATAAAACATGTCTTTCTTTTAACATTTTTGAGTTTTTATTTGTTCCACCACTTCTTGTCAACATTAAATTTAATCATTTATATTTTCCATATTTTGTGCAGCAAGATAGGGAGCTGAGTTGAACGCTAGGCCCGAGTAACAACGTGGGGGGGGGGTTTCTGAGTTTACCCGGCCAAAATTCGGTAGCGCCTTTAAAAGTAATTACCCACTCCTACTCTATGGCATAGGAGCTAGCTCGGCACTTGTTTGCTGGTGCCGCCTCTAGCGTTCAACTCTTCTTTGCTCGCACAAGACAATTTTTTTTCGACTTTAAATAAATACCAGCGTAGCAAAGTGCTTTAGTTTTTCTCTATCTTGAACGGTTCCCGAGCTGCGACGCTTTAAAAAATCCAAATTACTGACTTGTCGTAACCCTTTTTTGCAAATTTCACCTTTCCGAATTTTGAAAAATACTACAATATGTAGAAAAAAATTCTCTCTCAAATCTCCTAATACCATTTTTCTCTAAATCTTCCACTTTAGCACGTATTTGCTAATTTCCTCCAAAAAAATAATTTTTTTACACCATTGCATTCTTCTCAAAATTCTAGGTAATTAAAGTGCTTTCAGTTTTTCTCTATCTTGAACGGTTCCCAAGCTACGACGCTTTAAAAAATCCAAATACTAAACTTCCTTAACCCCTTTTTCAATTTTTACCTTTTAGAATTTTGAAAAATACTTCAATATGTAGAAAAAAATTCTCTTTCTAATCTCCTAATATTGTTTTGCTCCGAATCTTCAAGTTGAGCGCGCATTCGCCATTTTCACTAATTTTTGAAAAGATTATTTTTTACTTTACTACTGTCGGAAAAAATTCCTGCTTATAGTACTCGACTTTCTCTATATTTTTTTTCCATAAATTTTTTCCCTATTCCTAACCGTTACTTTTCACAAATTTTCTAAATCGTTCTGTTCATATTTTCCCTAAAAAATTTTTTATAGCGTTATCTAAGTACTTTTTTCCATTAAATAAGCCCCTATTATCTAAACTCCCGTACTCCCTTCTTAAGGTAATCCACTTTTTTTTATTGGGTTTCAAATAAATATAAAACTACTACTTGACTTTTTACAAATTTATTAATTGACGTTCCATATTTTAACATTATTTTGTATTTCATATAACAGATAATTACATTAAAATATAGATTTGTTGGTCGCTGAACCGTTTAATACATTTTAACTAAGAAATGAATCGTAAATAACTAACCCGTACACTTTAGTGTCTTTGGGGAATTTATTCTATCTGGTTTGGAACTCTAATTTCACATCCACAGTCGATGAGTTAATATCCTTTGGTTGATGACTGCAATTGATAATAAAAACGAGATTTTTCATGTATTCAGCAAACGGCATCATCGCATCGTTTATTTCGCGCCCGTAGTAGCTGGATTGGAAGTTTTCATAATTGTAATAGGCTGCTGCGTACAGTTCCTTGGCGAAATTTAAATTCCATCTTTTGTAGGGAAAAACGGTTGAATTCAGATATAGTTTAATGTCGCATACGTCGGCGTGGGTAAACTGGATTGCGTTATTTTCTTTTTTGTCGCAATTATTACTGTCTTGAAATCCGACGATCATATAGTGCGGTCTTTCTAAACTTGTACTCCTTCTCAAGGCCCATACATCGAAAAATGTTTGTCTGAAAGCTGGCAATTCGTACAGATTCCATTAACGATATGCCATTTGAATACTGACATTGTTTCCACCTTTATTAATGCGTGACAATATCTTCAATTTTTGCTTATCGTCTGGAATGATGTGACGAATTTTCCATTCGATTGTCGATACTAATTTCGGCGTCTACTTCGCCGAAGTAGCAAATGGTAAAAGTGCGAGCTATAATCATAATAAGCTCTTGTTTTACGTTGAAAACACCTTTTGTATAATCTTTGGTGAATCCCATAAGATATTTTAAGGGTAATTTCCCGGAGAATACGTTACTTGCCGTATCTACGATATCTTGGTTTGCTTCGTCGAGACCACATCCTCATGTTATGAGTTTTTAATGTCGTGATAACTCCAGGTTTACGAACCAAGGCGACCTGCTCACCTCCCATCTCATATCGAATTTTATCGAACAAAAATGCGAGGGCATTATGTGATAAAAAACATTTTTCGTTGCGTCTACGGGTTTAAATTTTCCTTCGATATATATGAAACTTTCGGCGGTATCCAGTATAATATCTTGAAAATGAATGGAGATACGGACTTCATCGGAATTGTTGAATGATGCATATCCGTATGGTTTATACGCATGCTCTTCTAGACTAATAATGGAATTGTCCAAGATGGGTTCGGAGAAAACCTCTATTTTATCGCTGGTGGTGGATATCATTTTCACACTTTAAGACCTATTGATTTTAAAAATTTATAGTCTTCGGCAGATAACTGTTGAGATGTTTGTGATCTAATGTCTGGATGACGACTAACCTTGACGTTAACTCTTCTTTTACTTTTATTATGTTTCGGCGAATCCCCAATCTTAGTCGACAGCATACACTATTGACAATTAAGCAAAAACACATTTCTATTAGAGTTGCGTCAATTCCAATTTCACGATAACTTTCTCGCCTTGAAAATTGATTAGATTACCGCTATCGCCCAAGATGCGAAGAGTAACGTTGTCGATATACTGAAGTCCTTCCGGCATTAACGGCATATAAATATCATTTTGTGGCTTTTTACTGATTTTGTAACTGGGCTCTACATCGATATCGAATTTGAATAAAGTGTGACCTTCCACAGACTTCATATATGCTCCGGAAATTAAATTACAATCCTCGTGTATGATGCGTACTTTCATTATTTCCATCATTTAGGTTGACTCGTGCTTTTTGTCTCTTTTTAACACTGTATAAATAAATTCTAACATTTTACCGATACTCGCCTCTCCCCGGAAATCTATAGTATATTGGGATATCAGTTCACATATCAGCGTATAATTATTAGCGACTAAGGAAAAGATTCCATCATTCTTTTCTTCAGCTGAATTCCTCAAAGCCTGAATTCCTCATAGCTTTACCTATCTCATCTATTTCATAGGCCCCAGGTGGAAGCTGCAATTGTATCGGCTCGGTGGTGTAACCCTCCTCCATGTAGGCAAACTTATTGTTGCTTTCATCCACATATTGAATTGTATGTATAAAATCCCAGCAA
Source organism: Diaprepes abbreviatus (assembly GCA_034092305.1). Lineage (NCBI taxonomy): Eukaryota > Metazoa > Arthropoda > Insecta > Coleoptera > Curculionidae > Diaprepes > Diaprepes abbreviatus. The sequence continues at coordinate 4,279,484 of JASJET010000022.1, forward strand.
TGCAAGACTATATTCGTTTTCTTCATGTAATTCGATGGGTGGATAAAAATCGGCGCTTAAGACACTCGAGTGTCCTGTAGTGTGAACGTATAAGACATGACTAATCATTAAAACATCCCACATCTCGGTTTTATTCTTAGCGGCAACATTTAAAAAGATTCATCTTCACACCTTGTCTCACTGCATTAGATAGTGATGTTTTTATGCTATTTTCTGCGCACATCGCTGATTTTGCAATAACAACAAAATATTTTCTAGACCTAAGACCGTCATTAGCCGTATCCTTGTTTAAATTGCTACTGGAATAATATTTGCAACCGCACTGATATTTTAATATATCGATATCACTTTTGAGGTGCTCGGGCAACTTATCCCAAACGAATGGAATTTCATTTTGGCTAATGCAATAATTACTTCCTTAAGCATGTTTTCTAGCTGTTTCACGGTCATTTTCCTTAATCCACCGGCTAGATGAAATGCTTTCAGTGATGCAACATTTTAATATAGCTGTTACAATCCATTTTTGGTATTAACGATGGCGATGATGACATCTTTTACGCTGATGATTTGACAAGAAACTTTAAGCACAAATGTCCACACCAGACTGTTTCAAAATCCTTTGACGATCGTATGTATAGTAAATAATTTTTGATGGTTCGGATCCCGTTTGTAGATATTGCACCAATTCGATCGGTGGGGGTAAATCGCCAATGCTGTCCTACACCAGACACAGTTACTTTAGAATTGTTTTTTCTATAAGCAACCTAATGAGTCTCTGCACCAAACGTACTACCCAAATTCACTATTGCTGCTTTGTAACGTTGAGGACCTTGTCTAGGTAATGAATCCCTCATAAAAACACCTCGAAAGTGTCCTATTCTATTCTTCTTGGCATATTTTTCAATATCGATGTTAGATAGTGGTTTGCGAGGTAGGGATTAAATTAGTTTTTTGATCTACGATTTAAAAATAATTCCATACCTTTACGATATGGCTTTAGAAACAAACCATTTTCTTTCGATTTCAAATACCGGTTTTATCTTCGCTGCTTTTTTTTTACAGCTTTTACGGCACGCACAATTCCCGCTGCCCCACTAGCTAATGAACCCAAAGATGATAACCCGGAAAAAATTGGTATTAATGGTAATATTCCACCAGTTTTAGAAATCGGTATTATTCTCGGTGTACGAACCTTCCTTTTGCCACCTGCCGCTTTTACCGATCTACGTGCTGCTGACAGAGCTATTTTAGATGCATTCATGACATTTTTTTCCAACACATTTTTCTTTCCTGCTTTTAATAATTCCTTTTGAACTGCTTGTCGAATAGCTGTTCCGAAACTGACTTTCCGAACATGTCGACTTTAAAAACATCTTTCGCTTTTGTACGACGTGTACCTTTACCAGATGTTTTTTTTTTGTTGATAATGATGATGATGGTACACCCATACCAAAACGCTGTTTTACCTTCGTAAAGTTACGTCAATAACCAAGCTGCTGTTTTTTCACTTAAACTGGAATCTTTAGATTTTACTTTATTCCAAGCACTTTGTTCGAACTCTTAAGCCGCTCGATGTCTCGCACTTATGTTGTCTTTCTTATGTAAATAGGTTTAATAGTATTTTTTGCATGCGGCATCCAAAGGATTAATGCCTGGATCACCTCTTGTTACGTGTTTTATTACTTTTGTTCCGGGTCCGCAATACTGATAACCGGGAATGTGTACCTCGAATGGTAATTTATTTATTAACGAATTCCCAATACCGTGTCCAGTTTTATTGGAAACATGAAACCGTCCACGTTTGACGCTCGGCATCTGATTTGCCTATAAAATATCAAATTTTCCTACGATGCGCGTTATCGATCTTAAACAAAAACTTCCTATTGACAATCTCGATGAAAAAGTCGGACTTGGATTTGAAAAGCAAATAATGAAAAGACACGGTCCTCTACTTCCTTCCTCTATTCGCGGTCTATTAATTGGTCCGTCTAATTGTGGAAAAACTAATGTCATTATTTCGTTGCTTAAACATCCCCTTGGGCTACGTTTCGAAAATATCTATGTTTACTCGAAATCTCTATCAACCGAAATATAAATATATAAGGAAAATTTTAGCACCCGTCAAAGGTTTAGGCTACTATGCCTTTAGTGATTCCAGTAATATTGTGGAACCGTCCAACTCTATATTTATCTTTGATGATGTTATATGTGAAAAACAAGATGTTATAAGATCGTACTTTAGCATGGGACGTCATAAAAATATCCACTCATTTTATCTAGCGCAAACATATTCGCGAGTGCCTAAAAAGCTTGTGCGAGACAATGCCAATTTTATTATTATGTTTAAACAAGATCAGTTGGATATGAAACACATATTTTCCGACCACGTTTCACCGGATCTAACTTTTACTCAATTTTAATGTGCTCATAATGTTGGGATAATAAGTATGGATTTTTAGAAATTGATAAAGACAGTGATGTGAAATCGGAAAGATACCGCAAAGGATTTGATAGCTATATATTACTGTAATAATAAAAGAAAGCACTCATTTGATAGTTGAAACGTCCTTTGTTAACATCATGAATAACACGATTGACTTAAAACGTAAACTAGTGGAAGCTATCAATGCCGTTAGAAAAAAATGTAAGCAGATTGAAGCGGCTAAATAATTAAATGTGGTGGAATTGGAAAAATTTTATGAACCCATCTGATGTGGTCAAGCAACGTCAACAACAACTACTACAACAACAACAACATTATCCAGCTACAAAATCACATAGTCCCAGTACATCAGTGCAGTCGACTCAAATTTCTGGTTTTCCCTAACCTACACATTCCTTTCAAACCTCAACACCTATACAGCAGCTGAAGCAGCATCGCTTTTCAAAAGAGGATATTAGCCAATCGGTGTTTGATACACCCTCGACATCAACTAATACATCTCTTGCATCCGCTGACACCGCAACTTCCGATACTTTAAACGCACACTTGAAAAGACTATGTTATCACCATCTCTATACGATAATGTATATGGTATACGTTTTGGTTCCAAAACAGATCGTACCAAAAATTTTATTGGTAATTTAGAGGTGCCTTTTCCAAATGAAAATATTGCCTTATACAAAAAGTGGAAAAATATTGCAGAATACAATGAATCACTGGCACTTTATGACTTGTTATTTCTTAAAACACCCCCAAGTTTAGGCAAGGAAACACAATTAAGTGATAATGTACTTTCAACGTACAAGGAACTTCTGAAATCCACAAGTGCTATCTACAAAAATTATAAAAAAAAGTAATGGTTTATTGAAAAGCAAATGGAACAAATATTTACAAATTATTAAACCTCTGATGATGGACACAAAATTAGATGGTGGTGTTACAAGAAAAAATCTCTCTGAAAAACTACAGTTACCCACAAAAGAGAAATTATCTTCGAAAATATTTCAATATGTCTACTAGAACAAAGCTAAAGAGTTGGTAGACCGTTTAAGTTTGTTGTGGAGTTCCAAAGTGGCCGGACACACAGGGCATGAAAATGAAATTATGTCAATCATGGAGGAATTGCGAGAAGAAGGTATAATATATTAGGCTCAATATTTAATGATATTCTACAGTTTTTCCTTCGATCTGAAACCCTTAATATTACTAATAATGTGGCGCAAAGTCCAAAAAAATTTTATACGAAGGCGTACGATAATAAAATGATACAAAGATTTGTGGCAAATTGATTTGGCTGAAATGCAACAGTATTCTGATGAAAACGATGGTTATCCTTATATTTGCGTCTGTATAAATTGCTACTCTAAATTTGTCTATACCAAAGCGAAAAAAACAAGACAGGTATAGAAGTTACTACTGAGATGAAAAGCATCATTCAAGAGGCATCATATTCACCAACAAATCTGCAAAGTGATCAAGGAAAAGAGTTCTATAATAGTACCTTTGAAGCCCTGATGAAAAAATGTAATATAAATTATTCCAGTTACAGCATACAAAAAGCTGCAATTGTTGAGCGAGTCATAAGAACTCTTAAAAATATTTTATATAAACAGTTTTCGGGAAGAGGATCTTACAAATGGATACATATATTATCGGTAGTAACAAAAGCTTATAACCATTCAAAACATCGCACCATTGGAATAGACGCGCGAGAAGAAGCGCACATTAAAGCATATGATTATTTAAAAATTGTACCTAAAAAATTTAAGTTTTCCATGGGTGACATTGTGCCTACTAGCAAGTACAAAAGCTTATTTGAGCAAGGATATACGCCCTCTTGGTCAACTGAACTGTTTAAAATTGTAAAAGTTAATGTTAAAAATCCGCCTTCATACCTGTTGGAATCGTTAGAAAGTCAGCCTATAAGAGAGTGTTTTTACGAGTCAGAACTCCAAAAGACAAGCAGTCCTGGCGTTTATCTAATAGAAAAGGTCCTTAGACAACGCAAGAAAAATCACACCGATCAATTGTTTGTCAAATAGCTAGGATTTCTAACCACTTCAACTCTTGGATAGATAAATCTAATATTGTTTAAATAAGATAATATATAACTATAATTTTAATTTAAAATAATGTAAAATAAATAAACAATATATAGTGATACAAAGTTTTTTACTTCAATCTTCATCATCAACAACAATGACAACAAAACATCATACACTTAAATTATATTTCAATATTCTTGGAGGGAAGATCCAATTCACCAACAACTACGACATTATCTTCAAGGCTATGCCGTGCGTTCTCCTCTTCTTTAACCTGCTTTCCCTTTTTTTAGATTTTTTTAGGTCGAGCCGTACAACAGTGCGCTTAATGAGTTGGTTATGGTTTTTCCACCCATATCATACTGCCCATCTGCTGTAAGTTTAAGACCAATCCCTGGTGGCCCGGATAATATATGATATTTTTCATTATATTTCTGACGACCAGATTTATCAATTGTGTTGTTTCTTCGACTCATTTTTAATCTTAACTAAACCATTTTATTTTTATTTGCTCTCTTATACTAAATATTTCAGCTGAGAAAAAGAAATACTGACTATTATCTACTGGATTGGTATATTTATAAAAGAAATAAAACAAAACTCTGATTGTAACAAATATTTATTTACAGTTATTTAATTGCACAAATACAAAAATTATAAAAAATTAATTTTCCATGTCTTTATTTTCGTTGTTCAAAATGCTCTCCCATCCGACACTATTTCAATCATTAACATCTTGGGCTGTTGCTGTTGCAGGAACCAATTCATATTTTGTAGCAAGCTCATTAGGTAAATGTGAAATATTAACGAGCTATCCTTTTAATTTTTCCTCAACCATTTCAGTACAAAATGTATCCATGCCTATGGAACGATATAAAAATTTATCGCACAAGTGTGCCCCAGCCATAAAATTGGTTGCATCCCTGATCTCTTTCTTATATTGATCTTTGGTTGCCTCAATATGCGGCCAATCTTTTGCACTATTAACATATCGTGAGCCTTATTTCTTAATTCTCTTCCCAACGAAAATATGTCAATATCTACACATTCGTTGACGGTCGTCGCATCAGCCGACATCTTTAACAGAAATAATGAACAAGCGTAAGTATTCTGACATGTACAACTATATTTTAAATTTAATTACATCCTTTTTTCAAACATTACATATGAGCCAAAACGTTATAATGTTCGAGTATTGTTTCCAAAAGCTCTAGTACCTTACCCCAAACAAGTTAGAGTGTATTTCCCTTTAGTTTTACTCATAATACCTACAATATCGTCTGACAGTATTTCGGCCACACGTTTTGGCAAAAAGGTTTAAAATGTGCTATTATCACCATCATTGTGTAAAGCCACTAGAAGAGTTTTACCAAATCGTATAGTCATTGAAATCATTTTTACAATTTTATACACTTTCCCCATAATCATTTCGGTAATCTTTTTTCTCTCTAAAACCTCGAAATCTTTGCTGAACATTTCATTAATTTCATCTAGAGTTTCTTTTACAATAGTCATTATTGAAAAAATGGTATATAAATCCAAAAATTACCGTAAATATAAAAGCAATTTGAGAACACTACTCGAATACAATATGTGATGTTTATGCCACTGATATCTGGACTGTTTGAAGTCACTTCTTTTCCCACCAACTTTTATTGTGAGTATTCAAGGTCGAATTGTAACAATGGTGGTGACAGCTTAGCGGTAGAAACATCACAAATAGTGGGGGGAAGACTTGAAGATCAAATGACTTCACACATTTAAAATGGTATATGGATAACTTCATGGTCAAAATACAATGAAACAAATAACTACATTTTATGTACTTTATTGATTGACATTTCTTAATTTGTTAAATAATATTTATTCGTTTTTATCTATTAAAAAACTCTTACAAACTATACTCGCTAAAATACACACTTCAACATGGTCCATATACTTAAAAAATACACTAAAATCCTAAGCCTCCGATTCTTGCATTTCATATGCGTAAAATTTCGAACAGACTGCAGAAATTAAAAATTCTTCGTACATTTCTCTCACTAAACTTTCCATATTAACTACTACTACGTTAAACTTAAGTCCTAAACTCTAATTTAATTTAACACAGCCAGATCTGCAATGAAACTAATCAGTTTTTCCAGTCACTAAGCCCCAATTTTTTTATTTCACAAATAAAGTCTAGTAAATTTAATGTTTTGCTTCAATATTTACGACTTGCATTGACAGCCTTTTCATATTCAAAAGCCAAATCACAATAGCGCGACGCCCATTCTGGGTGACTTTTCATTACATCATTAAAGTAATTACTTGCCGTTTCAGTGAACTCATCGCCCAATTTTTTTACTGTCTCTTGCAAAGCACTATTCATATTATTCACTTATTTTAACACTCACGACACTTTTTTATTGCTGGTGGTGGCCCATCTATATAATGACGATATATTTGTTCATAGTGAATGCAACAGGGTAAGCTTAACTGTAGTTCCTTGTCACACCGATATGGCGCTGGCAGCTTATCCCAAATTTGCCGTAAACTCAGTGTATCAGCGTAAGTTTTTAAATATTCGAGAGGAAAAGATCCGTTTCTTCAATATCACACAAACTTTTTAAATTACTCTGATATAAACAAATTACTCTGCCGACTTGCTCTATAATTTTTTCTTTAGATAATTCCGTGTCTGACATTTCAAACTGAGTGAATGTAAATAGACTCACACAATTTTATAGAAGAATTTGTAAGGTCAAAATCATTTCAAGATCATCCCACACTATTACAATGCACAAATAACTACTGGTGTCCTTGAACAAGGCCAAGGTCAAGGCCACACACACCCTTGAACACAATCCCTTTCAAGGTCAAAGCCGTGCCGACGCAAGGTCGAATATCATGGCCAATGGGCGGGACCAAAGACGGAGAGGGCTAAGGTCAAGATCAAGGAGTAGGGGGTTAATGGAATTGGGTAATGCTCACGACTCATATGGATGGAAAATCGATAACCAACTTAGACAAGCCTAAAGATGATAATCATGATATGACAAAAAAGTTTCTTAATAGAAAGTTTTACAATTTTCCTGTCGTGCTTTGTACCATATTCGACGAGAATATCCTCCCCTGATATATAAAAATTATAGTGAGTTTAAAACAAAAATTTAAGTTATTCAGAAAATACTCTATCATCAGCCTTTAACTGACTCATTAAGCGCACGGTCGCATGGCTCGATTCCAAAAAAAATCCAAACAGGGAAAGCAGGTTAAAGAAAAGGAGAATGCATTTCGAGTGTCATAGCCTTGAAGACAACATCATTGTCATCGTCAGTGAATTGGATCTTCCCTCAGAATATTTAAATATAGTTTATGTGTATGACGTTTTATTGTTGTTGATGAGGATGATTGAAATAAAAAAATTTATATTACAACATATTGTTTATTTATTTTACATTTTAAATTAAAATTATACTCATACAATATCGGACTTAAGCAATATCTGATTTATCTATCCAAGAATTAAACTGGTTCAGAAATCCTAGCCATTTGACAAACAATTAATTAGAGTGATTTTTCTTGCGTTGTCTAGGGACCTACTCTACTAGATAAAGGCCTGGACTGCTTATTTTTTGTAATTCTGACTCGTAAAAATACCCTCTTATATGCTGACCTTCTAACGATTCTAACAAGTATATAGGTGGATTTGTAATGTTAACTTTTCCAATTTTAAACATTTCAGTTGACCAAGAGAGTGTATATCCTTTATAGAATAAGCTTTTGTGCTTGTTAACACGCACAATGTCACCCATGGAAAACTTAAATTATTAGGTGCAATTTTTAAATAATCATATGTTTTAATTTGCGTTTCTTCTTGCACATCTACCGCCTTCATTCCAATGGTGCAATGTTTCGAATGGTTACAGGCTTTTGTTACTGACAATAATATATGTATCCATATGAAAGGCCCTTCTGCCGAGAATTCTTTAAATAAATTATTTTTAAGATTTCTTATGACTCGCTCAACAATTGCGACTTTCTTCGTGCTGTAGGTGGAATAATAATTTATATTATATTTTTTCATCAGTGCTTGAAAGTTACTATTATAGAACTCCTTTCCTTGATCACTTTGCAAATTTGTATTTGATGCCTCTTCAATGATACTTTTCATCGCATTAATAACTTCTATGCATGTCTGTTTTTGTCGCTTTGGCATAGACAAATTTAGAGTAGCAATTTATACAGACCAAAATATAACGATAACCATTGTTTTCATCAGCATACTGTTGCATTTTAGCGTAATCAATTTGCCACAAATCTGTATCCTTTTATTGTCATATGCCTTCTTATAAATTTTTTTCTAGCCGTTCAGTCTAGTTCATTAACAATTTTGATTTTTTCTTGACTGGGCTCCATATTTTTAGTATTACTAAAAGTTTCAGATCGAATGAAGAACTGAAGAATGTCATTAAATATTGGGTATAATATATTATACCTTTTTCTCGTAATTCCTCTATGATTGGCATAATTTTATTTTCATGTCCAGTGAGTCCGGCTACTTTAGAACTCCATATCAAACCTAAACGATCCACCAACTCTTAAGCTTTGTTCCAGTAGACATATTGAAACGTTTTCGAAGATAATTTTTGTATGGATTCCAAAATATCCTTGTATGTTGAAAGTACATTATCACTTAATTGTGGTTCCTTGCCTCAGCTTGGAGGAGTTTTAAGAAATAACAAGTCATAAAGTGCGGGTGATCCATGATATTCTGCAATGTTTTTCTTTTTTTTGTATATGAAAATATTTCCATTTCGAAAACGCATCTCAAATTACCAATAAAACTTTTATTGTGATTTGTTTTTGAACCAAAACGTACACCATATACTGTATCATATACAGATTGTTTTGAACGTAATCCTTTTAGGGGGTATTTAAACCATGGGAAACCGAGGTGTCAGTTGCGGGAGATATAGTTGATGTTGACGGTGTATCAAACACCGACTGGCCAATATCCTGTTTTGAAATGCGCTGCTGTTGCTGCTGTTGCTGTATAGATGTAGAGGCTTAAAAGAAATGTTCAGGTTGAGGAAAACTAGACATTTGAGTCGACTACACTGATGTACTGGGACTCTGTGATTTTATAGATGGATAATGTTGCGTTTGTTGTTGTTGACGTTGCTTGACCACATCAGAAATATTTGTTAATGGCTTAGAAATGGGTTCACAAAATTTTTCCAATTCCACAACATTTAATTCTTTAGTAACTTTAATTTGTTTAAATTTTTTCTAACGGCATTCGTGCGGCGATCGCCTTATTCATGATGTTAACAAAGGACGTTTCAATTATCAAATGAGTCTTTTTTCACATTATTATATAGCTATCAAATCCTTTGCGGTATATTCCCGATTTCACATCACTGTCTTTATCATTTACTAAAAATCCATACTGATTATCCCAACATTCTGAGCACATTTCTTGAAATTGCATAAAAGTTAGATCTGGTGGAACGTAGTCGGAAAATATGTGTTTTATATTCAACTCATCTTGTTTAAACATAATAATGAAGTTGTCATTGTCTCGCACAAGCTTTGTAGGCACCTAAAAAAATATTTGCGCTATGTAAAAGGAGTCGATATTTTTATGACGTCCCATGCTAAAGTATGATTTTATAACATCTTGTTTTTTACATATACGATCATCAAAAATAAATATAGTTTGGTTTTACATCGAATGGTTCCACAATATTACTAGAATCATTAAAAGCATAGTAGCCCAAACCTTTGATGGGTGCTAAAATTTTCCAAATTCTCATATTTCGGTTGATAGAGTGATTTCCAGTAAATATAGACATTTTCTAAATGTAGCCCATGGGGCTGTGTAAGCATCGAAATCATGACATTAATTTTTCCACAATTGGACGGGTTAAAAAGGAAGTAGTGGACCGTGTCTCTTCATTATTTTCTTTTCAAGTCCAAACCCAAATTTTTCATCGAGATTATCGATAGAAAGTTTTTGTTTAATCGATAATGTGCATCGTAGGAAAATTTGATACTTTACAGGCAAATTTTCACAATAACTGTAATTCAAATGTCAAACGTCAAACAAAGTGGACACTCACATTTCTAATAAAACTGAACACGGTATTGTGAATTCATTAATAAATAAATTACCATTCGAGGTACACATTCCGGGTTGCAGACCGGAAACAAAAGTATTAAAACGTGTAACAAGAGATTTTCTTGAAAATAATCCATTGAATGCCGCATGCAAAAAACACGATCTAGCATATTTACATAACAAAGACAACATAAGTGCGAGCCATCAAGCTGATTACGAGCTCGAACAAAGTGCTTGAAATAGAGTAAAATCAAAAGATTCCAGTTTAAATGAAAAAACAACAGCTTGGTGAGTGATGAACATTATGAAGGCAAACCAGCGTTTTGGTATGGGTATACTATCATGATCATCAACATCCCAAGAAGAAAAAGGCACCAGTCGTTCAAAAGGGCAATGTGTCAAAAAAAAGTGGAAAAGGCGGAAAGTCAATTTTAGAACAACTATGCGACAAGCAGTTCGAAAGGAGTTATTAAAAGGCGGAAGGATAAATGTTTTGGAAAACAATCTCATGAATGCATCTAAAATAGCTCTGCTGTCAGCATATAGATCTGTAAAAGCGGCAAGGGGCGAAAGGAAGGTTCGTACACAGAGAATAATATCTATTCCTAAAACTCACGAAATATTACCATTAATACCGATCTTTGCCGGGTTATCAGCTTTAGGTTCATTAGCTGGTGGTGCAGCGGGTATTGCTCGTACCGTAAAAGCGGAAAAAAAAGCAGTGAAGCTAAAACCGGTGCCGGCCTGTATTTGAAATGAAAAGGAAATGGTTTGTTTCTAAAGTCATATCGTAAAGGTATGGGATTATTTTTAAATCATAGATCAAATCGCCTACCTCAAAGACCGCTATCTAACATCGATATTGAAAATTATGCCAAGAAAAAGAAGACACTTTCAAGGTGTTTATATGATTCGTTACCAAGACAAGGTCCTGGACGTTAGGAAGCAGCAACAGTAAATTTGAATAGTACGTCTGGTGTAGGGACTCATTGGGTAGCTTATAGCATAACAATTCTAAAGTAACATATTATGACAGTCTCGGCGATTTACCCCCACCGATCGAATTGGTGCAATCTCTGCACACGGGATCCGAATCATCAAAAATTATTTACTAGTCTGGTGTGGCCATTTCTGCTTAAAGTTTCTTGTCGAATCATCACCGTAAAATATGTCATCGTCGCTACAATTAACACCGCAAATGGATCGCAACAACTCTACTAAAATCTTGCTGTCACTGAAAGTATTTCATCTAACCGGTGGATTAAGAAAAATGACCGGAAAACAGCCAGAAAACATGCCCAAGGAAGTAATGATTGTATTAGCCCCAAATGAAATTCCATATGTTTATAATAAGTTACCCAAACACCTCAAAAACGATATGGATATATTAAAATATCATTGTAGTTGCAAACATTACTGCAGCAACAATTTAAACGAGGATGCGGGTGATCACGGTCCAACGCCTTGAAAAATATTTTGTTGTTATTGAAAAATCAGCGATATGGACATAAACTTATAACTAACCGGGCTCCACACTTATTTTATTCTTTCATATAATTTATCGCTAATATGTTCCTCTCATAAACGATCTTAAAATTCGTTTTCCATTGGAAGATTCAGGTTATTCATTTTTTCTAGTCAGTCACTAACACCGTACCTGCATAACTTATTATCTCCGTATCTACATAACTCTTTTGCAACCATATGGATGTCCTTCTGCTCAAAATATGAAGCATGGTAGGAACTAAAATGCATAATTTGTGCTTTAAATTACAAATTGAATGTACGGCACCAAGTCTTTTTTGATCAGTTATATGGCAATAGTCACTTATTTTAATACCATAACTTTCAAAAGGTCGATCACATACATCACAGGGTTAATTTCTTTTAAATATGTTAAATATTTTACAATGACTTTTGCCCCGTCGTCCGCAAAATTTACCTTAAACTTGGAGAGTATTTTATTAAATCAGCAAAAGATTTTTAAATCAATTAAAAATCTGCGTAAACGACAAATGATACTCGCATTTGTTTTCCTGTGTGTTTAAAATTTACGATTTTCACTTAGTGTCTTCCGCGATGATAGTCAACAGAGGCCAACAGAAACCATGTTGACTTTTAATGTAAGCTGTTCCCTTAATTTTTTACTTATTAGGTTCAATACTTTCCATTTAATTTCATCAAAAATGTTGAGTAGTCTAAATAATCGTTGTCGCTACTTTTATGATATGATACGAGTGTGTTCTTAAAAGCATTTTGTATTGGACATTGGCACACAGGATTTACTTTTATGCTTTTTGACGGGCCGAACTAATATTTTTTGGTGCAGGTGCATTGCATATGGCACAATTCTACATCGTTGAAGTTGACGCATCACCATCAACTCTTTGCTGTTGTCCCCCAAACTCATTTTCAAATCTTGCCACGCAAAATTCTCTTCTATGTCATAATAAATTATACATAAATATTACGCCGCATATATCCCACACAAAATATGTATATGACATTATTGTTATCGCATTCTCATACTGTAGTATGAGAGTACGAAACAACACTCTACCACAAGGGTCTAATAGATGAAAAATTTCAAGATCAAAACTGTCACAAGGCCGTCACATAATATTAATGCCTGCCAAGGTAACAGATAAAGTTAAGGGCAATTTTAATACCAAAGTTAAGGTCAAAGTGGGGACACGGTCGAAGACAAACTCAAAGTCAAGGTCAAAATCGAGGTTGTTGGACATGTTCAACATCAAAGTCAAGAAGTAATGGTAATACACTGTTTACATTTCAACACTACTGTTCATACCCATCTAGGGTATTATTTCCAGTTTTGTTTTTTTTTTAATTCGCCAAGTTATTGGGGGGTATTAGCCCTAGTCTTCCACGTTGGCTTATCACGGTTTAGATGAGTGTGGATGTAGGTGGTGGTTGGATTCAGGTGAGTAAGATTTAAGTTTAGCTGCGATAGAATCAAGGCTCGCGGGGGGAGGCAGGATGATGACTCTGAAATGAACCTATCGCTGCCGGGATCGTAGGAGTGTCTACCCCGCTACCCTATCTAATCAGTTATAAAAGAATCAAAACTATAGATTACATGGGGATTTAAAGCATGCCTGAAAATAACGAAAATTAGTAACAGTAATAAACAAATCAATAATAAATTAACTCGTTGCAAAACTATTTCCAAATTCAAATTGAGCCAAGACTGTAGATTTGGCAAGCATTTAAAGTTCTAAAAGTATCCTGTGAAAAATGGAAAAAAAAAATAAAATTTGAAGTTGAAACAAAATAAGGAACTCGAATTCCAATTTTTGTGTTTTTCTTATGCATTTAAAGAAGAGTTTAGACCTCTAAGATAAAAAATAAAAAATAAGTTTTTTTGTACTAGCGTCCTGAAAATAAGCAATTGTTCAAATTTTCAGAAATAGACATTCTTGTAAAGACTGATATCTCCGATTCTTGTCAAACCAATCTTAATTTTTCTAATAAAAATGAAATGCTATTTCAAGATGAGCAAATACGATCATATTAGTAAAGAAAGAATCAAAACCGTAAATTTTATGATGGTTTGAACTTGCTCAAAACTCATAAAAATTCGCAGAAACAGCGCTGCGCTACTGGTGCTATAAAAAAAGCCCCTTCGATTTAAAAGTATCTAATAAACGGGTTAGGAAGGCATAATCTATTTTGGGACTTCAAATGGGCATATTTCATCTTCTTGGGTACTCCAAGGGCTCAAAATTTGTACGAGTACCCTTTTTCCGCAATATTTATATTTGCAAAATAAGGTTTTTAAATCACAAAATGGTCTACACAAGTATCCAGCTTTAAAATCAAATCCAAACTATGCAAAAAGAATTTATTATGACACTATGCATTTTTAAGATTTGTAAGTAACTTTGTTCAAAAACTGTTTCCCAATGTATCCAAAATTTTTATATGAGAAAAGCAATTTGCGCCTTATGAGTAGTATATCAATAATTTTCAGAAAATTATAAGTTTGACAAAAAAAATATTGTAGTAACAAAACATATATTATACATACTCTTACAAAAATAGTCAATTTTTTACACATACACTATTAAAAATTTACTTTAATTTTGTGAAAAACAAATTTATAAAGTATTTTATTACTGTTATTTGTACGTAACAATTTATTCAAATCTTACTACTAATAATACTAAAATTTAAACTTACTTGCATAAAAAAGCCATTTACAAGTGCCTTCCTTATATTTAAGTAGTAATCTTTACTTGTAAAATCGGTTGATTTTCTTTTTAAATTAAATCGGTCCATAATTCTGGATAGTTGCTGTCTAACGTTGTCAGCAGATTTCAGCGAACTGTAGTTAACAAAGTTGTCATAGCACCATTGGGGATTCTCCATATCTAAAAAAGGGCGTACGAAGGTAGACAACTACTAAAAATCATAAATTTAAGTTAAATAATAAAAAGTGTAACACTACCAAAGAATGTGAGAAAGCTCATTTAATGGTAAATTTATATCACCCTATGACTAAAACTGGCTATTCAGAAAATATCGATCGTCAAATTTCAGCCAAATATTCGTCAATTTAGAATTAAATTACTGGTAGGGGATTAATATTATGTATGTAGGGGGGGGGGTTAAAATTTACTGAAATATTTTATCGACGACAACCTCTAAATATGCTTAGATATCTACTATTATTTTCAAACAAAATGTTTCTTATTTTCAAGTTACCTATGAAGATATTAAAAAATTTAGTACAATTGGAAAACAAAATATTTTTTATATTTTGTGAAAACATATGTCCCAACTACAAAAAAATAAGTTCTCTCCTTGGATTTGTTTCATTCTAAAATTTTGAAATTTGGAATATTTTCGTTTCAATAATTGATTGGTTAACAGGTTCTCTATTTATCAATGACAGAGCCCATATCAGTTTGTTTCACGTCTTTTGCATAAAAACCAAACGATCAAGATGGTTTAAATATATGGAGGTTAGTTACATAAAAAATGACTTGGTAAATTTTAATTAATATGGTCAAATTTATTCTTACATATTAATAAACATGTAAGAATGAATAAATAAGAGTGGAGCTCCTTGATTTTTGATGATTAAGCCACTTTGGGCCTTTTACATCCCACTACGACCGCAAATCATTCGAATCCGATCGCCGTTGGAAATCCAAACAGCCCGGTTATATTAAAGGTCAAAGACAAGAGCATTCATTTTTATCATTATAAAACATTGTTAAATCCACTCGTTTATAAATGCTATTGACAAAATATTGCTTTTTGTAAAATGCACTATTATTTTCTACCTTCTTTTACGTCGTGAAGCGGACAAGGTATAGTGATATAAGGTTGTGTTGTAAACTAGCCTAGCATCATACACACCTTAGACAAGGCAAAGAAAAGGTACTTGTCACATCCATTTAAAAGCGCAAAAATGATAGCAGAATACGTAATCAAAAATAGCTGTGTTTTCTCTATGTAAGATTTTTAGTCCATCATTAAATATAAGATTTTGTGTTGAAATATGGTTTGCATATGTCGAATCCGTTTTTCCTTTCAAATAACTATTTTCATGTTCAAAAAGTCGTATTTTAAAAGATCTACCTGTCTGGCCTATGTATACTTTTGAGCAAATGTCACAATTTAACTGATATATACCCGACTTTTTGTCTGTTTTTATTTTAGAGTTGGTATTTTTTAGCATTTTTATTAAAGAATTGTTGATTTTACATTTATTCAAAAATGATGCAACTTTTTCAGAAGATTTACTGAAATACGTGATCTTTTTAAAACTGTCATTTGTGTCTTTATGAAAGGGAGATACTTCCAAGAGTACTTGTTTGTGTTGTTTTTTTTTTAATATTTTCTATAAGAGTGGCAGAATATTCGTTGTTGATTGAGATTTATTTTATGATATTTAGATCTTTATTAAAATCAGCTTCCAATAATGGTATGGTAATCAGTCTATGAATCATGGTACTGAAGGCTACAAATTTGTGTTGTTTTGGGTGTTATGAATAATTGCCTATTGTAGTGCTTGTATGGGATGGTTGATTGAGAATCTATGGTTATGAATGGTTCTGGTTATTGTAAAATCCAAGAAGTCTATGGAATTATTCACTTCTATTTCTATTGTAAATTTGATGATATTTGAATATATTGTGTTGATATATTTTAAAAATTTGACTTACTGCATATCTGTATCTGGGAAACATATTAAGATGTCATTAACATATCGACAATAGTATAAAAAGTTCTAAGAAAAAAGAAGCTTGTAAATCCGGGCCTCCTTGTTATTCATAAAAACCTCTACTAAAAGTGGGCTTAGTAGACTACCCATAAAGAGGCCTTCTTTACTGTTCTAAATTATGTTGTTAAAAGTAAAATTATTTTGATTTAAGCAAATTTTAAGCAAATTTATTAAATACATTTTTATAATTAAGTTAACTGCCAGTCTTATAGAAAATATTTTATGCAAAAAACAAACACTCTCGAATGTACATCCCTTTCATAAAAACACAACAAAGTATCACGTATTTCGGTAAATCCATAAGAATTGCATCTTCCTTGAATAAATACAAAATCAACGTAGTTCTGATTCTGACTTAACTTCATTGGAAAGTTCTAATAAGATATTCCTTCCTGAACCCTCTTAGAAGAACGGGAAGATCATGGGCGGTCATTTACGCGATTTTTTAGCAGAGTCTGGTTTTCCTTTAAAGTTCGCAGATCTTTGTAATCTTCATACCTATGCGCATACAAGTATTTAAGATCCACGCCGTGGATCCTGAGCATGGTTTTATTATATCTATGACTGAATGTAGGCACTGCTGTAAATAGTTTTTTATACCTAAATAAAGCCTGATACGCGTAATAATCAAAACGACGATGAATTTTGTACTCTTTTAGTCATATGAAAGTACATATACATAACAAGAGAATTTCGTGAACTCTGACTCTATGAATTAAAAAAATAGGGATTCTCATGTAATTAGCATGATGTGACATTCAAATAACTTTAAACGTGACGGTCAAGGTCGCCAATTTTTTAAACCTCCCTTGATACCAACTTCTGTTATTTGTACTATGAAATTCAGGGGTTCTATTCATAAAACAATTTAGACGTCAAAATGACCTTAAAAATCGAAGTTCGATTCTATTTCTGCAATAAAAAATGGTGGTTTCCCTTTCAAAGAAAAAAGCACATGCCCTTGCTTTTTAAGGTCACTTTCAAGATCAAATTGAATGTAACTGTTGGATGTCCCGCTTGAAATCCAATAACTTTTATTACAGATATTTTTTATGAAAACGCTTCGAAGAAAAATACTTAGCAGCAATTTTTAACAATGGGTATATATCAACGAATAAACCTTTATGTAAGAAAATTAGGGATATAAACTTGTAGAAAAAACTTTGGAATTGATATGAGAGATAGTAAAAAAGTTGAAATAGTAAATTTACAAAATTTCCCATTTTTGCTGATTTCATCACACTTTAAAAGAGACAGATTTTTTTATATTTGTATATTTAACATTGAGTTGACTTAGTGTTACACTTGTCTATATAGACCTTTTATCAACTTAGACTAGTTATAATTATAACTATAATTTTCAACACTTCCGAATCATATTTAGTTATCTTTCTTAAAAAATCTCAAAATCAACAACCTAAGCTAGTTTGGATTTTATTTATAAAATCTTTTAAATTGTAAGATTCAAAAGTAATTTAACTTAATTTACAAGTGTGTACCATGTTATTTTTTTTTTGCTATGTGTTCATAAGAATTATACAATTTAACTGCAGAGCCATAAAATAATTTGCTAAAAAGTTATAATAAACTAATACATTTAAAACTTATTTAATTTTTATTTTCTTACAGTATGATGTTTTGTAATTTAACTTACATTGGCTCTCAGCTACAGGAATCTACATAATGAAAATATTACTTACTTTGTTTAAAGGCGTGATAAACGTTGAGCAAAGTAAGATGATCTCCATCAATATGTGCAAATCTCATTTTGGCATCATCTGCTGCTTTCTTCGCTTCATTTGGTCTGACGAAACACTGTGAGACTAAATATTGGAGCAGGGCGCATGCCCGTATCCAACAGATATAGTTGTGCTCGAAGTCAAATGTATCCTACAGAGCTACCCTTAGTTAGAACACTTTTTAACAAATATGTTATGCTTTTTTTCTTTACTCATTTACAAGAAACGTTTAAAAAAAGTTCAGTTTATAAATTAGCTAACTCTTGTAAGTGCGTAAATAAGAGAAAAAAAAACAATAAACTTTTAATTTTTATGCATACTCATATACTCATAATATATTTTACAAAATAATTTTAGAAAAAGTTGACCATAAAAACTTTTTGGTTTTTCTTATCGGTTGATATTTATTTTTATTTTTATTTTTTTTTCTTGGGATTAGCTTCTCATTAAAATATGTTTTCATTATTTTAACGTTTCGTTCTTTATTTAGAATATTTTCAAAAAATAATTGTCTAAAACGAATTATGATATAAATATAAATAATGGCATCCATATTAAACATATAGTTTTCAGAAATAACTGTTAAAAGTTTAACTATTAACATGATTATTAACATACATATATAAAAGAGTAACCAATACACTGAAAAATTAATAATTTAAAAGGTAATATTTTTTAGCAAATTTTACGCACCTTGAAATCTCGTGCTTTTAGGATATATATATATATATATATATATATATATATATATATATATATATATATATATATATATATATATATATATATACCTTCTTGTTGTTATTAATTATTGTAGATTTGACTAATTTGGTTTAGGTCAGTTCTGTCATTTACGGCATGTTTTCTATTTAATAGCTATCATTTCCTTTATTATTCTGATAATTAATGTTCATTCTTTGATAATGTCGTAGTAACATTTTTGATATATTTATATCCATTTAGCCGATTTTTTAATAATTTTAATTTTTTTGAAAGTTTTGTTATATAAGGCAATACTATGTATCGTTTTTGTGTTTCCTGTTATGAATTATCTTTGATTTTTGGTTCTTAAGTTGTTATAGTGTTTAGAGGTCTTTTTTACAAGTTCTTCGATATCTTTATTATTAAAATTGTTTTGTATAAAGGTTTCTTTAACTTTTCTTAGAGTCAAGGGTCTGGAGGTAGGAGACGTTAATAAAATGGCTCTGTCAACCAAGCTAGTGATTACTATTTGGTTTATGGTTTGAAAAGTCGTTAAGGTATCTTTCCAACTCAGATGGGTTTGGTATACCATTGCGTAAGAATTTTATTATTTTTTCGTACTAGAGTCATATCTAGAAAGTTTATTTTCCCATTTATACCCAAAATTAGATGTAAATTTTAGCTTGCTATGGAAATTATTAAATTGTTTTACAACGTAATTTATTTTGTCATTAAGAATTGCCATTAAACATTTGTCCATAAAACGTTTAAAGAAGATCAAGTTCAAATTTAGATTTTCAGTGACTCTTTCCTCCATTTATTCCTTGACTAGTAAGGCGATTGAAGATGAAATAGGTGAACCCATTACACGGCCATTAATATTTTCAGTGTATGGATTATTCTTTCAAATATTTATGGTAATAATCATAATAAGATATAAATTTTAAACAATTTTTCCTAAAAATAATATTTTTAATATGTGTGTCCTTGTTTATATTTATATTCGTAATTCATACAAAACGTCAGAATAATGAAAAACATATTTTAATGCCAAGAAACTAAAGAAAAAATATTATATATATATATATATATATATATATATATATATATATATATTATATAATTGAAGCCTACGAAACAGGTGACTCTCCTTCGTTATTAAACCGGAATAAGAACACGAATTCTGTGAACAATTAAAAGCAACTATCTAGAAATTATATTTCACAGACATAAACAAAAACCTTAATTAGTTTTTACAAAAACTATGAATAGCTCTAAAGTAGATTATAAGATCAAGTGATAAGCATACAATAAAAAAAGCTATCCATAACAAAGATAATAACAAATAGGGGAGGTTTACACGAAACCAGTAGCGCCGACAAGTAAATTACAAAGTAACTGAATGCCCGAAATTTTAAAAATAGTGATTGGATTTGTCGCACTAATATCTTTGGTAACACTAAATATATTTAAATAAAATAAAAATTAATAGAATTTATACGAAAACGGCTTTAATATTGAGTATATGTCTTAGTTTTGTCGAAACATAATTCAATTTGCACACATATAAGAAGCAGCCTTATAAAGCCAGGATATATATGAAAACGGTATGGAAAATGTATGGATGAACTGTTCGTTAGATTAGGGGAATGATACTTTCAATTTTTTTCGCCACACCTTCATAAGCGGACTTATAACCCTTAGTTTACTTTAATTAAGTTTTCAACTATAAGGCTAAATATTTAAAATTTTTGCAGTATTTTTAATAAAAATGTTTCTTTTTATTCCAAAACTAACATAGGAGATATTTATTCAGAGGGTTATAAAAAGTATATATTCCAGTCGGAATATATACATATTTTAAAAAATTGTATCTATCTAATTGCTTATTATGCTTCTATGGTATTTTTAACAATTTAAGAGTGTTAACAGTTTAAAATCGAACAATTTTTGTAATAAAATTTTTATAAAAAAAATTGAACCGACTTCTAAAAGTGCGCTAAAAAGTGAAAAATAACCATACATTTTTATATGAAATTGAACTTTTTGAAGTCGACTCCAAACTAATACTTGACAAAATGTTATTTGCATAAACAGATTTAAAATACTTTTTTTGTAATTGCTTTCTTACCATAATTTGTAAATATTAGTAGTTATTTATTTCATTTACAAATAATTTGGCGCCGACTTCAAAAAGTTCAATTTCATATAAAAATTTATGGTTATTTTTCACTTTCTAGCGCACTTTTAGAAGTCGGTTCAATTTTTTTTATAAAAATTTTATTTTTCTATTTTTAGTTTTAGAATTCATTATGATATTCATAAATTATTTGAACTAAGAACTAATCGAAATTAGTGTACTTCGCAATGACTCCAAAGTGGCAAAAAAGTAGAAATTTTATCCAAAGTTGTAAATCACAACACACAAATTGGGTCAAACGATTATTTAGTCTGTCATAGAAAATCCAGTATCTTAAATTTCAAATTAATTTTAGATTGGTAATATAGGCCCCAACCCCTTCCAATATCGATATTTAAAGAAAATAAATTAATTTTTTATCCACCATATTAGATACGCCATATTAAATTTTTTTTAAATAATTTTAGATTCGTCATGTGTGACCCCAAAAACTCTCCCGTACCAATTTTGGTTAAAATCGGACAAAATTGATTTTTTTTGTTCGCCATATTGAATCCGCCATATTGAATTTTTTAAAAATAATTTCTAATTCTTTATGTGAGGCCCCGAAAACTTCAGCATACCAATTTTGGAGAAAATCGGACAAAATTGATTTTTTCGTCCGCCATATTGAATCCGCCATATTGAATTTTTTTAAAATTATTTTATATTCGTCATATGCGACTCCGAAAACTCCCCCGTACCAGTTTTGGAGAAAATCGAACAAAAATGATTTTTTTTGTCGGCCATATTGGATCCGCCAAATTGAATTTTTTTAAAATTATTTTAGATTTGTCATATGCGACCCCAAAAACTCCCCCGTACCAATTTTGGAGAAAATCGGACAAAATAAATTTTTTTAGCGGCCATATTGAATTCGCCATATTGAATTTTTTAAAAATTATTTTATATTCGTCATATGCGACCCCGAAAACTCCTCTGTACCAATTTTGGAGAAAATCGGATAAAATTTATTTTTTCGTCCGCCATATTGGATCCGCCATATTGAATTGTTTAAAAATTATTTTAGATTCGTCATATGCTACCCCGAAAATTCCCCCGTACCAATTTTGGTGAAAATCGGACAAAATTGATTTTTTCGTCCGCCATATTGGATCCGCCATATTGAATTTTTTTAAAATAATATAATATTCGTTATGTGGCACCTCGAAAACTCCCCCATACCAATTTTGGAGAAAATCGGACTAAATTAAATTTTTTTGTCCGCCATATTGGATCCGCCATTTTGAATTTTTTAAAAATTATTTCAGATTCGTTGGGTACAACCCCGAAAATTTCTCCATACCAATTTTGGAGAAAATCGGACAAAATTAATTTTTTTGGCCGCCATATTGTAAGCGCCATCTTGGATTTTACTGCATCAAATTCATCTAAAAAAATATGGGACCACCGCAGCAACTTCCTTTACATAACGTAAAAAATTTCATTCAAATCGGTGCAGCCGTTCCGGAGTAATCGGTGTACATACATAAAAAAAATAAAAAAAATACATAGTCGACGAATTGAGAACCTCCTTCTTTTAGAAGTCGGTTAAAAAGTAGGCTTTGACTATGAAAATTTGTCGCTAAACATTTCCGCCATAATTATTTATATATAATTTCACACTTCTAAAATTATGTAAAATTGACGTTAGTTACTTATATCAATATTTCTAAATTAATTTTTTATTTTCAGTGAATATCGGTAAATAAGGATTAAAAGCAGATAAGCATCACAAATAATTCCCAAACCACTAAAAATCACGGAGATCAATGAAACTATTATTTATGAAGTATTTTTATGTATTGCCACATACAGCTATTCGCAAAACAGATGCTAACTTCGGTATGTCGCATTTTTTTAATCAAAAATTTTTCCAAGAACATGGCAAGCATTATCATAAATATAGTGTTTTTCAGCCTGAAGCGAGCAATGGATTTGTTTTTTTTTTTCAATTTTAAGTTACGCCTTTTTAAAGGCAATATAAAACCATTGAATTTGTTTATTGGAGCAGTACTGTTGATTTTACGAATACACTGCATATGGACTAACATATTACTAACATATTAACCTATATCATGTTAAAATTACAGCTTTTATGCTGAGTATTTTACTATATTTTAATAAAATACGCCGTTAAAACTTAAAATTTGAAAATAATAACATAACTGTTGTGCGTTTTAAGCAATCACTCAAGAAAGCTATTCCTATTAGCATTATATTCCAAATAAAAATTACGTTGCATTTAAAGGATTCAAACGACAACAAAAAAAGTGTGGTAATTTATTGTAAAAAAATTAAGTAAAGTCGAAAATAAAAAAAAAACTCATGAAGTTTTATCAAGGTACCAGTCAATCAATAAAGAAGTATACGACTTAAATTTGAACTGAATAAACTAATTGAATATTTCCTTCCACAGTATTAAATTAACAATTAGAACAAAAGCCTGATAAAAAAATACAGTAATAATAATTCACTTTTGCGATATTTACTCAAATATTAAAAACCCTCTGGAGTTCATATTAAGCTGCGTTTAAATATGGCAATACGAGCGCGTGACGAGCATGTGACGCGCGTGACGAGTATGCAACGAGCTTGTAACAAACTCTTTGATCTTTGCCGGTTCGAACCCTTCTTCGACGCCCGGCGCCAAAAGGGATTTATAGCGTCTGGTGTAAACCAATAAAGGATAAAGAAAAAAATATTTAAATTTTGGTTGAAGTCCAGCACACCACGCAAATTTTTTATGGATGTTTTAGTTAATAGAAAGTGACCCAAGAAAGTAAACCTGCCCTGCCATATGTCACGACGAAGAACAAACGGCAGGTATATTAATTTTATGCAGTGGGGTTTTATTATCATCAAGTTTGTTAAATAAAAAACGATCCTGCGTACAGTGAGGATCAGAACTTTCAGCCGATTTTAATTTCAAACATAGTTGCGAACAATACAAAAATTTTCCCAGAATGTCTCCTATCAATTCTGAATACTTATTAAATAAAATAGAACCAGTTATATCTACAGAAGAAACATTTGTACAGCATAAGTTCAATGGATTTTAATTAACAGTAGTATGGTGGTGCTCGAAGTACAACATTTCATATGTTCTCTAGCCTATTTGTCTATCATATGTGTCTTAAATTGTCTTGCTTTCTCGTTCGCAATTTTTAATAGTTCCGTCTTTAGTAAATCGTTCGTAAAGGGAATATGTTTTTTTTTGATAACCAATCTGTAATATCACTTTTTTCAGCTATGTTATTGGCAACTTTTCCACCAGTCTAGAATGATAACTGGCGTTATCCAAATCTAAAGCAGGCCTCTCCGGAATCAACTGTATCATTTGAGAAAAATATGTTTGAAAGATATCCGCCATCATTTATTCATGGTAACCTTTCGAACTGCAGTAAAACTTCTATAAATCCATTAACACCTCCAATATGAGTTATAATGAATTTGCTGCCGTTACCGAGTAAGGGTTTTAAACCTGTCGACAACCCTTCTAAGAATGCTGCACGAAAAATTGTCATATTGTTATCTTCATACATTTTTTATACTATGTGTCCTTCACTGAGACAGATCATATCCAAATAAAAAATATTTTTGCCTTCTCTGTGGTATTTTCTAATGTCTCGCAAATACTGTCTTCTCTAAAATAGTATTTCCTCTGTATCACCTCCATTTTGATTTTCCCCAAGAGAAATTCATTTTTGTCAGCACTTTCTATAGATTGGTTTTTCCCATGCCAAACACATTCTCGTCTTGTTTTACAACGTTTAAAACTTTATCAATACTTGCTTTTTATCTTCTAAACTATAATTCATGAACGTGTCTTCTTAATATGTTTTTGAAGCATTCGTATAATTTTTTTCTTCTCGGAGACGGTTTAGGCTCGCACACAGTTCCACTTTTCCTTTCCTTAATTCGCCTGTAAGTTGTAGATTCGCTAAGTCCCGTTATGCCAGCACATTTCGAAAAGAAACTACCCACCCTCATCAGAGTTCTTGGTGAATTTTGCACATTTGAAATTATTGTCTTGGAATTTAAATCCAAAATGCCTATTCAAAGTTTTGGAGTAAAAACAGACATTTTCAACAGCTAGCACTGAAACTTGTAAGATAATAACATAGCAAGGCCTTACGCTTATACACATTTGTACTATACTTAAAACTGTCATTACTGTGAATTGCCCAACTAAAAAATATACTTTTAAACCTAATTATCTTTTAAGTATACTACTCTCTCCTCAAATACATACTCCAGACACATACAATATCCACCCCTTACTTTATCCGAATTCGAATAGCCGAATTATTTATGAAATATGTTCCGAGAATTGCTATGCCTTTGGTTTATGGCTCTTCACAGGTACATAAATCTCTTGTACATATAATTGTCATACTTTGTCTGACAATGAAGAACAAATGACAGCTTTGTTAGTTTTACGCAGTGGGGTTTTACCTTAAAAAAGTATATTAAACAAAAAAAAAATATGGGCGATAATAGCGCACTACCTTGGATAGAAAAATATTCAGGACTCAAACTTCTAGCAAATTCATAGTTCCAGCATATTAGTGGATAATACAGAAATTTAATCAAAATATCTTCGTTACATTTTGTTAAAAAAAAGAAAAATATATTTTCAGCTGCCCATTTCCATTTAGCAGACGAACTCGAAATTTTCTTCTGGCTGGTTTGTGCAAATTTTCTGAAGCAATTTCATGTGATACATCTACTTCTTTTCTTTTCCAAAATTTCTGTCCATAACTAACAAATTTTGGAATTATTTGTAGTCTCCTGTAAATTCAACATATTTTCTTCACACCACTCCATATTCACTTATGAACAATTTTTAATCAATGCCAAGTGCTAAATAAATTTCATGTCATTAACAAAGAAGTAAAAAATCTCGTGTCTTCAGTCTTACAACAAAGTAAATTTTTTCTAAAGAACGTGTCATAAACCCGTCCCACTAGATAAAAAAATCCTTTGAGTTCGCATCAAAAAACCGACAGAAAATGGATCGCTGGAGTTTCCGTCGAGCTACTCGAAAACAATAGAACTATAAAAAAATTAATTTCTTGTGACCCAAATTTGCCGACGATGGCCCTCGATAACAATAGAAATCGGCAAGGATTCCGTTGGAAGTTCAAAGCATACTCGTCAGGCGCTCGTCTCGCCATATTTATACGAACCTTTAGATATTGAATTTGAATTAAGATTGGTTCGATTGTTTATATTGATTTATATTCATATACAAACATTTTGAGTACAATGCATGGTACAATAATAAACGTCGTCGTTTAAAGTAATAATCACTTCACCAATTCTTTAAATTTGTGCTTTCGTAATATCTAGATTTTTGCAATTCCTTCAAATAGCTAAATTAATTCAAGTAAAAAAAAAGGAGATACATTTTTTCATTCAAATCACTCAAAACTAGATGACTATTTAGATAAGCCGATGGAGATTACATTAATTAATTAATTTATGTGAATAATAACAATTTCAGTTTAGTAATTAATTCTTGTCAAAATACCGCATTTTACTATAAAATGTTTGTCGTTTTTCGATGACTAGACTGCGATAACAATGACATGAAGGATAGTTTGTTATATATGTAATTCTCCTTTCAGGCAGAGAATATGAAAAATATATGTACAAACAGTTTATTTCCTGCAAATACCGCTCTGCTCCTCTTTCCATACGCGTTTCGATCACCTCATGATCTCGTCAGTGGAGCTGTATCGGACCGAGAGTAACATTAGCAGGAAATAACTGATATATGAACCATAAATTTCAAGGTATGTCGGCAGGATATTACACCTGCCGTCTACCAACTTCGATGTCAGACTGGAAAATATCACCAGTCGAACGACATCTATGAATCAACGGAGTAACGTGAAATTTTTAAACAATCAAAATTTCAGTAAGAAATAAAGAAATCTTTCTGCCGTATTTAAATAGTTTGTTATATATGTAATTCTCCTTTCAGGTAGAGAATATGAAAAATATATGTACAAACAGTTTATTTCCTGCAAATATCGCTGTGGTCCTCTCTCCATACGCGTTTCGATCAACTCATGATCTCGTCAGTGGAGCTGTATCGGACCGAGAGCAACATTAGCAGGAAATAACTGATATATGAACCATATATTTCAAGGTACGTCGGCAGGATATTACACCTGCCATCTACCAACTTCGATGTCAGACTGAAAAATATCAGCAGTCGAACGACATCTATGAATCAACGGAGTAACTTGAAATTTTTAAACAATTAAAATTTCAGTAAGAAATAAAGAAATCTTTCTGCCGTATTTATACGTTTGTTATATATGTAATTCTCCTTTCAGGCAGAGAATATGAAAAATATATGTACAAACAGTTTATTTCCTGTAAATACAGGTCCACTGACGAGATCATGAGGTGATCTAAACGCGTATGGAGAGAGGACCAGAGCGGTATTTGCAGGAAATAAACTGTGTGTACATATATTTTTCATATTCTCTGCCTGAAAGGAGAATTACATATATAACAAACTATTTAAATACGGCAGAAAGATTTCTTTATTTCTTACTGAAATTTTGATTGTTTAATGATATGAAGGTTGATTCAACAATAAAATAACAGAATATCATCAGAATACATTTTGAATTCGAGCCGGAAGTCTTAGGAGAAAACTTGTCCAGGACGATATGAGTACAAAGATAATTTTGAAGATATCAACAAGAAAATATGAATCTAAAAAATACTTGAAGATTCGGCAAACCTAGTGACTATTGACAAAAGCGTTGAAATCATAAGGAAATTAATGACGGAAGACAGATATGCGATATATCGCCACATAGAGGAGACACACCAGTTGAGTGCACCAATTGTTGTGTTCACAAGTTGTGAAGATCATACAAGCCGTGCCCACGCCTTGGATCCGCCATCCTTAATTTTGTTTTTAGTCTTCATTAATTTTTTCAATTCTATACATCATTTTACAGGAAATAATAGAGTTTTTCTTTTGATGATGAGAGGAAAAGGGGAGATAGAATAAACTATTTAGGATAAATGTAATGGTATTGCCCGCACAATCGAGTGATTTCAAGAAACTGGAACAAATAAAAATCGCCAGCGGCCGAGGAGGCCAAAGTCAGAATGTACAGAAAAACGACAACTTGAAATGCCACAATCATTTGTCAAAAATCCTACAAATGAGTAGAACTTGAATTTTCAGAAATTGCTTTTAAATTCCACTATTTCAAAATTATATCCATCTGCCAAGTCAAATCAAAGATCACCATCAAATAGCTATAGAAAAATCCAGAAATTTTTGTTATCGACATTTTTTTCAACGACTTGAATTTTCAGAATTATTACGGCATCTCTAGGATACCGAGTGTTTGACCTTGATGTGACCTTCAATGGTCGTTGCTCAAAATCAAATCTGAACGTAAAGTTTCCCGCTCTTTTGATTTCCAGGGTCAAAATTATGAACTGGCCTTGAAAATCTCCGTTAAGGCCAAATCCGAGGTCACCATCAGGTAGCCAGGAAAAAATCTTGAAACTTTGGTTATATCCTTTTCTACAACTCGAATTTTCAGAATTATTCTGCTCTTTGGGTGCTTTTTAATTAGGAAAAGAAAGGTACACTATGTCTTTAACACGAAAATAAATAAATAAATATATACCTGACAACATCGCCGTAATTGACAATATTTCATTTGAACAGTTGTGATTACAACTTGCTATAATCATTTTTGCCAATTGCGGATCTAGAGGAAATTCTGCCATAACAGCTCCCAAATCTGTAAGATTGCCATCATCGTCCAAGGCAGCTAAATAATTTAAAAGTTCGAGTGCTCTCATTAGAGTTTCTGGTGCTGGTGGATCCATAAAGTCAAAATGTACCAAATCATCGATACCAAGTTTTTTTAACTGTAATACGATAGATCCCAAATTTGATCTAAAAAAAATATTGAATTTCTTAGAAAAGAAATATTATATTTCAATTTCTTAAGAAAGTGATAAAGAACAAAATATTTCATCTCTGGATATTTTGTTTAAATATTCAGGACTAAAACATGTAAATTGTTTAAAAGAAATATTGAAATATTGACTATACATTAAAAAGCACCATCTTCTATAAAAACAAAGAGAAAAAATATTTTTACACCTTCATATAACATTTCTATTTTCATAATCTTTAAATAACAAAATTCTAAATATGATGTTAGGTTGAATCGGGTTGGTTCAGGTTAATTTAATTAAAGTTTCAGTTAATTTAGCCAAGACATACGACACTAACCTATAATAACAAGAAACTTACAGCAAGAAAATTACGCAGATTGTTTCAGCGTGATCTTAGCTAATGCAATGTATTTGCATCATTTTATAACCAGAGCGATGTTAACTGAAAATGTGGGAATAGCGTAGATAAATTAACTTATATCCGTGTCTAACTAAACTTAAGTGTTGTGGTCACGTTAAAGGCCATGTGGCGATATCGATCGAGAGCATCTTTGCCGAAAATACGGAAAATAGGGATACAAAACACCTACCTGTGGAAATAAAGTATACTGTGTGAATTGCCAACAGGAAGGGCATAATTCTGGAAATCTAAAATGCTCAAGAGATATGAGAAATAAGCCAAATAAACCAGATAATACGAATAACGAATAATGACAAACATACTTCAAATCACTAGTTCTGCCCATGATCTAACGCTTGCCACCGCGTGGTATATAGGAGCCAGAATAGTGGTTATAACCCAGCCAAATTGATGACGTAATGGACTGGAACTATAGATAAAATCAGAAGTCAAATCAAGTTGAATAAGGAAAAAGCAATTGTGACTGGGGACTTTAACACGAAGTATCCGCAATGGGGCATGCGAGTAACAGACCGAAGGGGGCTGATTCTGACGGAATGGATTGCTGAAAATAATCTTGTAATGATCAATCAAAGGGAGAAATCGACAATCCAAAGACACTACCCTAGATTTGACCCTAGCAACAAGCGATATTAGTACTAAAATCACAAATTGGGAAGTAAGTGATCGAGAATCCCTCAGTGACCACAACTATATTTTTTTCGAAGTAGAAGATATAAGTCTCAGGAAAAGAAACAGAAATTCAAAGGATGACAAGTTGGGAAACTCGACAGGCAAAAACTATGTAGTGCATTGGATGAAATTAAAGTAACCCGCAATGCAACGTCTCCAGATACCTTTTCAAATACATTGACATATACCAGCAATCAGTTTATGCCAAGACAGAAAATTATCGCAAATAGAAAGTCAGTAAATTGGTGGCCGGATGAAATTGCTGTGTTTCGAGCTAAATGTATCTCCACAAGAAGAATCTACTCCAGACATGTTAAAAGAAACCTTCTTCAAATAAACCGTCACGCGTGTTGTAACATAGTAGGCTCCTTGTTGTATAAAACACAGGCAACCTATTATACAGCAGATATAACTGAACATATATATCTCTCTCTAGAAAAGATTTAGTCCATATCACAAAATATCTCAAGCTTAACAATTGCAGAAAAATTCAGAAGTAATGGTCTATAAAATTAAAGAAAAGAATGGTCATAAGTCGAACGGTAATGGCCAGTCTTAAAGCTTCATTTTATTAATTATAGTCATGATAGAATATTATAGGTAAGTCATAAAAGTATATGAATAATATACTTATGTTTTCAATGGTTTAGGATGTCTTCCAAATAAATGTTATATATATATATATATATATATATATATATATATATATATATATATATATATATATATATATATATATATACAGGTGTGGAAAATCCAAACTGGAACCTGAACGTTTCTTAAGTAAGATAAAAAAAATACTATATTATTAATCAAATCAGAATGAGACAGAATATAAGCATCGTAAGCATGGACATACGTGCTTAAATTTAATAAATTATCAATTTGGCCCGATGGTGAGGGGTAATAAAATGCTGGCGCGGTGAGAGCGGGCGGCAGCATACGTCACGCCCTAGCACAACAAGAGAATTCCAAGTTATTTGCTTTTATTCAGGCCGTGGAAGCGTAAGTACCGAGTATTGGTATTTCCATGTTTCGCGCCAAATCTTTTTTATTTAAAATGGTAGTTTATTCCGCGGAACAAAAAGTGCATATTAATAAGTGATACTATTCTGGTAAAGGTATGGATGAGATAATCGGCAGATTTGCATTTACGTGCGGAAATCGTCCTGTTTCTTCAAAAACCTAGAATTTCGGAAATTATTTAAAAATTTGAGACAACCGGTTGTCTAAAAATTTGTAAAGAATGCACTGATAATAATGAGAAGCAACCGATTCCTCAAATTATTGACGAATGAGCAAATCGGGACACTGGCGTTTGTAGTTTAGCAGAAATTAATTTTCCTTGCAATAGTACCACAATTGCCGAAAAACTTGATATGAAAGTTCGAACGGTTCGGAATATTTTAAAGCGGAACAAATGTCACTGTTACAAATTGCGAATAACTCAAGAAATTTTTCCGGAAGACCAGGAAATACGTATGGTGTTTTGTAAGGACATGATGGAAAGGGCTAATAGGGATATAGCCCCTGAAGTTTTGGAAAATACGCGAACCGTATTTTACAATAGACTAGGTTATTGTCTCGCTCAAAGTGGAGGCCTGTTTGAACACCTCTTGTAGACTTTTAGGTGTTTTTTTTTGATTGTGTTAAATTGAATTTAATCATTTGATTATTTATTTACAATTACTGAACGTGTTACTTTTATTTTTTACCAGAATCAAAGTTTATTCTTGAGAATGATTTTTAATTTTAAAGTGGTTTATTAATTTATGTACAGGGTGAGTCAACGATTGGATGAAGTAGGTTTGTGCCTTTTCGGTGAAATTAACAAAGAAACTATATTTATTGTTTGATACAGTTTATTTTTACGCAGATTTTAAAAATATTTAGGACTCTACAGGGTGAGCCAAAAAACTAGGACAGCATAAAGTTGTATTTTTTTAAATAGAACACCCTATATACGAATCGTATTTTCGATTTAGCTTATAATTTTAAATCTTTTTTATTAAGGGTTTACTATAACAAAACTTTATAGTTTCTGAGATAATTAAGTTTAAAGAAAAAAAGTCACATTTTCAAGCATCAATTCAATCCTAAATAACGTTTTCAATTTTGTGACAAATATATTCAAATTTGGAATTTAGCAAGGCGAAGGACAAGTTAACATAATTTTTACCTAATATTCGCAATAAAAGCTACAGGGTGTTGAACACATCGGCTCAAATTTGAACAAGTTTAAATGAATAAATATCTTTTTTTTTAAATGGTACACCCTGTATATTTTCATGTTATTTAATAGAGTAATAAAAACCCTAAAAGTTTTGTTCAATATATCCTATACCTATTTATAATAGTTTTTGAGATATTTCAGTTTTTCTTATTTTTTCATACTTTTTTACAGAAATAGTCTTCATTATCATAGTAGCCATGTAAAATAATAAAAAGAAACTACAGAAACAAACAGAATGTGGTTAAATATGATGAAATACATTATTCGTTATATTACAACGGCAATAGTTTAATTAAACATAATGTGAAAAAATTAACACAACAATAACGACAAGGCAAATACATATTTACTTTTATACTAAATTGAAACAAAAAAATTACCTATTAAATACTGAGATTAATTATTTCTTTTTAATAAGTGTTCGAATAAACGACCCTCTTGTGCAATGCACAAATTTAGTCTTTTTTGCAGATTTTCTCGGACCCTGGACAAAATTAGTGGCGTTATTGTTCTACAGGTATCCCTAATCCTGTTTCGCATATCTTCCACTGTTGTTGGTGGATTAACATACACCTTATTTTTAATATAACCCCATAGGAAGAAATCTAATGGGGTGATGTCGCAAGACCTTGGTGGCCACTCAATGAAACTCCCACGTCCAATCCATCTTTGCGGATATCGTTGGTCCAAAAACGCACGAACTTCACGATGGTAATGCGGAGGCGCACCATCGTGCTGGAACCACATACTGTCGAGCTCATCCCTATCGAGACCTTGAAGCAGTTGGGGTAGTTCTTCTTGTAGAAAGTTCAGGTAACTATGGCCATTTAGTGGTTCATTAAAAAAGTGGGGTCCAATAATTCGATTATGATGAATACCACACCAAACATTTAATGACCAGTGGTTTTGATGTTGCACCTCTCTAATCCAAAATGGGTTTTTTGTGGCATAATAATGCATGTTGCGTCTATTTACGGCACCGTTACTTCTAAAAGTAGCTTCATCACTAAACATTACCTTGCATAATAAATTTGGATTTAATTGAATCTCCGCATTTATTGTACGACAAAAGTTTACACGACTTTCAAAATCCTGTCCATGCAATTCTTGGTGTAATTCCATGTGATATGGATGATACCTATATTTCTTGGTAGTACGATTAGCGGTGGATTGTGATGTTTCACATAATGCTGCTAACTGACGGCTACCAATATAAGGAT
The DNA here is from genome assembly GCA_034092305.1 of Diaprepes abbreviatus. Classification (NCBI taxonomy): domain Eukaryota; kingdom Metazoa; phylum Arthropoda; class Insecta; order Coleoptera; family Curculionidae; genus Diaprepes; species Diaprepes abbreviatus. Next base: position 4,313,453 of record JASJET010000022.1, read on the forward strand.
TTTCCTGAACATTTAACAATACCTGTAGTTCTTTTTCTTCATTAGTTACTAGTTTGTTGACCACTTTACGTTTTGGATAATCAACAGTACCAGAAGAATCAAATCTTTGCATTAAGTTTTGAAAAGTATGGGTATTAGGCTGGCGTCGATCAGGATACTTCATTTTGTAAATTCTTTGAGCTAGAAGGCAATTTTTTTGATCCTCTCCTATTGTATAAATCATATCTATTAACTCATTCTTTGGAAAATTCATTTTACAATATAAGATGAATGCAAAAAAATCCAAACTACACTACATAAAAACCAAAAGAAGCGATTGCGGTTATAAATTTGACACACAGAAAAATGTTCTTTTACATTGTTTTTGCCATGGCTACTATGATAATGAAGACTATTTCTGTAAAAAAGTATGGAAAATAAGGAAAACTGAAATATCTCAAAAACTATTATAAATAGGTATAGGATATATTGAACAAAACTTTTAGGATTTTTATTACTCTATTAAATAACATGAAAATATACAGGGTGTACCATTTTAAAAAAAACATATTTATTCATTTAAACTTGTTCAAATTTGAGCCGATGTGTTCAACACCCTGTAGCTTTTATTGCAAATATTAGGTAAAAATTTTGTTAACTTGTCCTTGGCCTTGCTAAATTCCAAATTTGAATATATTTGTCACAAAATTGAAAACGTTATTTAGGATTGAATTGATGCTTGAAAATGTGACTTTTTTTCTTTAAACTTAATTATCTCAGAAACTATAAAGTTTTGTTATAGTAAACCCTTAATAAAAAAGATTTAAAATTATAAGCTAAATCGAAAATACGATTCGTATATAGGGTGTTCTATTTAAAAAAATACAACTTTATGCTGTCCTAGTTTTTTGGCTCACCCTGTAGAGTCCTAAATAGGTTTAAAATCTGCGTAAAAATAAACTGTATCCAACAATAAATTTAGTTTCTTTGTTAATTTCACCGAACAGGCACAAACCTACTTCATCCAATCGTTGACTCACCCTGTACTTAGAAATTACCGTTGCGTTTCACTAGTATTTCTATTGGAATAGATGTTTATTTTGTAACAGAAATATCAATTTTCTTTACGCTCAACGGTCAACAAAAAATATTTTTTTTTGTATTTCGACTATTTGATGCATTTAAAACAATCAATGTATCAAATAGTTATTAAATATTCCAAATTCCGTCGATTACGTTATAAATATAGACGAAAAGTAAATACGCACCTTTTCATTCGTTTCAAGGTACTGCTCGTCTTCGTGTCGCACAGATGTTAGCGGGGATAATATTGCGCGTAGGCGTTCCCTACGATCTTATGTCCGGAGAGGGGCTTAATGAGTCAGAATTTGAGAAAACGGACCTAAATAATTTCTAGTTAAGGAATTAAAACCAGAAGGTTGGCTATAGTAACGTTTCTATTAAATCTCGGTAATTTTAACGGTCAGTCTTTTGTTTCTAAAGCTTCGTCTCATGTCAAAGGCAACAGTCTTGTGGTTGCGTCGCGCCCAGTTACATTTATGCGCCGCTCTTCTATTTGACATTGGATTGTCGAGAGACAAATATCAACAATTACAAAATCGGGCTAAACAGAAAGGCAGTAATATATTTTCGCAGTACTCTGGTGTGTAAAACACAAAAAAAGCATGTTATCCACATAACGATTATCGAACCTCTACTTAATTAAAAGCTGAGGTTAAATTCCAAGGCTTACTGGATCACACAGTGGATCGAATTATATTGCTTCTATTAGACGCCCTTGAACAAATCGATAAATTAGATTTGTAAATATGAGTATGTTTCATTTGCAAATAGGGCTTCGATGGAACGTCAGGTCAGAGCCAGTACAAAATGAAATTCACTGATCCGAATATTTCTGATACAAACTTATTCCTCACCTCGCTTATTCCACTTCAATTAGCAGGTGTTAACACGGAAACTCAACAAGAACAGATTCTGTTGTACAATTCCAAAGCCTTCTCTACTATGAATTGCGGGCCTCTGAAATTTGAATTTATTAAGGAAATGGAACAAAAGTCTTTAAAAAAAAATAGAAAATTATGAACTCGACAACTTGCACCATATAAAAGAGTTCTCTTTGCAACCCCAGCCTCAGTACAGTAAACTTATCTATGATTATGATAGACGGCTAGGTGAACGCTTTGGCTGGAACAAAATCGGTCCAACATTGTTACTTCTTCCAAACAACATCTCAGTTCAACAACATTGATACTGTGGCCCAGTAAATACAGAGTATTTCGAGCTACAACTGTTAACTCTACACGCATATATTCAATTCTTCGAATGCTGCTTGTATTTGTCGTATCAACGTGACACACAGTAGTGGCAAGCCCGAAAGCAAAAAGACAAAGAGGTGAAAGCACAGACAAAGGCTACCATACAACAGGCTTCTAAGGAGAGAGATTAGGACTTCCTCTTGACATGCTAAAGAAAGGGTTAGGAAGCACTAACGATGGCAACACAGTTCGACATTTCTTCGAGAATAGTGATGAGTCAGCTATTATAACAAGAGTAAAGCGAAAACTGATCCTCCGGTTTCCCCTCATTTTGCAAACTATTGGAAGTGGAAAAATCAACGGATAAGTTGTTAAGAAACTATCGCCTAGACTTAGCCCGAAAATTTTCTCGAATGTGAATGTGTTCTAAAACTTTTGGCGTCGATGAATCCTTACACTGTTTTTGACATCCTAAGGATTCGGACAATAATTCGTACGTATTGGAGAATGAGAAAAGAGCTATTAACAAAGAAAGCAATGATTAAAAATTTCTTTTTATTATTTTTATTACAGTCGTATTATTTATTTATTTATGTGAATCAGTAAATATTATATTACTTACAAATTATTTACATTGGTATTTCTAAAGAAGTCCTAAGCATAGAGGAAAAAGTACTTTCGCCTTTTTAACGATTATTGATATCCATCTATTTATTATTATAGTATTATTTTTAAAATGCACCTTGAACTCAAGCGCAATATTTTATTCATGGAAATACAATTATTCTTTTTATTTTGTTCTTAGATTGCATATTTACCAGCTATTGAACCACATTAGACGTTTTTCAAATTTATTTTCATGATTTTAAAGATTCAGTCTGCTATGTTGGATCTGATTTTTATTTTTAATATAAATCCGTGCTTTCGACCCACTGTGTTTTGATGACACCAAACCATCTTTTTTGGAAACCAGGAAGCAAGCTACGATACAACAGTGTGCTTTATTCCGCTTCTTTAACAGAGTTAAACGGGTTTTCCATCTTTTTCTGTTACATACCCATTATTTGGAGGTTCTGTTTTGGATTTTCCACATATTATATTATATATATATATATATATATATATATATATATATATATATATATATATATATATATATATATACAGTCATTGATCCTACCAAAAAAATCACTTTTTCTTTAAGTGACAGATTAAAAAACGATGAATAACAAATTAAAAACCCTTAATGTAATATTTATATTATATATATATATATATATATATATATATATATATATATATATATATATATATATATATATATATATATACAGTCATTGATCCTACCAAAAAAGTCACTTTTTAAGTGACAGATTAAAAAACGATGAATAACAAATTAAAAACCCTTAATGTAATATTTGTCATAGTTGAAAAGAAAAACAAGCCTTTAAGAGTGTGTCTAGATCCAAGAAATTTAAATAGAACCATAAAAAGATGTCATCTTACTACCCACTTTAGAAAATATTCTGTCAAATTTGGCAGGAGCTAAATACTTCTCAAATTTATATGCTAAGTCTGGGTTTTGGATACTAAAGCTTGATGAAAGTAGTTCTAATTAATGTGTCTTTGGAACGCCTACAGGAAGGTTCAAGTTTTTTCGTCTTCCTTATGGTGATTCTGTGCGCCTGAAATATTTCATAAGACAATGACAGAAATATTATCTGATGTTCCATGTATTCTAGTTATCTTGATGATGTTTTCATTTATAATGATACTATTCAAGGTTACAACAGTATTTTAAAGAAAATCCTGGAAAAGGCTAGGAAAGTAAATTTAAAATTTAATATGGAAAGATGCCATTTTCTACTGTCTGAAGTACTATACCTTGGTCATATATTTAGTGCTAATGGTATGCCCGATCCAAAAAAAAATATTGCTATTTGTCAGTTAAAAATTCCTAAAAATGCTTCAGCTTTAAAACGTTTTTTAGGTATGGTTAATTATCTTATGGGATCTATATATATATATATATATATATATATATATATATATATTGATAATTTAGTAAATAAAACTACAAATTTACGTGAATTATTAAAAAAATATATATACGTTTTGTTGAAATGAGATCCATCAGTCTGAGTTTGTTTATCTTAAAGCATTAATATATCAAACGCCTATCTTAAAATATTTCAATCCTAGTCTTCCTTTTACTTTGTCTGTAAATAATTCAAAATTTGCAGTAGGTGTTGTAAGCTTACAAATAATAAACCAATTATTTTTCACAGTCATTAACGAAGTCGAGATGTGCTCAGAGAGAAAAAAAGCTATAAGCTATTCAATTTTGGTGTACTAGTTTTCGTCAGTATGCCTATGACTGTGTACTAAATGTTGAAACTGATCATAAGTCTCTTGTCACATTATTTAAAAAGCCTTTGCTAGAAATCCCTACTTGTCCGCAACGTATGATATTTAATCTGCAGCAATATGATATGAATGTATCATATACTCCAGGGAAGTATCTCTATATAGCAGATACACTTAGAAGAGTTCTAGTAGATCCGCCAGATCCAGATGTCTCTTGAGAAGAAGAGTTACGTATTCATATGAATGTCTTCATATGTAATTTAACTCTCACACCTTAAAAGTTAGAAGACAAAGTTTGCTACTCTAGCAGATTCTGATTTAGGAGATATTATTAAATATTGTTAAGTACGTAAGTCACTTTCCAAAGATAAGGTTAAACCTTCAGTGAAATCATACTACATTTTTTGTCATGATCTTCATGTAATTGATGATTTAGTTTTCAAGGGAAATCTTTTAGTAATTCCCACTGTTATGCGAAGTCAAATATTACATTTAAATTATGAAGATCACTTAGGCATCGATAAAAGTTATACGCACACACGTTCTGACATATAGTGGCCCAATATTAGCATCGATATTAAAAATAAAGTTGAAGTGTAGTTCTTTTCTTAAATTTCAAAATGCTAATAAGTTAGAACTTCTGGTACCACATCAGCCACCAATATTGTCTTGGCAAGAGCTTGGTATAGATTTTTTTTAATAAAGTTATTCACTTGCTAGTGGTTGATTCTTTTTCAAATCATTATGCGGTAACGTCAGTGAAGTCTATTAATGCTAGTGAGGTTATTATAAGTTTAAAATCTATTTTCGCCCAATGTGGCATATCTTCTAGTATTATTTCTGATAATGGTCCACCATTTAATTCAAAAGAATTGAATGATTTTGTTCGTTCATGGGATATAAGTCATCACACGCCGAGTCCTAATTATCCTCAAAGTAATGGTTTGGTAAAAATAACATTTCAAGTCTTTTCAAAAAATGTCGTGGAACACCATGGAAGAGGTGGTAAAGCCCCCCTTTCCTATTCACCCAAATGTGATATTTAACTGTGATATAGTAATTCTAGGGTAGAAAAGTTATTTTTGATAGGATAAAAAATGGCAAGGCACCAGAGCCTGAATGTATTCCGGGTAAAGTCATCAAATATATAGCTGCTATAAAACCAGCATATAACTTATAGGTGTAAAACAAGATAGCAGTCGGGCAGACTTTCCTGCCATTGAAAATTACTAAGTTAATGCTTCTTCGGAGAGGAAGGAAGAGGACAGTCCGATATCGTACATGATAATTTGTTTGTTATATGTCCAAGGAAAGTTGGACAAACAACTTAATCGTGAACTGGAGAGGAGTGGGGGACTTTCGGACAGACAGTATGGTTTTCGTAATGGTTGACAAACGGTGGATGTTATGAGGGCAGTCTTAAAAATCGCAGAGAGAGCTGCAACATTTTCAACTCAACATAGGTGACTCTGTGCTATAATTACGTTAGATGTGAAAAAACGCGTTTAATAGCGCTTCATGGCAACAAATCCTCGCTGAACTGAGAAGGAGAGGTATAGATAAGAATCTGATAAAAAGTTTACATCACACTTCTCTGAGAGTAAAATAATGCTTGAAACCGAGGATAGAAAAAGGTTTTTCTGTATCAACAGTGAGCTCTCTCAGAGATCGTACTCGAGCCCACATTGTGGAATATTCTATATGATGGTTTGCTACAGATCGGTCTTCCTAACTGAACCACTCTGGTTTCGTCGATGACATAGCCATATTAGTTACGGCAATAATACAAAATTTGTTAATAACAACGATAAATATTGGGTTGATGAGAATCTCGGATTGGAGGGAGAAAACAAAACTTAAGTTGGCCCTAGAAAAGATGGAAGCTGTATTCCTATCCTCCAAAAGGAAGCTATCATCAATACACTTTAATGTGCAAGACATTGAGATAATGCCTTTCAGGGCAGTCAAGTATCTTGGAGTATAATTTGATGCGAGAATGACTTTTGGAGTGCATATTGACGGAGAAGACCCTATCTGCCCTAGCATGCCTTATGCCAAACATCAGGAGTTCTAGAGCATCAAAAAGAAGAATACTTCAAGGTGCCACGACGTGGCGGTGAGGGCCCTCCTAGGAGAACACTAGACCCTCATGTAGACGAATAAATTTTGCAAGATATTGCCAACTCTTCAAACAGCATAAGAAAGCTCGCGACACTAAACAATGTTACAAAATGGATTGTACATGAAACAGAACCGTTACTTCACCCGTACCACGTTGAAAAAGTACACGCTATTTCTCCAGATGATTATCCCGCAAGACTTCAATACTCCAACTAGTTTATACAGCAACATAAACTAAATCTAATTTTTTCTAACTTTTTTATGTTTACCGATGAGGCCGGTTTTACAAAAGAAGAAGGAAGACTCAATGGTGAGATTTAATTACAATTTTTGCAGCAAAATTTAAATAATTTATTATAACTACTGTATGGGTAACACGCAACAAAAAGCTAATTCAAAAAGTTGTCAGAATCCACTGGATGATAACAATTATTGCAGCACTCCCTCCAATCGAACCTCTAGTCAAAGAAAAACTAAAATCTTAGAAGGAAGAAAGGAAGGAGGTGTGCAATGCTCGACTGATAACGCGATGGCAAGAAAAGTGGAACAACGCACTTCACATACGATGGACTTGGAGGCTGACACTCAATATTCAAAGATGGCTAAGCCAACCCTGCGGAGAGCTGGATTACTACCTTACACAGGAGTTATCAGGACATGGTTTCTTTAAGAAATTCTTATATGACCAAAAAAAGACCCGAAACAAGTGAATGTGACTACTGTGAGTCCATCGACGGTATGGAACTTACATGGTCTGTTTGCTCCATATAGGATGGATAGAGGGAAATATATAGGAGGTTATCTGATAGGTCATTTAATATACTGAATATGATATCAGAGCTAACAGAAAAAAAAAAGAAAACTGTAAAATCGCATACTCCGCTATAAGACAGATAAGGAGAAAAAAGAGAAGAAACAAAAAAGACGGCGAACTAATAATAAGAAAAGGAAACTTAAGATACCTTATTTGATATATACCAATTTGTGGAAGCTGACTATGATGCTATTTACTTATTTATTTATTATTTATTTCTGTCCGTGCTCTTCGCTCTCTGTGGCATGTGCCTGGTGAGGACGCTGTCTTCGTCTATAGTGATTGTAATGTTAGGAATGGCGGTAAATAGAGTGCTGATCATGTGTTGAAGTAATGCGACTGCGGTTTTTAACACATAATATTATACAGCCTTAGAGGGAAATTCTTTTTAGTCGGTAGGCGACTCCCCAGAGCGACCGAATCCGACCCCCAGTCGTCTAGTCATCACGATGGGCTGTCTTTTATTACCCCTCAAAAAAATGTCTAACTATTATATAACATATAATTTAAATATAATTTAAATATGCATGCGTCTTCTCCTACTGGAGATACTCAGCTAACATCTTCCATCGTAAAATATATTTCTTCAAGCGTGGATGATGTCTCTTGTACAAAATTTTAAATTTGGAATTTTCGAATCAAGAGGCAATATCAGGTTCAGTACCGTATGTTAACCGAACTATGTATTACTTTGAAAAAGAGCGAATTTATCCAACAAGAAGTTTTGACAGGGTTCTCAAAAGTTGTCTAAATGCACAATGATCAGATATTTTAATAGCAAAGTAACCTCTTAAAGCGTCATATGTACTGAGGATAGAAATATCTATAGTCAACTTTTCTTTAAAAATGACTAAGAAAAAAAACTTTGAATAACCCAAAGTATTTGAATTTCGGCTAAAATTTGAGATCTTATATACTACTCGTAATCAAATTAAGTGTCAAACTGCCGAACTATAGTCCAAAGTTAGACCAACGACCTTGCTTAAGCAGTCAATTTACTAGAGTATACAAAAAATGTTTCTGTAGTTAACTCATATTTAACACCTACTCAGGCTCAGGAACTGAAACAAATATTTTGAAGCATTATAAATAAGAAAGCATCTGAGTGGGATAGTACATCCGTTAAGATTGCATTGGTTAATATAAACTCCTTTATAAAAAGAATTTTTCGCGACTCCTTAAAAGTTTCAGCAGTAACTTCAAGAAATTAAATTGGAAATTCGGAGTGCCTCTCTAATTTCTGATCTATTTATTTAATTCCCACGTTGGCAAAGATAGTTGAGAAGTTAGTAAAAAAATAATTAACTCTTTATAGGAATATGTAACATATTAAACATTACCTAATACGATTTTCAAACAAGGAAGAAAACAGATGATGCTATATTTTCCTTAATAATTTATATCTGCTTGTTAATGAAAGAGAGATAGCTGCGATGGCCTTCTGTCACCTGTTTCGACCACAGAAAACTAGTGCGAAAACTTGAGGTAATCGGTGCAACTCAAAAAACATATTGTGCATTTCTTTTGCTGCTAAGTCGCTGGGAATAGAATGTGGATAGCTTTAGATTGGGTAGCACTCCCTATTTATTTCTACACTAGGATTTTGCAAGGCAATGCATTAAAAAATAATGTTTCCTTATATATATATATATATATATATATATATATATATATATATATATATATATATATATATATATATATATATATATATATATACATATATATATATATATATATATATATATATATATATAATATTTTCTGATACTACGACAATATTATGACATATTAAGAATGTTAATGAGTTGAATAAAACTGTACCTGGAGATATTGCACAAGGAAAATTGAAATGTGATGCTAACGTATTAATATTCAATATCTTAAAAACCAGCATCTTATACTTTAACGGACTAAGGCTGTTGAATACTTTGAACTGTTCAGAAGTTACATTTTTAAGCATATTTAGAGATAAGTGGTTAACCTTTCAAACACATATCTAAAATATTTGTAAAAAATAAGTTATGATTGTTACGTCATTAAAGTGGTGTAAATGAATCGTACTTAAGTGTTGTAAAGTCAGTCTATTTTTACCTTGTTAAATCCTATCATAAGTAAGATATTTCATTTTGAGAAAATTAGGAAAACTCGTGTCAATATTTGATAAAATCTGGCAGAAACACTTTTTACAATGTACCTGTAAAGCTAATATAGGAAATTCCAATAAACTTTCGTCTACTAAATGTAAAATATTAAGTCTTATATCTACATACTGTAACGCAAACAAAAAGTTTAATATCACCTGCCCAGGCGAATAAGGGTAATACAACCGATTAAATCATTTTAAGAAGCACTGAAATTCTCATTATTTGACAAGGCTTATTACTCTTTATTGGAATTTTATGACGATATTACGTGTCGTTTTTAAGTCATTATGACGTTGTTGTATTAACAACATTTAAGATTTTAGTTAGGATTCACTTTGATTATTATTATTTTGTTATGTTCATCCTAGTGCAGAAGCCCTAAGAGAAACCCTATACATAAACTTACATAATAAATGTAATCTTAAAGGCAACCCTAAATCTTCAATTATTAAATAAATATACATTTACCTTAAAATTTCAGGATATGTATTATCTTGCATTTCATTTTTAAATGCTTCTTCTGTATATAATCTAAAACATTTTCCAGGTTTTGTTCTACCAGCACGGCCAGCTCTTTGCTGGGCAGATGCTTTACTTATAGGAGAAACCAGTAGAGATTCTACTCGAATTCTTGGATTATAAACTTTTTGTTTTGCAAATCCTGGATCTATGACAAAAACTACCCCATCTATTGTCAAGGATGTTTCTGCAATATTGGTAGAAACGACTACTTTACGACTGACCGCGCCATTTGGTTTATTTGGTGGCGGGTCTTCAAATATGCGTTGTTGAAGATTAGGTGGTAACGACGAATAAAGTGGGATACATTTTAGTTCTCCAACTTCAGTCCCAAGGTTATCTATTTCCCTTTTAATTCGTTTACAAGCTACTTCAATTTCTGCTTGACCAGTTAAAAAAAGTAAAATATCACCTTAAATAAAAAAAATTAAAAAGTCACATTCAAAATTAAGCAACTTCCAAAGATTTTTGAAAGAAATATTACAATAAATAATCAATAGTACTTGTTAACTTGTGTAAACAGCCTAGTATTACGGACTCTACTCTTTAAAAGATATATAATAAAAATATTTTAAAAAATGCCTAATTTTGCTATAAATTGCAACCCTGATTCGCCACAGCCATACTAATAATATGATGGTTAGAGCCCATTTATAGAGTGAAATTTAAGTGATCCATAGAAATAATAATGTCCAATTATCAGGGTTAAAATGATGTAAGGCAATTTATTTTCCTTCATATTCTGTAATGATTTTCATTCTTTTTAAAAGTAAAAGCTCAAAAATAAAAAAGAATAACTACTAAGAATATCAAATCATATAAAAATTTTTAATACTTCAAAAGAAGACAGTACAAAGTTCAATTTAAAATATTGAATAAAAAACGAATTACAAACCTTCTGTTTCTTCACATATATGAATCTGTATTACAGTTCGTATCGCAGCTTCCAAATAATCCCTTTCTGGTTTGGGTGTATAAAATATTTCTACTGGATGAGTGCGTCCAGGAACCTTCATTAAAGGGGCATTATCAAAGTATTGTTGAAATTTGCCAGCATCTAACGTAGCAGACATAATAACTAACTTTAAATCTTTACGTTGTTTAATAACTTCTTTTAAAACACCCATTAAAATATCCGTTGCCAAAGTACGTTCATGAGCCTCATCAAGCAAGATGCATTGGTAAGCTTCAAGCATGGGATCACTCATACCTTCACGAAGTAACATACCATCAGTCATATATCTTAAATGTAAAAATGGCGTTACATTTTATTGGTCTTTTTAAGTATATGCATGTTATTACAATGTATAGAAAAAGTAAATAAAATAGGGGTCACCTCAATGTATATGTACCTAAAACTGTTCTGACGAAAAGGAGCTTAGTGTAATAGAAAATTTGCGTTGACATTGTATTGGATACTACCTACTATTTCAAACTTTGATTGAAATTCTGCCGCAATTTTTTTTCATTTCTTTTTTATTCATGCTGAAAAAAGGTTATGGATGTTCCAGCCGAAATGTAACAATATAATGATATAAGAACTGAGAGACCCAAAAAAATTTCTCCAATATACAGGGTATATTTTAAGAGACATTTCCAAAAGATGAAAACTCCATATAGACATATGTCAGCAACAGGTTGTTTTCGAGATATAAGGTGTTAAAGGGTAAAAATAAAAGATATATCATTCAAATTATTGTCATAAAAGATATTGAAAGCTTACAGTTCGTCGTTATTAAAATTGTACTGGAATTTTCGAATTGAAAATGCAACGCACCTTATTTTACTCAAGTTCGATAGTTTGAGTGCATAGAGTATCTAAAATAAGCAAAAAATATCTCTTGGTGAGAATTCATACGATACCCCAGTTTCGAGAAAAAATAATTCAAATACTGATGCAATGTTGATGATAGTTGCATGGAACTTAAAAATCGAATAGATAGATCTTGTTTTGTAAGGATCTAATATAAATCAATTTTTAACTATTTTAATTAATATGTATTTTGAAAGATCATATCAATAAAAAAACAATTTTTCAATGTTTTGTTTTTTCCTTAATTTTCAGTTTAACAATAAACGATGGCAACATTAATTGTTGGTAAAACAAATTGCGGATTCAAGTACATATAAAATATATAATCATTTAACAAAATTATATAGATAAGAAAAAATGTAACCATCTTTGCGAAAGGTAAGTTACCTTATTTAAATTTTAGAGGATAAAAACAAAATTTTTCATGTTCCTTGTTAAGTTTACTTACTTCAAAATAGTCTTCGCAGATGAACAATCTTCAAAACGAATACTATAACCAACTTCTTGTCCCAGGGCAACATCCATTTCCTCGGAAACTCTTTGAGCTACAGACATTGCAGCCACTCTTCGGGGCTGAGTACAACATACTCCTTTTTTTCCAATAGATCTTGTATATTCAACGCACCATTGTGGTATTTGAGTCGTTTTTCCAGATCCAGTTTCTCCGACTAATACAATACATTGGTGTTCAGATAAGAGGCGCATAAAATCTGCACGATATTCAAATACAGGTAAATTTATTCTTTTGCGGTATAACTCATGATAACGTTGAGTGCAGGGTAAACCTGTATATGGATTAACCGATGTAAGAGCTACCTGAGTAAATTCACATGTTTCGACTGTTCCTCGTTCTTCCCTAAAAATTATAATCATCAGTAATTGTTCAAAACTACCACTTTTTAGTACATTTTTTCCAAAATTACAGAAAGACGTCAAACAACTAAAAGGTAAAAAATAACTAAAAAACTTTATATTTACTCACTATAATATGTAAAACTACAATGTATTATTACTATCCAAAGTCTTAGCCAAACGTCTTTCGTAATCTCTCCAAAAAGCATTCACTCATCCTTGATATACTCAGATGTCTCAAGGATAGAGCTCTGGGGGGGGGGGGGAGCATCCATGATGTTGGGCCTTAGGTGATGTTATAGTCCTCTGTATTTTTCATAAACTTCCGGACACCTCTACCGATTTTAAGTAGCACTACCTTTTGCATAGCCTTATAGAGGTGTTCACAAAAGCCAAATTCCATGATATTCAGCAGAAAACCCTTCAGAACTGTTGACAGAATTATAGGGATTATCCGGACATTACTTATTTTCTACACCCCATATTTTTCTACCTCCAGATCTCTGGATTCTCTCATTATTCGTGTCCCTTAGTTAGGAATGTCGACTTCTGTTAGTGTTGCTCGCTTGAGAGATTTTTCTAGTAAAAGGGAGTCTGATTTGTTATGAGCAACATTAGGATCCGTAAGCGCAGTCCGATTTGAGCTTGAACTCGTTATTCTCGAATATATGTTCCAGACTGTATTCATAGTATAGCACTTTCTCTATCTACATAAGTTTGAATTTCTCTGCCAACTCTTGATGGATAATCTTAGCGGTTGAATCTTGTCTCTCCTTGTACTCAGATACGCCACATGCTTGGCATTATTCTCTTATGTACTGGATTGTGTCTAATGTATTTCAGATAATTTCTCGCTGAGATGACCTAACCTTGGATAGCGTGTACGAGCTTTTGGTTTCGGGAAACATTTGCTCCGATGTCAACCAGTAGTTCGACAATAATTTATCGGCATTTTCCTGGTTGACCTAATTTAGATGTCGTCCATGAAGGGGCTTATACAGCCAGACAAAGCTTCTCTTGGTCTAACTGTTGATAAGAAATCAAATCATGTTCTCTCAATCTATTATAGTTAAATTAATTATATAGATATATATTATTACCGATTATTATTATCCATATACTTAACCAAACGGCTTTCACACTCCCTTCAGGGAACATTACCTCATTCCAGATATACTCAAATATCATACAGATGGAGCTCTATGCGGGCGCTTTCGATTGTCGGGCCCTAGGTGATGTTATGGTCCTCTGCATTTCCACTGAACTTCTGAATATTTCGAGCGGTCCCAAGTAGCACTACCTTTTGCATAACCTTATACAGGTTTAATTGATAAGGCTCTATCCCTTGATATTAAGCGAAAAACTCTTTGGCACTATCCCAGTTGTTAATGGAGATCATCCGGATGCTATTAATTCCTCACAGTCTGAGTGTATGTACCTCCAGGTCTCTGAATTAGGCGATCTTCTCATTATGCTTGTCCCTCAAATTGTTGTTGTTAGAAATAAATATTATGATTATTTTCAAAGAGGAGGAGGCCGAGTTTCAGTAATAAGAATATGATTTCTCATGACACCTAAATTGTTTTTGTTAATCCATTGTGGAATAAAATGCCTTAATTAACCATGTTAAACCTTAACCCCCTAACTCACTAACAGGTCTAACTTTGAAATTTATCTAAGTCAGTGTATACTGACAACTTTAAGAATAAGTCATCTAAGTTCCTAACTTTAAAAATACCAGAATAAAAAAATCGTTTACTTTTACTACCAAACTGACAAAAATGCAAAATTTAGTTTATTTTTTGAGACACCTACTCCTCTTACCTATTTCAAGGTTTTATTTTTAGACTTTTATACTTAACTAGTGACCCACACCGGTTGTTTGTTATCCCATAGCCTTTGTTACACGATCTACTCCCTCCAGGGAATATTCAGTCATCCCAGATATACTCGGATATCATCAAGATCAAGCTCTGTGGAATTCCTTTCCATGTTGTCTGGCCCTAGGCGATGTTATGATACTATGCATCTCTCATAAACTTCCAGACAGTTCTAGCGGTTCCAAGTAACACTGCCTTTTGCATAGAATTATACAGATGTTCGCCAACGTGCATTCCCTTGATATTAAACAAAATACGGTTCTGTACTATCCCGGTTGTTGATTGAATAATGGGAATCGTTGAGACGCTACTTATTCCCCACTGTCTGCGTATTTGTGCTGTTCTGTGTATTTAGTGATCTTTTCATTATGCCTATCACTTAGATTGCTGTTGTTAGGGATGGAGTTTTCTATAAGTGTTGTTCACTTGGATATTTTATCTACTAAAATAAGGTCTGGTCTGTTATATGCGACCTTATGGTCCCTAAGCACAGTTCGATTCCAATACAGCTTGAACCCGTTGTTCTCCGGTATAGACTCGAGACTGTGTTCAAATTTTGGCATTTTCTCTATCCGCAGCAGTTTGAATTTCTCTGATAACCCTTGATGGATGATCTTGGCGGCTAAATCGTGTCTCTTCTTGTATTCTGATAAGACAAATGTTTAGCATCCTCCTGTTGTTATTATTTATCCCATATACTTAACCACACAGCTTTTGCACTCCCTTCAGGTACCACTGGCACATCCGAGATATACTCATACATCATAAGGAAGGAGTTATGTGGCCCAGATGATGTTATGGTACTCTGCACTTCCGAAAGTTTATGACTTTCGGACAGTTCGAGCCGTCCCAAATAACACAGCTTTTTGCAGGGCCATATACAAGTGTTTACTAAGGTCCAATTCAGTACGACGCCGGTTGTTGATAGAATTGTGGGGATCGTCTACATGCTATTCATTCCCCACTGTCTGCATATTTGTACTTCCAGGTCTCTGTATTTGGCAATATCTCCATTATGTCTGTCCTTTAGATTGTTGTTGTTAAGGATAGCGACTTCTATTAGTGTTGCTCGCTTGGATGTCTTATTTGCTGAAATGAGACATCCAAGCGAGCTGGTCTGTTATGTGTGTTTAATCCATAAGGACAGTTCGATCCCAATACAGCTTGAACTCGTTTTTCTCGAGTATAGGTGCCGGGCTGTATTCAAAGTATGGTACTTTCTCTACCTACAAACAGTTTGAATTTCTCTACCAACCATTGATGGATGATCTTGGCAGCTGATTCGTGTCTCTCCTCATAATCCGATGTAGCAAATGCTTGGCATCCTCCTGTTATATGTTGGAATGTCTCTGATGTTCGACATCCATACCGGCATTGTTCGTTCCGGATCGACGGGTTTCGGACTATGTTTTTCAGATAGCTCTTCGTTGACATGGCCTGATCTTGGATAGCTTGTAGAAAGCCTTCGGTTTCAAGAAAGATCATCAACCAGTAGTTCGACACCAATTTGACGACATTTTTCTGGTTAATCTCCTTTGGGTATCGTCCATGAAAAGGCTTCTGTAGCCAGGCTTGAAGCTTCTCTTGGACTGGTTGGTAATGAGAAATCAGTTCAGGCTCCCTCAACCGCAGCAGTGTTGAATCGTCTAAGTCATATATTGCCCAATACAGCAAAGAAAACTCTGTCAGTCTGTAAAAATATGAGCGTAGGTTTGTTAGTTAGTGATCCAATTGCTTACCAATATCCACCAACCCTCTTCGTCCATGGTATTTTGATAGCATTGTCCGCTCAATAACACTACGAGAATGATGTTTGCGTGTTATTATTATTATTAGTCAGATTTACAAGCCAACCGGCTTCGCATTCCCTCCAGGAATTATGCTCCTGGGGATTAGCACCTCCAGATCTCTGTATTTGGCGATATTCTCATTGTATTTTGGTCTTAGGTTGTTGTTATTAGGTAAAGCAATGTCAAACAGTGTAGTTTATCTTTTAGTATAATGTCTGGCCTATTATGAGCAACTGTCAAACAGTTGTTTGTTAGAACCGTTCGGTCCCAATATAACTTTAACTCGTTGTTTTCAAGAATAGGCTCCGAATTATATTTGTAGTGAGGCACTTTTCCTACTTGCAATAGTTTTAACTTATCTGCTAACTCTTGGTGGAATATCTTAGCGGCTAAATCCTGTCTTTCCTTATGCGGCAAAAGCTTGACATCCTCCAGTTATGTGCTGGATTGTCTCTGATGTTCCACAGCCATATCCATATTGGTCATTTTCTATTGAGGGATCTCTGATGATGAACTTTCGATAGTTCTTCGTTGAAATAACCGGATCTTGGATAACTAACAAGAGGCCTTCCGTTTCCGTATACAAAGTATACAAAGATACCAAAATTATGGAGCTCTGTGGGGACCCCTTCCATGTTATCGGGTTCTAGGTGATGTAGTCTACTGTATTTCCCACAAACTTTCAGACGGTCTACGTGGTTGCAAGAAGTGCTTTCTGAATTGGTTTATACAGATGCTCACTAAGGCACAGTCCCTTGATGTTCTGCAGGAGGTTCTTTGTATCACTCCTATTGTTGATAAAATTATGGGAATGGTTTGGAGGCTGTTCATAACCCATTCTATTCGAATTTGCACCTCCAGATCTCTGTATTTGGCCTCGTTGTATTTTGGCCTTAGGTTAAATGTTAAGTATAACAATGTCAAAAAGTGCAGTGCGCCTAGAAATTTTATGTGTTGATATAATATCTGGTCTATTATGAGCAACTGTCTGATCTGTTGGGGCCTTTCGGTACCAATAGAGCTTGAACTTGTTCTCAAAAATAGGCTCCGGGTTGTATTTGTAGTAAAGCACTTTTCCTAACTGCAATGGACTTAATTTATGTGTTAACTCTTGGTAGAGTATCTTGACAGCTGAGTCGTGTCTTTTTTTATACTCTATTGCGGCAAATGCTTGGCATCCTCCAGTTATGTGCTGGACTATCTCTGACGTTTGACAGCCATATCTACATTGATCTTTTCTATTGAAGTATCTCTGATGATGAACTTCCAATAGTTTTTCGTCGGAAAAACCTGATCTTGGATAGCTAACAAAAAGCCCTCCGTTTCCGGAGACATCTGTCATAAAATCAACCAGTACTTCGAAGCTGAATTGTCGACCCTGTCCTAATTAACCTCAATGAGTCAATAATCAATTATTCCTGGCATCCCATTGTTCCCCTCGTGCATCCTTTCTGTTGAGTTGTAATGACATTATTTTGTTCACAATGTGTATAGATGCGTTGTGTCAAGCAGGAGGTGATCAGTTTATACAGCGTGGGAAGGCAGATGATTGGTCTATACTTAGCTGGATCATGTGTGTTGTATTAGTCCTTTGACAAGAGATATGTAATACCTTCGGTCAAGAACAATTGCTGGATTAAAAAAAGGCACCATTAATAAGATTATCCAGTTGACACACCAGAACTTCTTCATTTAGTAGTTCTCGATTCCATCGAGATCTAGAGCTTTTCTATTATGAGATTCCTTGATTATTTCTGAAATTTCGTCGGTGATAAATGGCTCAAATTGCATCTAGCTGTATTCTTAGCAGATCTGGTGTTCCTCATTTACCCAGTTTGCTGCAATATTATAATTGGTGGGTGTGGAAAGTTGGCTTCCCCAGAATTCTTCTACTTGCTCTCTAGGAGGATATCTATTATCTGCCATATTAGGTGTAGAGTTTAGCTTACGGTAGAAAGTATTTTCTGATCGTTGGAATAGCGCATTGTCTCGTTTTCGGTTATTGCTGGTCTTGTATCTCTTTAGCCGTTCTGCGGTAGCAGAGAGCTTCTGCTTTAACGTGTCAAGGCATTGCTGAGGGGTAGCATTCGCTGGATCTTGTTGCGAATGGTATGGGACACGATTCATGATTCCTCCAACTCGTCTTTGTAGTTTAATTGTTCTCGTGCCCCTCATATACTTATTTAAACGTCCTTTCCATGGTGGTGTATTCTGTTCTTACTGATCGGTGCTCTGTTGTAACTTTAATTTTTAAAGCTCTATCTATTGCAGTTGCGGCACAATAGATGGTCATATGTACGGACTCCAGAGTATAGGCATCTGAAGTATAAGCTGGTAAAATCCTATTATTCATGATGTTTAACATGATACCCAGTTTTTTGAATGAATTAATTTTTGGCAGTACTGATCTACTTAACGGATTGGTTCCATCATACTTCAATACCGCAGCTCTCATTTCTGTTGACAGTTTCCGATAAAAGAGTTCAGCTCATAGGTATCGTCATTCAGCTGTTCCTGCTGTTTTTAGATCTCGGGTTCCGGTTGTAGCTCAGGTTCAGCAATCGGATCGTTCTTATTGTCAATGCCTCTGATCTCACGTTCAATTTCCGCTTTGATGGTATTAAGCCAGGTTTCAGGAATTAGGCTGTTTCAGAGAATAACTCTGTATTGGTCAGCTATTCTCTATTGTGACACTTGTATGTGTAGTCCCTGCAACATTCGGCGTGTAGTTGTTGTCTGTAGTCGATCAAACAACTACAAAGAGCACAATATCAAAAAGGCCATAAAACGGAACACAAATGCAATAGCAGAGAAAAAAGAAGATGACAAATCTAAACCAAAAACCACACTGCCATACATAAAAGGTGTACCAGACGTAAATGGAAGAATTCTGAGGAACCATGACATCTGCACAATTTACAAGCCACAAACAACAATAGACAAATTATTGGGCAATCCAAAAGGCAAAATACCATTGGAAAACCAGGGAGTGTACAGCATCCCATGTAGAGACTGTGAAAAGGAATACATCGGCCAAACAAACAGAAGAACGTCCACTAGAATCCAAGAACATAAAAATAGCATAAAGAATAAGCAAACTACATCAACTTTATTCCAACATCATCGGGAGACAGGACATACTATAAATTTCCATGAAGCCAAACATATCGCACCCATAAAGCATTATAGAATGCGCATCATCAGGGAAGCTCTCGAAATAGAAAACACTAAAAACCTTAACAAGAGAGATAATGAACAAAACATCCCAAATACATGGAAAACTGTAATTAAAACCCAACCAAAAACAACCCATCAAAGAAATAGGACAGCGAGCCGAGAGGAGGCCCAGACCCAGGGAAGAGGAGAAACCAATCAGGCGGAACCAAGGTATAACCTGCACAAGCACCAAACTATAAAAAGGCAAACACAGGACCAGCACGCTCATTCCAAGCCGAGTAGCCGTCGAGGAAGCATCACTTGAAAATGGCAGCTGAGATGTTGGAAAACGTCGTGAAGATTTTTCTGTTGACGAACGGATTAAAAATAGGAAAAACACCAGTGCACATTCCACCATCCGTGAAAATCTACGTTAGAACATATTAAAGGGGGACCTGCAATATATCTGCGGCCAATAAAAAACCGAACTTTATATCAGTTTAAATTATTTAGACGGTCTTTTATTCAAAGTTTATTATTTATCGTATATTAAGAAAACTTAATATTTTATAAGAATTTGAAGATAATCTATCTTTTGAAAAAAAAAATGTAAATATAACCATGCTAGAGGCCATTCAAAATAATCAACAAAATGAATGAAACGAGGAGATGAACTTACGCTACTTTAATATTGATGTTCATTTTTGTTGGGATCATATTCCCCTGATCGCTTTTTCAAGTCATTATCAATATTTATCTTATATGTATATGGAAAAGACAGATAAACTGCTTAAAGCTTTACAATCAAAGTTTAAAATATAAAATTTAAATGAGATAGAACGAAAAGGTAATTGAATATTAATTTAATACTTCACAAGAGTCCTCATATACTAAATTAATAACAATATAAAAATAAATGTCAAAATCAATACTGGGATATTCATTACTTCATTAGGATTTAAAATGCTTTTTATTTATCTTCGCATAGATAAAAGTAAATTTTCAGTAACATCCTCTGTAATAATACGCCATGCATTCTCCAAAGCTGTTTTAAGGTGTGTGTGTGTGAGTGTGCGAGTGTGCGAGTGTGCGAGTGTGCGAGTGTGCGAGTGTGCGAGTGTGCGAGTTTGCGAGTGTGCGAGTGTGCGAGTGTGCGAGTGTGCGAGTGTGCGTGTGTGCGTGTGTGCGTGTGTGCGTGTGTGCGTGTGTGGGTGTGTGCGTGTGTGCGTGTGTGCGTGTGTGCGTGTGAGCGTGTGTGTGTGTGTGTGTGTGTGTGTTATTGTCGATTGTACTTCTGGAACTCATATGTGCCGGTACAGTTCTTCCCAGACGTGTTCAGCTACTTTAAAAGCAAAATTTATGAAAAAAAAACAACAACGAGAAATTTACTTCGTAAAACTCGAAGCTCTCCTAATATAATAACCTTCGATTATTACTTCAGAATATGACTTAATAACTCCAAAAGAGAATTTGTAGCAGTAGTGGATTTAAAGTCGCCATCTCCGTTATCGGACAACTAGCACGCGGATACTTCCACCAACACGCAGGCATGCTGTAGCTGGCACTCTACTTTAACAATTATTTTTAATATGTTTTGAAAACTGTTTTACAAAATCATCAATAATAATGAAAAATATAACCTTTGGCCACTCAAGGCAATCAGAACGGATTCTTAATTGGTATAAACAAACCCACAGTTATTGTTGGAAAAAATCTTTCCTGTTGCTTATAGAAGATTATTTTTTTAAACCTGCGAATAACGCTAGATTTTGTAGTATTAAGACTTGCATGTGGTACAAGCAATAGTTGGGGATATAGCCCTTTTTGTTCGTAAGAAAAAAAAATATTTTTTTGATAATAAAACGGTATGTTTTATTAAAAAATTTACTTGCCAATTATATCTTATAACAAAGTAAGGTCTTAAGAATAAAAAGCACTTTCGTTTAGGACAGAAAAGTGCATTGTATAAACAAATTAGCATATCTTAGCAACAAAATAACCTTTATCGCTATATAAATACTCATCTTTTTTGTTATCATGACGGCTTTCTTTTAAGGCGATAAAATCAACGAAGAAGTAATTTTTGCAGTAATAGCATAAATAAATAAAATTTTTACAAAAAAAATTGAACTTACTTCTAAAATTGCGCTAAAAACTGAAAAATTACTATAAATTTGTATATGAAATTGAAATTTTTGAAGTCGGCGCCAAACTAATACCTGATAAAATGTGAACTTTCTTATCATAATTTGTATATATTAGTAGTTATTTATATTATACATTTAGAAATAATTTGGCGCCGACTTCAAAAAAATTCAATTTCATATAAAAATTTATAGTTATTTTTCACTTTTTAGCGCACTTTTAGAAGTAGGTTCGATTTTTTTTGTAAAAATTTTATTTTTCGATTGTTAGTTTTGAATTCATTATGATATCCATAAATTATTTGAACTAAGTACTAATCGAGATTAGTTTACCTCGCAATAACTTCAAGGTGGCAAAAAATTACCCATTTAATCCAAAGTTGTAAATCACCCTAAAATGAAGCACTAAAAATTATTTGATTCTTAGAGTTTTCCAAATATCAGTGAAATTGTATCAAACAATTAGTCTCTCATAGTGAATCCACTATCTTAAATTTCAAATTAATTTTAGATTGGTAATATAGACCCCAAAATCTTCCAATATCGATATTTAAAGTACTTAAGACGTAAATTTCTTAGCTCGATGTATTTTATACCGCATGTTGAGTTTGTATACGCCCCAAGAACCCCGCAATATCAATTGTAGACAAAATCGGAAGATGTAAAATTTTCAGTCCCTCATATTGTATATTATCAACTTAATAGTTGTAAAAAGTTAGCTTCATATTCGTAATACAATACCCCAAAAACCCCCTAAAACGATTCAGTCCCATCCTTGAACAAAATCGGAAAATGTAAAATTTTTAGTCCGCTATATTGGACTCGTCATATTGAATCTGAAAAAATACTTTTAAATTCATAATTTACACCCTCAAGAACCCTTATATCAGTTTTGGAGAAAAAGCCATATTGAATCCGCCAGATTAACAAAAAACAGAAATCTCCCAATACTAATTCTAGACAAAATCCAGAGGTGTAGAATTTTTAATGCGCCATCTTGGATCCGCTATATTTTTTTTTTAAATAATTTCAGATTCGTAATGTGCGATCCCGAAAACTCTCCAATATCAATTTAAAAAAATAAAGTGGAAAAAATTAATATTTTATTCGCCATATTGGATACACCATATTGAATTTTTTTAAAATAATTTCAGATTCGTTGTGTGCGACCCCGAAAACTCCCCCGTACAAATTTTGGAGAAAATCGGACAAAATTGATTTTTTCGTCCTTCATATTGGATCCGCCATATTGAATTTCTTAAAAATAATTTCAGATTCGTCATGTGCGATCCCAAAATCTCTCCTGTTCCAATTTTGGAGAAAATCGAACAAAATGGATTTTTTTGTCCGCCATATTGCGTCCGCCATATTTAATTTTTTAAAATTTTTTTGGATTCATTATGTGCGACCCCCAAAAACTCCCCCACACCAGTTTTGGAGAAAATCGGACAAAATTAAATTTTTTTGTCGGCCATATTGGATTCGCCATATTGAATTTTTTAAAAATAATCTCAGATTTGTTGTATACAATCCAAAAAATTCCCCCATACCAATTTTGGAGAAAATCGGACAAAATTAATTTTTTTGACCGCCATATTGTCAGCGTCATCTTGGCATTTACTGCACCAATTTTGTCCAAAATATGGGACCACCACAGCAACTTCCTTAACATAATGTAAAAATTTTATTCAAATCGGTGCAGCCGTTCCGGAGTAATCGGTGTACATACATAAAAAAACCATACATACTCGACGAATTGAGAACCTCCTTCTTTTAGAAGTGGGTTAAAAAAGGAAAATTTTAACGATTTTTTCACTTATTTGCAGTAACTAGCTCAAATTATAGGTTTTCTAACTACCTACAACTTACTCTTTAAACTTTTTTTGTCCATAATCAATGCCTAAGCTTTCAAAAAAAAACATATTTTGACATTTTCAAAAGCTCGTAATTAATTATTGAACAATACAAACTCTCGCCAACTATCATGACTAGTCTTGTATTTACCACCTTTACAATCCCCAATAGTTGGTTACCTCTTATCCATAAATGTCTTAAAAATTTTTTCTGACTAGTATATATTGTATTATAAAAAATGTTATTATATTATAAAAACATATTTACATATTTCAGGTTCTAGAAGGCCAGTTATGTTTAAAGTTGTTAATCACCAATACACAAGCGTTAACCCAAAACTTAGTCTGGAGTCCAAATGACCTCAGCCCACTTTTAAACGAAAATGTTTGTATGTTTTTGTTCAAAAATTTCAAAATTCAAATTTTTGGTTTTTCAAACTAAAGTTTCCCTTTAAGTACCAATCAACCCTTAAGACAACGTTTTCCAATATATAGCAAGACATTTTCATACACAATATTGTAAACTTTCGGAGAAAATCACCCTATTTCGCACTGTGTCAGTTATGTAATAGCTTTGAGGCGTGACAGTTAAAGGTTAATAACTATTTGAAGAGATTAAAAAGTTCCACGTGATGTGTATTTAAACTATCAGTAAATGATCTATTTCACTTCGGTATCATTTTTGCTTTAATATTAGTCATCACGGAACGCGCCGATTCTTGAGAAGCAAACTGGAGAGCAAGGTAATATAGATATATTTTTTAAACATTTCAAAAAGAGATGGGTTCGAATGGACCTGCAGAGCAGCTACAGAATATTTATTTTCTCCACTACCTACTAGCACACCACTTAATTGTCTGTTTAAAAGTTATTTAAAAACTATCCATTGATTTAATTTACATCACTCAATTTTTAAATACAAGAAAATATTTTGAAAAATTACACTTTTTCCTTAAAATTGGTAAAGAAAGGATAATTATTCTTTGTGAATTCATTCTGGTTCACTACCCAGAGGTGTATTAAAACAAAGAGAAACTCACAGAAACAATTTCAATTTTGAAAATTGTCGTTCTCTCATTTTCCTATGGGATGTTATTCTTGCAAGTTTATTGAGCCCCAACTTGTTAAGTTGGGTTTCCTCCTTAAGATCGGTAAAAGAACTAATAATTCTTCTATATAAATTTTCCTTCAAGACAATTTTTCACTAATTACCATAACAACGGCAGTGTAGAGCACAATTTAAAGGTTTTAAATGTCTCTTACTAGTATTAGCACTAACTTAACTTGCTTCCAATGAATAAAAAATTTTAAGGTGCATATAAATACCTTGAAAGGCGACTGCGGATTTATTTTATTTCTTACTGAAATTTTGTTTTTTTTTTAATTTTCGCACTAGTCCGGTAAATACAGATGTCCTATGACTGGCCATATTTTTCAATCTGACATCGAAGTCCGCAGGTTTTTAATATCCTAGCGACATACTTTGGATTTTATATTTTATATACCAGTTGTTTCCTACGAATGTTGCTAACGGTTCAATACAGCTCCACTGACGAGACCATAAGGTGGTCGAAACGCGTATGGAGAGAGAGGACCAGGGTTGTATTTGCAGGAAATAAGCTTGTTCTAAATATTCTAGCCTTTTTCTCTACTTGAAAGGAGTATACATATAGGAAACTATTTATACACAGCAGATTTAGTTTATTTCTTACTAAAATTTTGGTTTTTTAAAACTTTCACACTACTTCGGTGAATATAGATGTCGTTTGACTGGGATATTTTTCAGTCTGACATCGAAGTCGGCAGGTTTTTAATATCCTACCGACATTCCTTGGAATTTAAATTTTATATAGCAGTTGTTTCTTACGAATGTTGCTCTAGGTTCAATACAGCTCCACTGACGAAACCATAAGGTGGTCAAAATGCGTCTGGATAGAGAACCAGAGTTATATTTGCAGGACATACGCTGTTTCTAAATATTCCTTCCTTTTTCTCTCCTTGAAAGGGGCATACATATAGGAAACTATTTATACACAGCAGATTTATTTTATTTCTTACTGAAATTTTGGTTTTCTAAAAAAGTTATTTGCCGCTAAAAGACACAACATGTAGGACAATTTTTCAACCATTCAAGTACTATATTGATATAAAGTTTAAATTTGACCTATGCATCGGCTTTATTGTTAAAATAGCTTTAAAATTTTCTTAAAAGAAGGAGAGATACCGACACATCAATTGTTCAAACAGCGATTGCTCAAGCTTCAGATGTAAAGCCAGGTGTAGTAATTGCAGAAGACATTGAAGTGTTGGTAATTTTAACCCAAGCTTGTACCTGATGGTTAAAAAGTATACTTCGTAAAACCAAACAAAGGTAAAATCGCATGACAAATTGGCGATAGCAACAGTTTTGGAAATTCCAATTTAGAACCTTTAATCGGCATTATTCAGACTTTTTCGGAATGCGAAACGACGTCGGCTGTTTTTTAATCAAGACCAAAAAACTATCTGCAGCAGCTCTAGTTCTTAGAGTAGGTCAAAATATGCGATAGAAAAAAAGTTAAACGATTTTAGATATTTATGTAACTTATTTTCGCTGCCTCCAGGTGACCTCCCGCTCGGCAATGATAAGTTGAAAAGTATTGATTAGGGCTGGAAGATTCGTAACAATTCTTAGTGGACCTCTCATTCCCGATGACGTTTTGCAAGTTGTAAGCTATAACTGTGTGAAAGGATGTCAAAAACTTGTCGCTGTATGAAGCATGGATTAAGTTGTACAAATTATTGTAAGTTATGTTATGGGCAATACGGCTCAAATGCAGCTATCATCGATATCAACTCAGTTCATTCGAATGAAGATGATAGTAATAACGATGGTGATTTTATTATCGATATCACTGATATTACTGAAATATTTTAAAATTCGTTCGTATTTCAGAATGCAATGAATTCTCAAGTATTGATAACTCCTAAGAACATGATTAATTTTGTAGCGCAAATGAACTTGGCAAATTGATGTAACGTAATATTTTATTGTGGTTCTTCATATGTACTACTTATTTGTAATATATATATATATATATATATATATATATATATATATATATATATATATATATATATATATATATATATATACACATTAATTAACGTATTAATTGTAGATTGTCCTGATGAAGTGAATAATAAATATTCGAAAGCTTGACTAGCAAAAAAGGGTTTTTCTTCAAGCCATGACCATAAAAGATTGCAACCCAACAAACTTTTCAATATTTTTTCTTAAGGAGTCAGTCGCGACTACTTTTGCTTTATATATATATATATATATATATATATATATATATATATATATATATATATATATATATATATATAATTTTCTTTTTATTTTGTCTTTTCTTGAGTTTAGGATCTTTATTTAAGAAAAAAATAAAAACAATTTGATGTTTCGCCCTTTATTTAAGGCATCTTCAAAAATTTTTTGTTATTTATTGATCTTCCTTGACATTTTGTTTATTTATTAATAATGCAAATCATTTTTTGTTAAATAAATAACCTAAACCCAAGAAAAGACAAAATAAAAAGAAAATGATATAATCTATGATTCAAGAATCTGGAAAATATAATATATATATATATATATATATATATATATATATATATATATATATATATATATATAAATATTTATACAAATTTTTTAATTAAAGTATTAATTGTGTTGTGTTCTTTTTTGGTGATAATTTTATACAATATTGCAAATGTTACACGTATGCATGCATCCTGTTCCTTATGCCCAAAGTTCAAATTTTTACAAATACTTAATAGTATTCCACGTAATTAATTATATTAATTTTTAATATAGAAAAGTACAATAAATATAGAACTAGTATCTCAGGAAGTACACAGGGTGTACGTCTAAAGATAAAAAGATTGGGTCTATGCTTTTCGTGGCATATTAATTTTTAAAAAAATTATCAAAATTGGTCATATAATATACCAAGATAATATCAGTTACCGTCGCCGTCCGCCGTCTGTTACGTACACCACCATGTCCTAGCTATCTCGCTTCAATTCTTGAGAATTTTTAGAAACCTGTAATGCGTTTTCAAAAATGAAGCTGATACATACGCCAAATCTAAGATTTATATCAATCACCAATCGAATAGTCCCTACATGTTGTACCGTTTAGCAATAAACAACATTTCATATTAAATGTTATATCTCCGAAGCTACTGATCAGATCGGATCGAATTTTTTTTATCAAAGAAAGGTCTTTTCTAGCACTATTAGTCAGTTTATTTGTATATAAAATTTGTATGAAAAATAATTAAAATATTTGATTTGTTTAATATATATATATATATATATATATATATATATATATATATATATATATATATATATATATATATTCTTAGTCTCCTAGGCTCTCCTTATCGTTCAATCTTAAAAAATCAAAAATGGTTTGAAAGCTAGTGATCCCTAGTATATGCAAAGAAAACAACACCCTCGAGAAATCATCATTAAACATATTTACAATAATTGTTTGCAACTGAGTTTGAAACTTTTTATCATTCACTTGAAAAAAGGTCATTTGTTTCAACTTTGTTTGGGCGTTTCTCCTTTTAGTAGTGTAATTTTGCATATATCAACAATCGGAATAGCATAAGTTGAAAGGAACGAAATGAAAAAATTAAGTCTCAAGTAATTTTTCTCTATTTACGGAGACTTAATGGAAAAAAGGATGAAAAAAACGTCAAAATTTCAAATTTTGCAATGATTCAGTTTTCCTGCTTCAAGCTGACGTAAGGGTGAATTATAATTCTTATCCTCGTTCCAAAATCATTTATCCAGAGACCAAAGTTAGGTGTATGCTTTATAACACCAATATTTAATTTGATCGGACTATTAATACCATTAATTGCCATTGCACGTGGCCCAAGTAAGACACGAAACGACTTTTCCGCCCTATTAGGAGGCACAGCTTATGTAGAACAGACCAATGTTGTAATGAGATTATCACATCTCTAACCTAGAACTCACGCGCCTCTCGTCGTATTTATACACACCTTCACAGCTTTAAAAAAATTCCCTAATGACTTTCTTTAAAATTTTAGATTTTTTTCTCTCCAAAATCTATAGTACTTTAATATTAATTTGTATTAAAAAATACAAACAATTTTTATTTGTAAATGTAATTTTTATGGTGAACAAGCCTAGATCTATATATAATACCAAAATACTCAAATTATTAGAAAGACAACCGAAAATTAGAAAAGATATAAGCTTTGTGAAATTTTAAGATTTAGGGAATTATATATATATATATATATATATATATATATATATATATATATATATATATATCGATCACTGGTTTTCAATTTCTTTTTCTTAACTAATCGAATATCAAACAAAACAAAAAAAATTCTTGATTCGATCCATGAGGTGATCGAAGAGCATAATAAAAGATACGAGCAAATTTCAAAGACAAGAGATTGCTTTCTTTATCCTAACTACTATAATAATTTTAAGATAAATAGAAATATCGATCACGGATTTTCAATTTATTTTTCTTAATCAATCAATTATCAAACAAAACAAAAAAAAAATCTTGATTCGATACAGCTGCACTGATGACACCATGAGGTGACCGAAGAGCATAATAAAAGATACGAGCAAATTTCAAAGACAAGAGACTGCTTTCTTTATCCTTACTACTATAATAATTTTAAGATAAATAGAAATATCGATCACGGATTTTCAATTTATTTTTCTTAACTAATCGATTATCAAACAAAACAAAAAAACTCTTAATTGGATATAGCTGCACTGATGACACCATGAGGTGATCGAACGGCATAATAAAAGATACGAGCAAATTTCAAAGACAAGAGATTGCTTTTTTTATCCTTACTACTATAATCACTTTAAGATAAATAGAAATATCGATCACGGATTTTCAATTTATTTTTCTTAACTAAACGATTATCAAAAAAAGAAAAAAAAACTCTTGATTCGATACAGCTTCACTGATGACACCATGAGGTGATTGAAAGGCATAATAAAAGATACGAGCAAATTTCAAAGACAAGAGATTGCTTTCTTTATTGATCCTTTGATAACTTTTTTAAATGCACCTTTCATTTTTTTTCTCTTGTACATCATTGGGCTATTAATATTTTACAGTCTGGCATCAAACTGATAGGTGCAACATACTACAACAAGTCATGCGAATAAGATTTTATAGTACTAATTATTTTCTGTGATTTTCGCTCTTGGTTTAATACGGGTCCAAGTATGGGACCGTAAGTAGTCGAAACATATAGAGAGGAAACTAGACTTTTTAAAATGTTGGTAATTATTTTGAAATTGTTATGGATATTATCTGTGAGATTGAATTGGCAGAGCCGGTTCTAGTGGTAGTGCACTGCGTGTCCCGCACCTAGATGCCGAAAAAAGGGCAACAAAATTCAACTTAAGAATTTAAAATACGGTCATTCTTATTCATAAGCAGCTTTTACGTATAACTACATCGCGTTGTTAGGGCGGAAGGCACATATCATAATGTCAGGAATTAAAGTAAGCAGGCATCAGACACCTAAACGCAGGAATGAATAGAGAATCAAAATGATGATGAGTTATTCCATACAATTCTAGATATTATTAGCCAAAAAACTTATTTGAAAATTTATTATAGGGAGTTGGAGATTAAACAGGTATAATCTGGTACAAGAATTTAAAAAATACCTAAGTAAATAATACAATATGTCGAGGCATTCAAAGCCATGGGGATTTTTTTAAAAGCGAAAACGGCAATTACGGGAAAGTGAAAACATAAAATAAGGAGATTACTGTAAGTAATCTGCATTTTTTATGCTCAGATTTATGTTGGGCTAGATTAAGTTTATATTATTTCATTCTGGCAAAAATATGGATAAATTGCATTGAGATTTTAAAAGAAGTGAGAGATAGAGTGTGAAAGTCAGTTAAATTTGAAAAAAATTCTTTGCGAAAGTTATTTATATACAATTAATTCCACAAAAACGTATTAACAAAACATAACTACCTAAAAGTTAAAGTAAAAAAATCTTAGTTTCCTGGAGACACTAATTTTCGATCCAAAATATAATTACCTTAATATAAGGTTCAATCCCTTCTGTTATTTATAATTGACTTACATCGCCGAGACATACAGCAGTATGTCTCCGCATAATCCGGTGATAAAGTTTACCATATTCTACGTATTTCTACATTTAGTTACTTTAGAGTGCGTATAGGTTCTTTTTACAAAGTCGAACTCCCTATATATTCATTAGGATTTGCAGCAGGCCACTCTATGGTAGTACTGCCTTTTTCTCTTTTCAAGTTTTGACAAAGATAACTACAGTGTTTTTCCTTATAGCATTCATGAGTAACAATCCAATCAACATTCAGCATACACTATAAACATAGATTATATTCATTCTCGCTGTGACACAATGGCCCAAATCCATGAAGAGAGTAACATTTACAAACATGCCCTTTACGAAGGTATTTAATTGTAGCATTACCATGCACTAGTGAAGTCAGAAAAAATAAAACACATTTTAAAAAAGCATGATATTATCGTATGCCACGGGTCTCATAACAAATTAAATACACTATTCACTAATTTAAAAAGTAAAACTTCTCTCATGAATAAATCAAATGTGTTATATTCGATCCTTTGCACAAATTGCCCCAAAAAATATATAGGCATGACGAGCCAATTACTAAAGAACAGATTGAATGGCCATAAATATACGAAAAATGCCTCAACAGCGTTAAACAAACACACACAGGACGAAAAACATACCTTCGATTATAACAGTACCGTAATTAAAAACAAAGATATGAATTACCAAAAATTGCAGATAAAGAAAATGAAATTAAAAAAGATAAAAACACTATCCACGACAGAATGGATATAGGAAACTT
The DNA here is from genome assembly GCA_034092305.1 of Diaprepes abbreviatus. Lineage (NCBI taxonomy): Eukaryota > Metazoa > Arthropoda > Insecta > Coleoptera > Curculionidae > Diaprepes > Diaprepes abbreviatus. Next base: position 4,345,123 of record JASJET010000022.1, read on the forward strand.
GAGCCACATTTACACCAGCCTAATTTAAATAAAAATAATTGAATATCTTCTTAAACATAAAATTAAATGTATGCGTTCTTTCGGTTTTTTTTGGTACATGTAAAATATAAAAAATTAAACACACTCGCATTCCATGTATCCTCAGTACCTAGACAGACGATGTAAAAGCTGCATTTCATTATTAATAAATAACCAGAATGTCAAAGTGTGTACTGGTAAAATTAAATACTTCTTTAAAAATTTGAATAGTGTTTTAAAGTGTTTGTTTGTTTTTATAAATTGTAGATATGTTCTTTTATGAATGTTTTTAATTATATAAAAATATTTTTTAGGAAGATAAATAATTTAAAAAAAATTTTAAAATGCCTTAAATAAAGGACGAAATGTCAATGTTTTGGATTTTTGTTAAATAAAGAACCTAAACCCCAGAAAAGACAAAATAAAAAAAGAGTATATAAATATATATATATATATATATATATATATATATATATATATATATATATATATATATATATAGATAGATAGATAGATAGATAGATAGATAGATATATAGCTATATAGATATATAAATAAATAGATATATTGATATATAGATAAATAGATATATTAGCTCAGGGGCACGCACTGCGAGTACGGGTGTGGCAAGCCCTAGGTGCCATAGCTGAGCTTGCACCTAAATCCCCAGATGACGGCTCTCTACCTCCGAAACCCGCTATCATCCACTCCCTTCCTTAAATCCATCCTCCCAAAACAATTAGGATATCCGAGGGCTAGGGGCATCCACTTTTTTCTTTTTTCCTAATCAATCTACGTAATTCAAAGTGTAAAGCGTACTGTGCTGACGAGTGAATGGCTATACGATAGTTAGTCCCAAACGGTGCCCTGCAAGTACCAGGCGACCCTTGCTTGTAGCGAAAGCATCAGCCTTGGCGTGGTATAGGCGCACTGCCACGTTCGACTTCTATTTCGTTCTTACTCGTGGGAAATAAATGGATAATTTATTTAATACAATGGAAGACGAAAATAACAGTAAATGCGAGAGAAAAGTCTCATTGGATTCTAAAATCAAAGAGACAGATTTATTGGATCCTTTTGCAAGAAGAGACTCCCAACAAGGACCCCACCGAGAGGCAGAGCTTTTTCCCTTCCAGACTTCGAAAGTTTGTCAGCTCTCAAGGAGCCCAACAGTGAAGAAGAAAGGTCGACTAAAAGGAAAAGAACCGATCGCATTCGCAATGAAGATTCTATTAATTTCGGCAATGACGGAGAGGCCCTCCGATTCATCCTTGGACAGATATCTGGGCAAACTGAGTTATTTGAGAGAGTGCTGAGGGAATCTTATAAGCCAAAGAAAGAGTTTACCGAAGTGAGAAACAAGCTATCAATGCTTGCTGCAAAACTTAACTCGAAAGGACTTAAAGGGTGATTGGATAACGCAATCATAAACACCAACGACAATACAATGAAAGATCTACGTAAAGAAAACGACAAAATCCGTGAAAGAATTAATGTTCTAGAACCAATAGTCACAGAACATCAAGATAAGGAAAGTTCCACTTACATGAATGACAAGTGCCCTGGATGCAAGAAGCTACAGGAACAGCTGAGAAGAAGACGTCAACTAAAAATAGATGATTCCTTCGAGACCTTTCAAACGATAAGCGATAAGGACTGAGAGAGTGGAGTGTTTGAGGAACCCACGGTTCGACAGGGGCAGATCTGGGATGTTCCTTCAGATTGGGACGTTATCCTACCCTGCAATACGGAAATTAAATCCCAATTTAATGCCGACGAAATGGCAATAAGCAAGTTTGGCAGCAAGGACATGTTGAAAAAACAAAACAAGATAGAAGGGGAAGTAGCCCTCATGTCACACACGTTAGGCTTTCCAAATGACACAGGAGACGTCAATCAAATTACTAGATGGATACCCTTACCTATTCTTAGCGACAAAATAACCCCCAGTGATATGAGCGATAGACTTCTGCTCCAGTCTTTGAAGACCATTAAAACCCGTCTGATCAGCGGGAACAGATACAAAGTGGCGATACCCGAAATCGACCATATAATCGGGTTGGTGATCATTCGCATGCTACGATTCTTATTTTCAGACTCACCAGTTCGGTTAGAGATATTTCAATATGAAGCCAATAAACCCCGGGAAACCCCTCATAGTAGAGGGTGAATAGAGAGTACCTGCAATATGCAAGCTACAGACCCTCCCGAAGGTTCTAAAAGTAATAAACATGATGCATTATTTATAAGAATTAAAGACAAGAGCTACTCTGAGATGCTAAAAACAGTCAGGTCATCTCTTAATCCCAGTGAAATTGGTGTTGATATCGCAAGCCCAAGAAGAACGAAAAACAACAATCTCGTACTCACCGTTAAAAATGGAGCGGATAAGGTGCTTGTCCTAAAAAACGAGCTCAAATAAAGATTACCGGAGGCCAAAGCAACCGTCCTTACGAGCAATAAGATACTTCACATAAAAGGTATGAATGAAGTTACTACAGAAAACGATATCAGAGAAGCAGGCACAAAAATGATAGGGACAAATCTAGAAACTTTAGAAGTCAGAGCTCTAGGTCCTGCGTACGGTGGAATGAAAACCAGACACGAGGTGTTTTAGATGCTGAGGGTACGGACATGCAAAATCACAGTGTAATGGACCCGACAGAGAGATTGATAGAACTAGAATTATTGTTGGCTGAAATAGGGAGTCGTATTAGATTAAATAAGGAAAAAGCGATTATAGCAGGAGATTTTAAGTCTCCACAATGGCGTATGAAATTTACTGACAGAAGGGGCCATATTGTCACGGAATGGACTGCTTCCAACGACTTGTCAATTATAAACCAAGGAGAAAAGCCCACCTTTCAAAGAGAAGGATATGGCTCTATATTGGACTTGACAATTTTAACACCAAATCTTAGACCAATTATCACACATTTGGAAGTAACAGACGATGAATCCTTAAGCGATCATAACGCCTTAAATAGATTTTTACTGTTTTGTTCACGGTATCCTTCTTATAAAGTCATTGTTTAATCTGATCTTCAAAGTTGGTTGGGCAATTCTTTGTGCCTATTTCATGCCCAAGTATTTATAGCTCTATTCTGCCTCCATTGCCGTAATGATTTGACCTTCTTGCGTCTCAAGTGCTTCCGGCTGTATATTTTCTCTAATTGTGTTTATCAAGGCCGAACAGTATTCCTATATCCCAGAGAACTTTTCTACACTTTTGAGCATTTGTTTCAGGTTATTTCTAGAAGCAGCCATCAATAATCCATATACAGAAAAAGATTTGGTCATACCACCTCTTCATGATTGCTCCTAATACTGAAGCCACATCTGGTGGAATTTGAAAGGCGTGATAGTGGCTTCATCGCATGGCAGAACCATAATGGCTTAATGAATCTCGTTGAAGGGAATATCCCCATTGTATTATGATTGTATCTACATTGTTACTGGAAGTTATTTGAGTTTAGATCTTAGTTCTCCAAGTTGACATGAGGTGGTCTAAAAAGAACTCAATATGTACATTGACTCTGTATATTCTTGGTATAGCTGCAAGTCAGTCACGTGGCACTGAGTCAAAAACTTTTTGGTGGTCCACCTAGGGGGCCGAAAGGTATAGGCCTGATCGCAGATGACCAAATCGATAATAAGTTGCTCATTGCAACCCCTTGGGCCTCTGGCACATCCTTTTTGCTAAATTGCAATGATATTGTTTTGCTCGCAGTGTACATGCATACATTTACTGCCCTCGATTCACGAGTTCTAAGCTAAGGTGCCTCAAACCCTGAGTAGCTCCGAGCAAATCTGAATAAAGCGGTTAAAGTGTTATGAAGGGAAATAACCTCCAAATTATTTTTTTCGGAATTGGTGTTTTTTATATGCATAGCAAAACATATTGAAGACAAAAAGGTAAAAATATTATTTTATTATTTATTAGTTTCGAATTTTGTTTGGTGTCATGGCATTTTCGGCCATAAATATTTTGTAATTCGTTAAAAACACTATGAACGTAAATCCGATAGATTGTGAAATAATCTTATTTTTTGTCTCTCCATTTCATGTGTAAAATGTTTTTTACCCAAAAATAGCATCTAAAAATGATAACTGATAGCTGCTAGGGCTTTATACATCGAATATTTTTAGTGGTGCTTAAAGCGTAAGGGGAAAGCAGATCTGACAAGCTCCGAGACAAAATGCACTGCATGAATAAAGCAAGTGCTTGTTCCACCTGAATAGCTCTGAGCTGCTCCGGCCCATGAATCGTAGGCAGTAATTGTGTTAACCAAGATGTGTTCACCTTGTACTGTATAGGAAGGTAGGTGATTGGCCGATATTTGGCTGGATCTTGTGTATTGTTCTGATCTTCTATAAAAAATAATAACATTTTTTGTAGATCATGCAAAACATCATTTATCAGAACAGTCAGTCCTTAATGCATCCAAAAAAACTTTTAAGTAAATAGTTCTGGATATAATCAGGATCCAAGGCTGTACAATTATGAGGTCGATTCCCTATGCTAGTGATTTCCTCGATGGTGAAGAGCTCGAATTGCATCTAATAGTAAGTATTATACCTCTATCAACTGTCCTATGTATTTCCGAAGATTTTCGAAGTCTTTTCTCTCAATGTGGGGGTCCTTAGTTGAGGACCTAGGTATTATTTTTGCTGCCTCGCGATGATTCCTCCATAGTTCTAGCCGTTGCAGTTGCGGCTCAGTAAATCATCAAATGTAAATATTCTAGTGTGTGAGCCTCTGAAACATAAACTGGCTAAACTCTGTTGTTTATCACTTATAATCAAATACTAAGGTTTCTAGATGAGTTTACTCTTGATAGTGGTGGCCGGCATAATGAGTTAGTTTGCTATACTCACTTCAGTGAATAATTTCTGGTAGAGTCTAGCGATGTCCTCTCGAACGTCGTTCTTGGTTATTTATCGGCCTTAGATTCTGGCTGTTCTCCTCTAGATCGCTTGCCTTATTTACGGCTTTGAGCTCAATTTTCATCTTCAACTCGTCCAACATGAGATACCCTAATAGCAGTTAAACTACCACCGCCATAGCTCTTAGGACCATCGAAGTACGCAAGCCCCACCATTACATCAAACAGATAATAACTCCCTCATGCCTATTATTATTAAAGATTTACAAGCCAAATGGCTTCGCACTCCGTCCAGGGATTATTGACTCATACCAGGTATACAAAGATACTAAAAGTATGAAGCACTGTGGGAACCTTTTCTATGTTATCGGCTCCTAGGTAGCGTGATCTTCTGTACTTCCTACAAACTTTCGGACAGTCCGCGAGATTGCAAGTAGAACTGCTTTCTGCATCGTTTTATACAGATGCTCACTAACGCCCAGTCCCTTTATGTTCTGCAGGAGGTTCTGATATCACTCCAGTTGTTGATAGTATTATGGGAATCGTGCGAACGCTGTTCATTGCCCACTGTCTGCGAATTTGCACCTCCAGATCTCAATAGTTGGCGATCTTCTCATTGAATTTTGGTCTTAGATTGTTATTATTAGGCATAGCAATGTTATTATTAATATTAATTTTAAGAATGGTATCTGTCATTGGCTTAACTGTTGCAGATATTGTACTGAATAAATAAATTAATAAATGTAAAGAAATTATAATTATGTTCACTTTTGAAATGCTAGTGGGTATTGTTGATAATGATTACTGTGGCAATAAGTGGACGTAGCTTTACTAAATTAAAAATCATAAAAAAGTATTTATAATCAAACATGAGATAAGAAAGAAATATTTGATAAAATGTTGATACTGTAGATCTTATAGAAAAATTTTCAGCTATAAAAACTGGAAGAATAAATATTTAAGATTACGCGTTTTTATTATTACAAAAATATTTCATTGCCGTTGTTAATATTATTTTGTTGTATTCTGTATGTTTTTTATATGTATATATGTTCCATAAATATTTTAAAGCAGTTTGAACTTATAAAGACGTGTAACGGTTTTCAAAAGAATGTTTTACACAAAACGTTTCAATATGTTTGCAATTTTTTTGTAGACTTAGTCGACTACTTAATTATATTTCCTAGTTAAGTGCAATGTTTGCTTTATGATAATATTATTATTTTTAAAACTATCTGTTTTTTCTTTTAAATAAATATTAGATATAAATGTTAAGATAATGATAAAACAGTATTTCGTAATTATTTAAATTTTATTACAAGGAACAATTTTTTTACAGTTAACCGATACAAATATTTCAACTTATAAATCAAATTTGATGAGAAGGCGTCATTTTCTCATCTAAAATCCGCCTTAGATAAAGGGTGACATTAAGGGATAAAAATTACACCTTTTTGATGATTATGCTTTTATTAAGCAAAGGTATAAATATTTTAAATGCCATAAATATTGACATACTAAACTACAAAATTTAAAAACTCTTTTTATGGGATATAAATTATACAGTAAATTTAAATTGATGACTTGAAGCCGGTTCCAGTTCAAGCCAATTGGAAAAATCAAATTAAGTATGCTTGAAAGCGACTTGAATAATTCAACTCAAACCCAAAATGAAATAGGGTTAACTTTGCTAAAGCAACTTCAAAATGCGATGTAAATGGCTTCAAGCTGGATTTAGTCATTTTCAACTTCGGTTCGGTAATCATAGGGACATGATTTTTACATTTAGGATGTTTTTGGTTAAGGTTATGAACTAAATATTTATTTATTTTTGTACAGTATGAAAATTAGGGAAACGGTTAATACTTTTAAGTTCAATTTATTTACAGTATATAACACAAATTCTTCAAAATGAAATACAACTAGTATTTATCGATGCAGGTACACACACACATGCGAAAGTGACTCGAAATTAATTTGCAACCCAAATTAAAGTCACCGAAATAAACGAGGGGGAGGGCGTGTCTAAAATTACTTTTAAAGCTGTTTCGCTTGAGGCCATTAATATAACTATACTGACTCATTTAACTATATTAGTATTTCTCTTCAGTTGCATTATTTACTAATAACGTTAAATCTCAAACCGAATCATTTGGTTATGTTAATTTTTTGTCATAATTATTCAGAATACTAGAAACATCGAATTTTTCGCTGATTTTTTGCCTGTTTTTTTTTACGACTGCAAATAGTTTTCCCAAAAGAAAAACTTTCATTTTCACTTGTCGCCTTTCCGCATTTTCAACCCATACTTTACAATAATCTAACATAGAGGAAAATAAATGTTGTTCTAATGTTCTATTTACTTTTTACTCAATAAAGGGCATAAGTATTTTTGAAATTGGGTCAATAGAAATAAAATATCATTAATGTCAAAATGGCTAGTTCAGGTTTACCATTAACCACAATTTGCAGGTTTGTATTTTAATGGATCGCCATGAAACTCATACAAGAATGACTTATGCACTAGCTCAGCTTAGGCTCAGAAACTGTGGATAATCGGACAAATTATTGCAGGAAAATGTGCCTCGTTTGCCTAATTGATAATTCTGAAAAAGTAAGTGGTGAAAGCGTGAAAGTAGAAACAAACGAATGTAAAATAGGTTAACGAAAAAACAACAGGGGTAGAGTAATCGAAGGTGAATTTTCGGGGGTATCGAACATAATTCAGAAAAGCTCTTTTTCGTTCCGTTTGAGAAACGTTTAAAAGAACACTTGTTTAACATTATTAATAAAGAATGAGCACTACAGCGAACCACCATTATCTCCGATTGCTGAAAAGCTTGTAACTGCTTGGCAGATGAAGGTTTTCAAGAGGTTTTTCAAAAAAGGTGTGAACAATCTATTTTTTAAATACATATAAACAATATTGAGATTAAGACAGGTGATTAATCTACTTCTAGAGTATATAGTATCTTATAGCTTGTATAAAATAGAGTAATGTAGAACAGCTTGATGAAATGTTATTTTCTTAAACTGAAATAAAAATTACGAAATATTACGTCAGTACTTCTTTGATAATAGCACAGCTTTATTTTCAGTATTTACAGTATTGGAATGAATACAATTAATTATAATTTAACGACTAGGTTTTCCATCCAAATAAAATTTAAAAACTACGTCAACGTGACAACGTCGCATTTCGTAATAGATCGCAACAGATATCTCAAAATAGAAGGCAAATAAGCAATCGACTGCAGAACAATTTATCACAGCTTTTATTGGAAAATCCCATTTTCACAGTTTTTAATATTAACCTTGTTTAAAAAATGTATAATCTCTTGTGTAGTATTTGTGGATTTTACTAGAAGTCACCAAATTTGAAGGTGGAGATCAAAAAATACGACTTATATGGGTGAAAGTGTTCTACGACTGGAAAATCGTCGAAAAATTTGATATTTCCAGTATTCCGATTAATTACCCGTATCCTGAAAAGTCGTTTGGTACCTTCGGAAGTATACCTATTTTTTAACAGTTAAAATATCCAGAGCTTACCTTTTTTTCTTTATGAAAGGATCTAGAACTTGAATTCTTCGCTTCGACATTTTAATATTCGGTTAACAAAGCAAGGAAAACTAGATAACTATTCAACAGATAAGATATCAAAAATTATACTAAATATAAATTTCCTTATATTAGTAAAGTATTATCAACTAGATTTTTACCTAAAATATATACTTTAGGATTTTTATACACAATGCGATAAATTTTTCACTGCTAAGGGCGAATCCGGACTTTGGAATATGGAGAGGACGACGGAAATATATCAAGTTATTTGGTTACTTCCTATCTAATTTATGAAGAACAATTTTTACATTATAAGAAAGGTATATGAAAGCAAACATGAAGTCGAACCTTCGCTAATTGGCGCATAAGTGCGATCCGCAATAAGAGAATCTTGTCCATTGATTAGTTAGACCTTAATATAACATAATCAGTGAAAGCATTCAACCAAAGTTTCAATTACTTATCAACCAAAGTTTCAATTAGTTATATTACTCAAGAATTTAGAAGGTAGAAGAAGAATTCGCTTTGGACAAGGACGAAATTTAGGGTGCATATAAACAGGCAACAGCATATCAGTAGTGTAACTAACGTGGATCTGTTACACTTCAAGGTCATCTGCTCTGGATGCCGTGATCAGTCACGAATCAGCAAAAGTAGGCGGCTGAAGATCAAAAGAAGTGACAAAATATCACCTGACAGGAGTAAAAAGTCCCCACGGTAGCTGAGTCCGAAGAAGTGTCAAAGAAGTGATCGTCAATGACGTCACAAGTCCAGTGGCTGTTCAAGTAGTTACAGGGTGTGATAAAAGTGTGGTATTAAAAAGTGTAAATCTATGTAAATGAATGGGATTGTATATGTGTGTGTGTGCCGCCGCAGCCCCCCCCCCTTGTATATGCAAGGTAGAATCGAGGTAATTAGCAGTAGTATCACCTGACGTTAGAGGTGTATATTTATTATACAGGATGTATCAAAAAAGCTAAAAAATATATATTGTATGTAAGCCCAGCAGCAGCAGCAGAAGCCCAGAGTCAAAGCCAAAGCTTTGCCTCCCCCTGTATACTGTGTGTTGGACAAGAACAAATGTATCAGAGAGAGAAATGTAGATAATTTGATATTGTTGTATATATCTACATCACTCATATGTATTAAATATATGAGAGAATTTTACGTATATTTTTGTCTCTTTTTTATTCGTAAATAGTAAAAGATGTAAAATATATGTACGATTTACGTTAGTCAAGAACTTAAATTTTATTTTAGTTATTTAAATCGAAAATATATTGTGAGGTTAGCAATTTATGACGCGAATGGTTAAATTAGCAGATAAGACTTAATACTGTTTACCATGTAAAATGTTTGAAATTGATAGTTTTTTAAAATTACTATTATTAATATTATTTTCTATACGAGGACAGGTGGGTCGACAGGTAAAAAATTACTTTCATACCTACCTAGGTAACTAAAAAATATATCTAATATATGTAATAGGTAATTAAATATTTTAGTAATATTTAAAGATGTATATATGTTGCATTAGCCAAGAATTTTATTGGTTTTGCCCCTACTACTACTACTACTACTACTACTACTACTACTACTACTACTACTACTACTATTTTATACTTAATAATAATAATAATGATAATAATAAATTGAGCCATTTACCACCGAGGAAATTTCAAAAATAATCAAGGAATCCCATAACTGGAGGGCTCCAGGTCTCGATGGGACCCAGAACTACTGGCCCAAAAAGTTCTGGTGTATGCACCGACAGCTGGCTAATCTTATTAATGATGTTTTCCTTAACCCATCAAAAATGCCATTGTTCTTGACCAAAGGTATTACGTACCTCCTACCAAAGGACCAACATAACACACATGACCCAGCTAAGTACAGGCCGATCACCTGCTTACCCACACTATATAAGGTGATCACCTCCTGCTTTACCCAACGCATCTATGCACATTGTGAGCAAAATAACATCATTGCAACTCAACAGAAAGGGTGCACGAGGGGAACAATGGGATGCAAGGAACAATTGATTGTTGACTCTATCATATGTAGCCTGTGCCAACCGAAGAAACCTGTTTGCTGCCTACGTAGATTATAAAAAGGCCTTCGACTCGGTGCCACATGAGTGGCTCAAAACTATATTGAGAATATATAGGGTCGACAATAATTTTGTGGAGAACTAGGATACAATTGCAAGTGCCATCCAGCGACACCATCGAAACTAACACCATTCCGATACGAAGGGGAATTTTTCAGGGCGATTCACTTAGCCCATTGTGGTTCTGCCTTGCAATGAACCCACTATCACGCCGTTTGAACTCAACCAGATACGGCTTTAGTGTTAGAAATAACAACGAAGAGGTAGTCAGAGTGAATCATCTTCTATACATGGATGATTTTAAACTGATGGCTGCTACCAGAAACCAGGTGGAACAAATGCTTAAAATTGTAGAGGAGTTCTCCGGGGATATCGGAATGCAATTTGGACTTGACAAGTGCCGTATTTTGAACATCGTTAAAGGGAAGATACAACCGGGGGCTTTTGAAATGCAGAACGGTGAAACTATAGCTGCAATGGAAGCAGACCAAACATACAAATATCTAGGTATGAAACAGGCTAAAAGAATTGACCATGGCACTATGAAGGCCAAATTGACAGCCGAATTTGTCAAGAGGGTAAGGCGAGTATTACGAAGTAATTTAAATAGCAAAAATTTGTTTAAGGCGCTCAACACGTATGCCTGCTCTACGCTGAGCTACTCTTTTGGAATTGTAAAATGGAGCAGGACGGACATCCAAAACCTGTAAAGAAAAATAACCTAACAAAAGCACAAAAACATCACCCTCGGAGTGCTATTGAACGTATAATGCTTCCAAGACACCAAGGAGGAAGAGGATTGGTGGATATTGGTAAGCAGCTCGACCAACAAATAATAAACTTACGTTCATATTTCCACAGGTTAGCGGACTCTTCCACACTACATCGAGCAATATGCGAGGCCGACGATTCAACGCCGCTTCAGTTGAGGGAACAAGATATTACTTCTCACCACCAAGCAGACCAAGAGAAGTTACAAACCTGGCTACGGAAGCCACTTCATGGACGGCATCCAAATGAGCTCAATCAGGACAATGTCGACAACTCGGCGTCGAACTACTGGTTGATTTCAGGACAGATGTTTCCGGAAACGGAGGGCTACTTGTTAGCTATCCAAGACCAGGTTATTCCGACGAAGAACTATCGGAAGTTCATCATTAGAGATCCCTCAATAGAAAATGACCAATGCAGATATGGCTGTCGAACATCGGAGACAATTCAGCCCATAACTGGAGGATGCCAAACATTTGCCGCAACCGAGTATAAGGAAAGACACGACTCAGCCGCTAAGATACTCCACCAACAGTTAGCAGAAAAGTTAAACCTATTACAGGTAGGAAAAGTGCCTTATTACAAGTACAATCCGGAGCCTATTCTTGAGAACAACCAGTTCAAGTTATATTGGGACCGAACGGTTCTGACGGATCAAACACTAGCTCATAATAGACCAGACATTACACTAACAGATAAAATTTCTAGGCGAACTACACTAATCGACATCGCTGTACCCAACAACAACAATCTAAGGCCAAAATACAACGAGAAGATCGCCAAGTACAGAGATCTGGAGGTGCAAATCCGAAGACAATGGGCAATGAACAGCGTCCAAACGATTCCCATAATATTGTCAACAACTGGAGTGATACCAAAGAACCTCCTGCAGAACATCAAGGGACTGGGTCTTAGTGAGCATCTGTACAAACCGATGCAGAAAGCAACTCTCCTAGCAACCGCGCGGACCGTCCGAAATTTCATGGGAAATACAGCAGACCACGTCACCTAGGACCCGATAACATGGAAAGGATTCCCACAGAGCTTCATACTTTTGGTATCTTTGTGTACCTGGTATGAGTGAATATTCCCTGGAGGGAGTGCGAAGCTATTTGGCTTGTAAATCAAATAAATTTAGAAATATACATTTTTTCGTGGGCCTTATAAGGGATGTTTTTCATCATTTTGTTCCTCGGGGGGATTACAAATAGATCTAATACGTATAGAAGATACTTAAATATTTTTGTAATATTATATTTGTGGTTAAAAGTATCAAAAAGGCAATATATACTGTAATTAAAAATGACGTGTTCATGTAAAAGATCGTTATCAGCCGGGATGCCGAAGGCATTTTTGCCGCTAAATGCGCATATTTTTCACTTCTAGTTTCGTCAAAAGACGAGCTTTGGTCGACTGGACATTTGTCAAAAAAGCACATTAGTTTTTTCGTTAAATTCGGGGTTGTGGAACATAGTTTGGGGGGTATTTTCGATCTAAAACCAAGGCCTTAATTTGCACCTATTAGAGAATATTTTTTAATAATTTATAATAATACAAAAAAATGTAAATATATATATATATATATATATATATATATATATATATATATATATATATGTTTTACGTCAGTCAAGAAATTAATTTATTTTGATGAAACTATCTAAAATACATTGTGTATGAGGTCAGCAATTTATGATGCTAAAGGTCAAATTAGCAGATAAGACTTCATAGTGTTTACAATGTAAAATGTTCAAAATTGATACTAATTATATTATTAATATTTTAATATAAGCTGTTTTTCTCAATTCGTATCAATTACAAAATTTTTTGTATATTTTTTGCTTTCTCGTATACACTTATATTAAACGATGTATGTTTTGTTAAAAAATAATAATTTGAATTAAAAAAAGTAGTTTTCTTGAAGTCAGATTCGAACCTGAACTAATTAGGTAAAAATTTAAGAGAACCGTGGAAAAACAATTCAGGTATTTTTCCCGAACCAATTTATGAACGTATTCTTTCAATTTGCTTGTACAGCTATAGGTAATTAAAACTATTATTTAAATGCTCATTTATTTATTTACAAAAAATAGTAATTATTACAGTGTGTAAAATACTAACTATGATAACCCTTCAAGATATAGTTTTTAAAACATAATTTTTCTTTCGATGACATTCTGGATGAATACTTCTTTCAGAGCGATCACAAGAATACCACATTTGTTTGGAACTTAATTTTTGGTAACAAAAATGACACTGATTTATTTTTATACTCTCGGGTACTTGACGAGGTACGTTTTTGTTATAAATTGTTGTAAAGTGAAGAGTAGTAAAAGTTGACATTCTTTTTTGTTTTAAATTGAAATTTATGAGCAGTGTAGTATATATATATATATATATATATATATATATATATATATATATATATATATATATATATATATATATATATATATATATTACACCTTATCAAAATAAGGTGGTTACGCAATTTCTTGAAATTGAGTAAAAGTTAGATGTGGTAAAACATGGTTGGAAAATATGTGTTTCATATTCGCACAAGCTGTTTAGGCACCCGCAAATATGTTTGCGTTTGGTAAAAGGAGTCGATAATTTTATGACGTCCCATGCTAAAGTACGATCTTATAACATTTCGTTATTCACATATGACATCACCAAAGATAAATATCTGTCCACCATATTACTGGAATCACTTAAAGCATAGTAGCCTAAACCTTTGATGGGTACTAAAATTTTCCTTAAATGCTCATATTTCGGTTGATACAGAAATTTCGAGTAAATATAAACATTTGCAAAACATATCCCAAGAGGGTGTGTAAGCAGCGAACTCATGACATTAGTTTTTCCACAATTGGACGGACCAATTAACAACAAATAGAAGAAGGAAGTAAAGGACTTCATTATTTTCTTTTCAAATTTAAGTCCGACTTTTTCATCCAGATTATCAATAGGAAGTTTTTGTTTAAGATCGACAACGCACATCATAGGAAAATTTTATATTTTATAGGCAAATCTTCACAAAACTGTCATTCAAATTCCGAGCGTCAAACGAAGTGGAGGGTCTCACATTTCCAATAAAACTGGATACGGTATGGTGAATTCGTTAAAAAATAAATTACCATTCGAGGTACCATTCTCAGATATCGATATTGTGGACCCGGAACAAAAGTAACAAAACGTTATTAATCCTTTAGATGTCGCATGCAAAAAAACACGATTCAGCCTATTTACATAACAAAGCAACATAAGTGCGAGACATCAAGCGGATTACGAGCTCGAACAAAGTGTTTGGAATAAAGTAAAATCGAAAGATTCGAGCTTAAGTGAAAAAACAGCAGCATGGTTAGTGACAAACATTATGAAGGCAAAACAGCGTTTTGGTATGGGTGTATCATCATCATCATCATCATTACCCACAAAAAAAGCATCTAGTAAAGGCACACGTCGTACAAAAGGTAAAGGTGTCAATAAAAGTCGACATGTTCGGAAAGTCAGTTTCGGAACAGCTATTGGACAAGCAGTTCGAAAGGAATTATTAAACACCGGAAGAAAAAATGTGTTGGAAAAAAATATCATGAATGCAACTAAAGTATCTCTGTCGACAGCGCGTAGATCAGTAAAAGCGGCAGGTGGCAAAAGGAAGGTTCATACACCGAGAATAAGACCGATTTCTAAAACCGGCGAAATATTACCATTAATACCAATTTTTGCCGGGTTTTCAGCTTTGGCTACATTACCGGTGAGGCAGCGGGAATTGTGCGTGCCGTAAAAGCTGCAAAAAAAGCAGTGGAGATCAAACCGGTGCCGGCTTGTATTTGAAATCGAAACGAAGTGGTTTGTTTCTAAAGTCATGTCATAAAGGTATGGTATTATTTTTAAATTGTAGATCAAAAAACTAATTGAATCCCTACCTCGAAGACCGCTATCTAACATCGATATTGAAAAATATGCCAAGAAAAACAGAATAGGACACTTTCGAAGTGTTTGTATGAGGAATTCGTTACCTAGGCAAGGTCCTCAACGTTACGAAGCAGCTATAGTGAATTTGGATAGTAAGTATAGTGCAGAGACTCATTGGGTAGCTTATAGAAAAAACAATTCTAAAGTAACATATTATAACAGCTTCGGCGATTTACTATCCCGATCGAATTGGTGCAATATCTGCCAATGAGATCCGACCCATCAAAAATTAGTTATTAAACATACGATCGTCAACAGGATTTTGGAACAGTCTGGTGTGGACATTTCTGCTTAAAGTTTCTTGTCGAATCGTCACCGTAAAAGATGTCATTATCGCCACCATTAACACTGCAAATGGATCCCAACAACTATACTAAAATATTGCGGGTACTGAAAGCATTTTATCTAGCCGGTGGATTAAGGAAAATGGCCGTGAAATAGCTAGAAAACATGCCCAAGGAAGTATTGATTGCATTATCCTCAAATGAAATTTCATTCGTTTGGGATAAGTTGCCCGAGCACCTCAAAAACGATATCGATATGTTAAAATATCAGTGCGGATGCGAACATTATTTCAGCAGCAATTTAAACGAGGATTCGGGTCCTACGCCTAGAATAATATTTTGTTGTTATTGCAAAATCAGCGATGGGCGCACAAAAGCAGAACATCAATCAATCAATAAAAACATAACTATCTATTGAAGTGAGAAAAAGTGTGAAAATGAATCTTTTTAAATGTTGCCTCTAAGAATAAAACCGAGATGTGGGATGTTTAATGGTTAGTCATGTCTTGTACGTTTACACTAACAGGACACTCGAGTGTCTTAAGTGCCGATTTTTATCCACACATCGATTTACGCAAAGAAAAGAAATATGGCCTTGCATTGCTGGGATTTTACACATACAATTCAATTTTTAATGTGGATGAAAGCAACTATAAGTTTGCCTACATGAAGGAGGGTTATACCACGGAACCGATACAATTGCAGGTTCCACCCGGGGCCTATGAAATAGGTAAAGTTATGTTGAAGGCTTTGAATAATTCAACTGAAGAAAAGAATGATGAAATCTTTTCCTTAGTCGCTAATAATAATACGCTGAAATGTGAACTGAAATCCCAATATACTATAGATTTCCCGAGAGAGGCGAGTATCGGTAATATGTTCGGATTTAACTATACCGTGTTAAAAAGAGACAAAAAGAATGAGTCAACCGAAATGGTGAAAATAATGAAAGTAAGCATCATACGTGTGGCTTGTAATATAATTTCGAGAACATATATGAATTCTGTAGATGGTCATATTTTATTCAAATTCGATATCGATATGGAGCCCGGTTACAAAATCAGTAAAGAACCACAAAATAATATTTATATGCCATTGATGCCAGAATAACGTCAGTTTTCCGACAACATTACTCTTCGCATCTTGAACGATAGCGGTGATCTAATCAATTTTAAGGGCGAGAAAATTATCGTGAAATCGGAATTTAAGAAACTTTCATAGAAATGGGTGTCTGCTTGAATCATCAATTGTGTACGCTTTCGACTAAGATTGGGGAACCACCGAAAAATAAAAGAAGAGTTAACGTCAAGGTTAGTCGTCGTCCAGACATTAGATCGCAAACATCTCAACAGTTATCTGCCGAAGACTATAAATTTTTAAAATCAATCGGTCTTAAAGTGCGTAAATGATTTCCATCACGATAAAATAGAGATTTTCTCCGAACTCATCTTGGACAATCCATTATTAGTCTAGAAGAGAATACGTATAAACCATACGGTTCCCCATCATTCAACAATTCCGATGAAATCCGAGTTCCTATAAACTTTCAAGATATTATACTGGATATTGCCGAAAGTTACATTTATATCGAAGGAAAATTTAAACCAATAGATGAACGAACACGTAATGCTCTCGCATTTTTGTTCGATAAAATTCGCTATGAGACGGAAGGTGAACAGGTCGGCGTGGCTCGTAAACCTGGAGTTACCACGACATTAAAACCATGGTTTCATTCGGAAGTTTACAACAAAGAGCTCTCATGACATGCGGATGGGATCTCGACGAAGCAAACCAAGATATCGTAGACACCGCAAGTAACGTACTCTAAGGGAAATTACCCTTAAAATATCTTATGGGATTTGCCGAAAATTATACAAAAGATGTTTTCAACGTAAAACAAAAGCTTATTATGATTATAGCTCACACTTTTACCAATTGCTACGTCGGCGAAGTTAACGCCGAAATTGGTATTGACAAAATCGAATGGAAAATTTGTCATATCATTCCAGATGACAAGCAAAAATTGAAAATATTGTATTAATAAATAAGAAAATAATAAAGACGGAAATAATGTCAGTATTCAAATGGGATCTGTACGAATTGCCAGCTTTAAGACAAACATCTTAAGACGTATGGGTCTTGAAAACGAGCACAAGTCTAGAAAGACCGCGCTACATAATCGTCGGATTTCAAGACAGTAATAATTGCGACAATCCCTACGAAAGATGGAATTTAGATTTCGCCAAGAAACTGTACGCAGCAGTCTCTTATAATTATAAATACTTTTAATGCAGCTACTACGGGCGCGAAATAAACGATCCGATGATGAAGTTCGGCGAATATAGGAAAATTATCAACCAGAGGCTATTAACTCATCGATTATGAATGTGAAATTGGAGTTCCAAACCTAAAAGAATAAATTCCCCAAAGACACTAAAGTGTACCCATTAGTTATTCACGACTATAAATAAAAAAATAATTTCTTCAAAAAAAAATAGTTGATAATGGTGAATACACACTAAATTAGAAAATTTAGAGCAAAACATATTAGGAAATTAGAAAGAGAATTTTTTTCTACATATGAAAAAATGGGTTACGAAAAGTTAGTCATTTGGATTATTTAAAGCGCTGTAGTTCGGGAACCGTTCAAGATAGAGAAAAAATAAAAGTACTTTAATTACCAAGAATTTTGAGGAAAATACAATGATAAGAAAAAAACAAAATAGAGACCAAAAAATCCAAATAAAGGATGCTCGACCACCGGACGGGAGTGTCGGAAAGTTATAGGGGAAGATTTTTTTTGTAAGTCCAAAGTATTAAAAGTTTAGGTGCTGGTGGACCCCAGCAAAATCATTTGTTCGAATTCGAGACCACAACCAACTTTGGTGTCGATACGTAATACGACTTGTGTCGTTGCCCCCACCACTAATTTGTCTCTATATATACGGTCACAATACTAATTACAAACATTCCAAATCAAGATGGCGATCGAACAACAACCAGTCCAATATCCGGCGGTAGATTGGACAACTCATACTCGTAGTTATCTAGATTGGGAACTGAATGACCCACGGAGGGATGCCCTGTGAGTTTTTGTTATGCAGTGGGTTGATAACAACAACACTGCCGATGACGGACTC
The DNA here is from genome assembly GCA_034092305.1 of Diaprepes abbreviatus. NCBI lineage: Eukaryota > Metazoa > Arthropoda > Insecta > Coleoptera > Curculionidae > Diaprepes > Diaprepes abbreviatus. The sequence continues at coordinate 4,363,877 of JASJET010000022.1, forward strand.
TGCAACGCCATAAAGAGTCTCATGTTTCTCCACATAACAAAACGGTCCTTTTTAGGACCACAAAATACTTTGATAGTAGTTTTATTGGTTATAATACTTTGTGACTAATATTTATTTTTTTTTAAACATACAATATTGAGACGCAAAGTATTAGAAGTTCTGGCGACAGAATCTGAACTTTTTAAACCGAACCATGTTTTAGCATAGTTGTAAATATAATCAAAAAATATTTTCAACTATTGCTATTACGTAGTTTTAGTGGATTATTGACAATCTTTTAACACCCAATATTATGCGGGAAAGGTCCTATACGAAATAAAATACCAAAGACTATATTTTCAAGCAATATTTATTCTATATGTAAAAATCTATATTTATAAAAAATATTTTTTAAAAATTTGTTTTATGAAACACATTATTTTTTTATTAAACTACAAAGTATATTTACAAACTTAATACTAACATTAGAAACTAATACTTACAACTACTTAACACTTAGCAAAGTCATCTAATTGTCTTCTATATTATTCACCCACGCTTTTCCTAACTGCTAATTGTTTCTGTAATTCTAATATTTTTTTTTTCAAGTTCTGTTATCCCACAATTATTTTCACTCACTTTACTGATCAAGTCTTTTTTTTATTCAAAACATGTTCGATAGTGTGCACTTTTGCGAGTTGGTAAAGTCTTCAACGCACTCCGGTTGGGATGTCCCAGAACCTTTGGAAGAACCAGTTTCGTTTGGTGATGAAGGCGATGAAGCATCGAATGTTTCTTCTACCTTCCTAACATTGCTTATGCTGCCCCTTTAATGGTATGCGGAATCCCAATATCGGAGACAGTGGCGCATCAGTTTTCACTGGTGAAGACTTTACCTCCGACACTTCTCCTTCTACACTTGCCGGTGTTGGTTGAGTTGGTCCATCGTCGCCTTCAATTATTTTCCTTCGATGGACAAAGGCTCTGTCGGTGGTAGTGGTGGTGATGGTGTTGATAAAATATCTGGTAATGGTGCTGGCGTCTTTGGTTTTTTGGTTCTAAACTTTTTTTCGCCTGCCTTACACCTTTAGTCGCCAAACCAAACGCTTTTTTATCGGCAATTTCCGATTTCGGCCTAGTCAGTACCTTCTTTAATTTTCAACCTTTTGGAGAAAATGCCCGATTTGGTCAGTAGTGGATATATGAGAGAAGGAAAGAGGAGGAGGAGTAAGAGTAAATCATCAACACTTTTCATCCTCCTCCTCTTTTCTTCTCTCATTATACTTTTCAAATCTCTCATTATACTTATTAAAAAACCTCGTATCATCAACACTTTTCATCCTCCTCCTCTTTTGTTTTCTCATTCGAATTATCTCGTATACATTCGAGTTACTTCATATACATTCGAGTTACTTCGTATACATGTTAACATGACCTTGTAACCCTTCTTTAAATTTTGATTATAAAAGCAACACTTTACCAGCTTAAAACATCCTAAAATGAAATATGCCTTCTGCTTCTAACGAAAGTGAATTAAATTTATTAATTCAAAAATTTTATAAAAAATGTAAAAGTTCTGCTTTTGAGTTCGAACATTATGCAGTTGATAGTGGTCCATCTTAGTTTCAATATTATTTGGATATATCCAAAAACTATATTGAGGCTGTGAAATTGTGCGAACGTTATTTTCAAAACAAAGATATTGTACAGTTTATACGTGAATTAGTGAAGTTAAGTTGGTTTCATCATGAAGTTCGTCATTTAAACCAATATATTAGAGATCCTGTTGTATTACAAGAACTAATCAAATTGCGTGGTGAAGATGATGCCTAAAATTGAAAATTTTGTGAGGGACCTTTATGAAGGGTTCATTATGAATGAAGCATGTTCCAGATATTTATCTTGTTTAGTTGAAGAAGAAAGTGAGGGTCAAGATTTATTGTTATATATAAAATATGTTGATCATGCAAATTGTTGTAAAAAGCAGCAGAATTGTGTAGTGAATTTTTGAAAACTAAAAATTTGTTAAAATTCTTTGATGAACTTAAAAAAATTGGACTCAATAAAGAAATAAATTTATGTATTGATTTATTGGTTAATTAAAGTTAGTGTGAAATAAGATATTTAAATTTTTATAGTTGTTTTATTATTGTGTAACGGCTGTTATGTTTAAATATTTGATTATGTAAAGATAGGAAAATATAATTTTCTGTTAGTAATGTGGGGATGTGGATAAATAAAAAAAATATTATTACATTCATTGTTAATTTATTCATTCATAAAAAAAATTTTATACATAAAGAATACATTAGAAAGGGCACACATTGAAGGTGATTGAGAATGATAAAAACATTTAGGAGATGATTTAATTAAAACAGGTTGTTCGTCCAATTCAATTATTGGCTTAGTACAATATTTTCTAATAAAATTAGCTTTCTCTTCTCCTTTAATATAAATGAATTCACTTTTTTCTGTTAAGTTTTTTACTATAGATGAAAAATTATGAAGAGGAATATATCCTGTATTGCAATTGATGCAGTGATGAAATTTCATTGACCATTCTGCTTGCTTGTATGTTTCTGGTGGAACCATTTGTAGTGGATACGGTGGTTAAAAATATAGTGACTCATTTTATGTCCATCAAACATTGCAAGTTCTTTAGGAATAAACTTGTTGTGTTCATCCTTAAATCCTTGAACATCCATAACTATTCTCATTTTTTATTTAGCAAATTTTTAAAGTACTAAATTTTTTTATTACAAATTGTTTTTTCGAATAGTCTTCAATAAGATTTTTTAGATGTTTAATTTTTTTTAAAAAATAGTTCTATTTTTTCTTTTTGTATTTTGTACATTCCATTTGATGTGCAACAAAATATGGTATAGAAACAACTGATCTTATTCGATATATTTTCATTTTAATAATGATATTTGATGTGGTGGGAGAAGTTAAAGTTGTTTAAGAATTTTTGTTAATGGATTATAGCTAAATACTTTATCATGTATTATAACACAATACGCAGCTGTTTTTCCCGATATTTTTTCTTTTGTCTCAAATTCAATTCTCATGGTTACTGGGCCGGATTGTAATAAATCTCTCTGATGAGAGCAATTAATGTAAGCAATAGGTGCATTATCTTTAAATTCTTTGGGATTAAATATTGATTCTATTGGAAAGTTATAATATACTTGACGAAATTTAGAAAACATTTCATACAGGGTAGCAAACTTATTATTTTTAAAATCAAGCTGAAGATCCTGGTAAGGATATCTTTCTGAATTTAAAAACACAATTATATTCCTTAGGTCACAATGATCAAATTTACTCATATCTGATTTTAAATTACCACGTCTATCCTTTTGAAAAGCAATTAGTACATGTCTTGGTGTTTTAATTTTTGTGGAGGTTTTGACAGGCCAATTATGTCTTGTATTTTCTAATAACTCTGGATATTCAATTAATTCCCAACTTCGGAAAGTAAGAAAAATATCATTGTTTTTATCAATAATTTTCGTTAGTGCCAATTCTTGGGGAATGGCCACAGTAAGATGTGGAACTCGCCAACAAAGTTTGGTTATTTTAATTTTCGATTTTTCATCATCACTTGTGGTTACTAAAGCATTAGTGTCATCATTGCTTCTTATTAGTATTAGTTCTTGTTGTGAATTTAAAATTATTTTGTTATAATCTTCAAAAAATATCGAGTACAATTTTAATGGGACGCATAGGGAAACGTTTCCTTTGTCATCAGTCATAATTTTTTCTTTAGGTTTCGTTTTTGGATACCATCCAGCATTTTCCAATTTAGCACTTTCGTTTTGATTAAATGATATGTATCCTTTAAGAGTTGAAGTAATTCCTATATCTCGAACTGAATCAATTGTAACACCATTTAAAATATAACGTAATTCTTTAAACAAGAATGCTGGAGCATTGTTGATTAATACCGTATTAGCCAATGGAGTATCATCTTCTTTGGTAACTTGAAATTCTAAATATAATTCACTTTTGCAAGGTAAATGATATTTTCCTGTTTGTTGTAGAGCAATTCTAATTTCATCATTTAATCCAAGTTTTGTAGGATTGAAAGGTTCAAATGATAGTATTTCCCAGCTTAATATTGATTCATCTACAAGAATATTTTCTTTTACATTTAAATATTCCGTTTTATTTTAGTTTGAAACCTAAACTTATCAGAAATTTTTTATTAGAAAGTGTTAACCTTTGAGAGTTTAATTTATTACTAGTTAAATGTCGTTTAGTATCTTTCTTATTAATGTTTTTAGAGTAAAATTTTTTTGAAAAATTATAATTTGAGACTCTTTTATTATATAAAATAACCATTATTCATCTATTTTTTTAAGATGTAGTCTTACTGTTACCGTTTCTCCTCTGAAATTGATGAGATCACCATCTTGATCTACTATTTTAATGTTTATATTGTCTATTACCTTTACAGTAACAGGAAAGTAAAGGACATCTTGTGGTGATTCTATTATTTTAAAACCAGGAGCTACACTAGGAAAAAATTGATGTATTATATGAACAGGTTTTCCATTTAAATATGATCCTTCAGCAATATTACAATCGATGTTTATGGCGTTTACTTTAATAATTTCCGCTGGAAAATCTGAAATGTGCTCCTTAAGACCTTCTAATTCCTTATTTTTAAAACCTAATATTTTTCCTATAGTTCCATCACGAAACGAGATAGGAATATCTGTTTTAATATGTGTTCGTAAAGTATTATTATTGGCATAAATATGAAGAAAAGTACGATTGTCCAAAAATTTTTGAATAAAATTATTTACATCATCTATTTCATAACTACCTGGTGGTATTCTTATTTCTTTATTTGAGTCATAAATGAAAAGATTATTAGTCTCATCAATATTTGGAATAGCATTAAAAGTTTCAAAATTTACAAGTCCAATGGAATATTCAAAATTTTCATCTAAATATATTGAAGGATGAATATTAACAGAAAGCGTGGGGGAATTACCACTAATGACAAAACTGTACGACATATCTCTTTAAAAATTTTTAACAAAATGAATTAATATTGTTTTTCAACCATTATTATAAAGAAAAAATATTTTGTTAATTCGGTAGATGGTCGCAAATTGCCATAACTATCAAAATATAAAATATTTTTCCCTTTTTTTATGTATGCAGTCCAATGAGTTCCAGCACCACTATTCTTATCGAGATTAACAATACCACTTTCATTTTTATTAATTTTTTTTGGTAATTTATCTCTCATGAATATACCTCGAAAGTTGGAAATTTTAAGTAGATTAATATATTTACTTAAATCATAATTTGTAAGTGGTTTTCGAGGTATTTGTTTTAACAGTTTTTTGAATAAGGTTTCAGATATAATCCACATCCAGTTTTATATGGTTTTAAATAAAGACCACTTCCTTGTTTTCCTACTGCTATAGATTCCATCATTTTATTATGTCTTTTGGACTCTTCTAATTTCTTTAGCAGCTTTTGCATCGTTGACAGCTTTCGCAATACCTGCTGCTCCTCTTCCAAGAGCACCTAAAGCGGACAAACCAGCAAATGAAGGAATAAGAGGCAGAAATCCACCAGTTTTTGGAATTGGTATGATTCTATTTTTTGGTGATAATATTCTACTATCTCCGATAGATCTAAGTGCGGTTTGAATAATATCAGTCAAACTTTTAAATTGTTTTCCGTTTAGTGCTTGTCTTGCTTTTGAAATAGCTTGAGATAAAGTTATTCCTCGTCCTAGATGAGTTTTTCGACTTCTGTTTTTCCTTCTTTTTTTTAATCCCATACCAAATTTTCTTTTAATTTTCATTGCACCTCTTATTCCAAGTGCAGCAGTTTTTTCTCCAAAAGTGGCGTCTTTTGCTCTGAACCTTTCGGCAGCTTTGTCACCTAATAATTTATCAGCAGCGTGTATCATTTGATTGTGCATAGGCAATATCATGCTCTTTACAAGCTTCATCCAATAAGTTTATGCCTTTATCGCCTCTAGCTAGTCTCTTTTCTAGTTTGGTTCCAGGTCCACAAAAATTATACCCAGGTAGATGTAATTCAAAAGGTAACTTATTTATTAGAGTATTAATTAAACCACTACCTCTTTTTCTGACTCTTCTTTTATAAATGAATTGTTGCTTATATGAGATTGGCATTATATAATTGAAATCTTGGAACAAACTGACTAGTTTTAAATTAGAACTTACCCTTTATACATCCTCTTATATATAAAAATTGTCAAACAACCTTATTCAATTATTATTAAAGACCATAAGACTTCAAGAAATAATTTTAGAAAACATGGAAAATTGTTTGAAGGCTCTAGTAAAAGGAGGTTAATTATTGGTCCATCAGGGTGTGGTAAAACTAATATCATTATAAGTTTAATTGAAGATCCTAATGGTTTACGGTTTGAAAATTTATATATTTATTCAAAGTCTCTATATCAACCAAAATATGAATATTTGAGATTACATTTTAAACCATTGAGAGAAATTGGATATTATGAATCCGAAAATGAAGAAAATATTGTTTCTCCACAAGAAATAAAACCAAATTCCATAATAATATTTGATGATATAGTGTGTTGCAATCAGAATGTTGTAAAAGATTATTCTTGTTTCGGAAGACATAAAAATACTGATTGTTTTTATTTGTGTCAAACGTATTCTTCGATTCCAAAGCAATTAATTCGTGACAATACGAATTTGATTGTTATATTTCAACAAGAATAAACGAACTTAAAACATATTTATGATGATCATGTTAATTTCGATATGTCATTTAATCAATTTAATGAGTTATGTTTGATGTGTTGGAAAGATAAATTTGGATTTTTGGTAATAGACAAGGATTCGAATTTAAAATCCGGTCGATATCGAAAAGGATTTGATTCATATATTTTCTTATAAAAATAAAAGTTTTGTGAAAAATTTAACTAATCATGAATGAACGCTTAGCAAGAGAGCTTGTTAAGTCAAGGAAAGCTGTTAAACAAAAATATCAAAGTTTAAAAAATGCTGAATTTGAAGCACAATCCAAATTGGAGGAAACCTATAAACCAATAACTCAACCCTTACAACAATTAATTTCAACAATTGGTAAAATTGAATCGGCTGAGGTAAAGGAAGAACTACAAACACCCATTAAAAAAAATTATGAAACACCAGAAAAAAGATTGTTTCCAACATTAACACCAAGAAAAAAACTACAGTATGGAACATCAACACCAGAAAAAAGAAAGACAGGGAAAACTCCAATTCTTCCTACAGAAATACCAACAATTATTGATTGGGAAACCAGTATAGCTTCACATAGTCAGATGCCATCTTTACAACAAACAAGTGTCATAGCAGAAACCACCCCTTCTTCAATTTCACAATCTACGGTAGGAAATCTTTCGGACATATTAGAACAAACAAGCCAAACAATTCAAACATTTGTTAGTACACCTTTATATCAAGAATATTTATCAGGATTTCATGAATTACCTCGTCAATATATTGACGGAGGGGTAAAAGATGTGGAACATAAGTTTGATCACCTCTATGGAATAGTACATGATTTTGAAACTGAGAAATTCTTTTTGGGTTTAACACAAAGACCTATAGAAATTATCGGTAAAAACATAAAAGTTGAAGGTATAACTTATACAGGTACACCAGGTTTATATGAATTATTATTTAAAAAGGAACCAGTAGGTTATAAAAAACAAGATTTGGAAAATTATATGGATATTTTAAAGAGAACCAATGCATACCGTAGAAATTATGATCCAGATGAGCAGGTACAGGGAAATGGACCACAAAAATATATTACTATAATAGGGCCTTATTTACAAAATAAAGGAATTACAAAAACTAAAACCATAAATCCCGAAACGCATAATATAGTTCAAGGATTTTTTGACAGACGAAAAGCTCCATACAGAGAAACTCGAATATCTTCGAAAAGAACAGGATCCGGTATAACTTTAAAAGTTAATAAACCTTATACCGATTACCTATATTGGGATAACGTAAATGAACTTGTTGATAGACTTCGACTGTTGGTAGCATCTATGATGGCTGGGAATACAGGACATAAAAACGAAATTATTTCTATTATAGAAGAATTGAAAGAAGCCAATATAATTGTATAAAAGAATGTAGTAAATATTGTTACATAACATTGTTAAAATGACCATTGATAAATTTGGACGTCATATTTCTAAAAAGTATACAGTAGATATACCTACAATAGAAAATAAAATACTAACCAATGTTGAAAATGAAATATTAAAAAATTTTAAAAGTGATGATAAATATATTGAAAATAAAATTTTTCAAAGATTTGAACCTGTGTTAAAAAATGATATTGTTAATTTAAAAAAGAGAGTTAGTGAAAATGATGAAAATATGGAATCTATTTCAAAAAAAATTAAGTTATTTGAAGAAAATGTTGTGTCAAACTATGATAACAGGATATTAAATATAAAAAATATTGTCAAAGACAATGATGAACTATTAAAAAGTTTTTCTCAAAAAACATCGAAGTGTGAAGATGATTTTAAAACAATAAAACAGAAATATGATGAAGTAAAGAGTTTTGAAAATAACATAAAAAATGAAATAACATTGGTTAAATCAAAAATAAATGATACTTCTGCAATAGAAAATGTTAAACAAATTATTATAAAAGATATGGTATCAAAGTTCCAAGAATTTACGAATAAACTTAATAATAGGGTTTCTGAAGAAATAGGTAATTTTCAAAACATTCATGATGGTATGAATAAAAACACACAACAAATAGAGAGAGCTATGAATACACACTTTATAATCCATAAAAAAGATAGCGATAATATTAATGAAATAAATCAGAAAATTAATTTAATTGAAAATAATGCTGAAATAATTCTATTAAACTTGAAAAATTTGGAAAAGAAATTAAACACAGATTTACAAAACGTAGATGAAAAAATTGAAAATAAATTTAAAAATGAAATTTTAAAAAATAGTGAACAAATCATGGAGATAATCTCACAACTAAACAATCTAAAAACAGAATTAAAAACCACTGTTGACGATGAATATTTTCAAAAGATGTTGAATAAAAGATTAGAAAAAGAATTAGAATCTTTAGCAGAACTAATACAAGCTACGATTAACACCTCTATCCATGATTTAAAAAAAGACTTGCACAACACAGTTCAAAAATTGAAGAAATTTCAACAAAGTTAAATGATTATGAAAAATCTTTGAACGATGTAAGAATTGAAATTGAAAAAGCGATTTTAGATATAAAGAAAATAGAAAAAAATTGGTAGAAATAAAATTAAATTTAACAAATGTAGAATTTCAATTAGGAAAAGATATAACAAATCTAGAAAATAAATTGGTAAAAGAAATAAAATCATTAAACGAATTAGTTCAAAGAGCAGCCGAAGTTTCTAGAAAAGAGTTTAATGACACAATGGCATATGCTAGAGAATAATTAAACGCAACAGTAAGAGAAATGAGAAACGAAAGTATAAAATCACTTGTTCTTTTTGAAACTAAAATTAATGTAAGAATTACCAACATTGAAGATGAAATCAAAAAAGTCAAAGATTCGAATAATGCATCTTTTAAAAATTTGGAATATAAAATCGAAGATGAAATCAAAAAAGTCAAAGATTCGAATAATGCATCTTTTAAAACTTTGGAATATAAAATCGAAGATTTACTAAAAAAAGATAATAAACAAATAAAATAAGTTATTTAAAGAAGGTATTAAGAAATTTTATTCTAGTACTATGAGTAAAAATATTAAAGAAACAGTTGTAGATGAATTACATAAACCGGCAAGAAGAAGATATAAAAGAAGACGAACTATTGTTAAAAGCCTAAATGACTTATGGCAAGCTGATTTGGTAGAGATGCAACCCTATTCCAAATTTAATAAAGGTTATAGATATATTTTGGTGGTGATAAATGCATTCTCAAAGTATGTTTGGACTCAACCACTTAAAAGTAAAAAAGGAAAAGATGTAACTGAAGCTATGAAAAAAAATTTAGAAAAAACATGTAAACCGCAAAATTTGCAGACAGATTTGGGAAAAGAATTTTTCAATAAAGATTTTAAAGATCTTATGAATTATTACAAAATTAATCATTATAATACTTACTCTAATCTCAAAGCGAGTATTGTAGAACGCGTAAATCGAACTTTAAAAAATATAATGTGGAAATATTTTAGTAATAGAGGGAATTACCAATGGTACTCTATTTTACCCACTATTATTGAAAAATATAATAATAGTATTCATAGAACTACCGGATATAGACCTGTTGAGGTTAATAAAAAAAATGAGAAAACTATACTGCAAAATTCTTTTACTTTTAAAAAAACATTTGATTTAAAGCGCACTAAATTTAAAGAAAATGATTTTGTTAGAATTTCCAAACAAAGAGAAGCTTTCGAAAAAGGATATACTCCAAATTGGTCAACTGAAATTTTTCAAACTAGAAAGGTTCAGTTAACAAATCCACCCACCTATTTATTAAAAGATAGTAAAAATGAATATATTGAAGGAGGTTTCTACCAAGAAGAGTTACAAAAAGTTAAACATCCAGATGTGTTTTTGGTTGAAAAAATGTTAAGGAAGAAAGGGAACCAAGTTTTTGTTAAATGGTTAGGATTCGATAAATCACATAATTCATGAATTCTTAAAAAAGATGTATTGTAATTAATTTTAAGTAATATTGTATATCAATTTTTTAAATAAAAGGCCTATTTATATAACATATTTTTTATTTACGATAATCCTTTTTACAACAAATACTAACAATATAATTTTTAAGATGTTTACAACTGAGATTAACAATATAAATTTATATTTTTACATTAAATCTTTCAATATATATTTTTTTTCTATGATCTACATCAAAAATACTTTTAAGAATACTTTCACATTGTTCAACTCGTTTTTCAAATCTTAGTCTGTCAAGATAAAATTTCTGATATTCACTTTTTCGAGCTTGTCTAAATGCAAAGTCCCATGTCACTAATATATAAACTTTATTATTGTTCTCACTGATTGTCACTGATTTCTTCATATTTCTATTGTAATGCACCGGATTTTCTTAACTTGTTTTCTAATTCCTGTTTGTGTAGAGATAACATTTCTAAAACAGTTCCGACATTCTCACTGTTTAAATTCTGACATGGATCCAAAACATTATAAATATGAGACAACACATCTCCTGACTGATAATTATAGTGATGAAACAAATTAAAATATTTGGAAAATTCTTGCTTTTTAATTATATGAATTCTGTAGTCAACAAGTTCGTCGATTTCAACTAATTTATCTATTGATTCTTTTCCCAGAATCACATAATGTTCATCCTTTTGAATTCTGATAACAGGAGAATGATTTATTTTTTCAAAAAACACTGTGATTTTTTCAATTTTTAGTGGGTATGCATATGCTTGAGCAGAATAAAAATAATTCACCAACACTCCTTGATTTTTTTGAAGTTCTTTCCATTCTTCTTCATTCAAGTAAATGTGAAATCCATTTCGACATCCAATTAGAACTTTTGGTGTAAAATCATTTATACCAATTCCAACACAAACAAATTTTGATAAGGAATTGTTAAGATAGTAGATTTTTGAATTTAATAATGTTTCACTACACTGACTAATTTTATCATTGGTTTCACTAGAACTGGATTTATATCCATTAAAATTGCTACTACTAAACATGATGTCTTGATGCTAACTGAAAACTAAAATACTGGGTCTGAATATATCTTATCCACCCCACTCCTCTATAAATTTCAAGGTCAAGCAAGTTTATTAAATTTTTATGACCTATCTTGATAAAACAAAATTGTCAAGAACGACAAAAGTGAAAAACTACCTATTGATAAAATTATATTGAAGATAAATAGAATTAAACAGTTTTTACCTTCCTCATCATTTTTAACATGAGTACAGCTAGAAATCGTAAATGGTTTTTTATTTTTTTCAATCCAGTTAGTGTCAAAAATTGTATTATTTGGATAATGAAAGTAATAAAATTACTATTAGATTGACTATTATTCATATTATATGCGAAAGCAGTTGAATAATTATTAATATTCATAGCTTTCATATAATTACATATTTCAGGTTAAATAGTAGATGTATCGTTTTCAAAACACACCATTCCATGTAAAACCCTTGGAGGATAAAGTACATATAAAGTATTATTTAAAATTGAATGCAAAACAATGTAGTTGATAAGGGATGCCATTAAAACACTTTTCAATTTTAATTGTCTATTAACAAAACAATAGGAGATTGAAATAAAACTGAACAGTTTTAATTAATTTTCTACAATATATAGACATTTTTTTTTCAAAATATTAAATAATTTGTTTACAAATTAGAGATACAAACATGGTTATTAAAACTATTAAAAAATGAAAGATGTTGACATATTTTCTTTCACTTTAAGGACATTAAATAATTTGTTTACAAATTAGAGATACAAACATGGTTATTAAAACTAATAAAAAAATGAAAGATGTTGACATATTTTCTTTCACTTTAAGGACAACAGGTTCACATTTTTTATTTTTTTCACCTAACCACAAACACTCGATTAAGTCACAGTTCTTCCAGTGACGATAATGTTCCTCAATTGGACAATCATCAATTTTCCAGGCAAATATTTCTGCACCACAGTAAAAACATTTACAAACATCATGAATAGCTAAATAATAAAACCCTGATTGGGCTAACACTTTAGGATTTAATTTTCCATTCCAGAATTTAAATGAGGAAAGTCTTTTTTCATATGTTCTATATAATTTGTTATCAATTTCTTTTTCAAAAGATTCTAAACACATATTTATTCTAGACGGTGGTATATTTTATACTGATATAATTTTAAAATTTACCATGTTCTTAAATACTTCAAATTTAGCCTTGAAGAGTAAAACTTTTAATCTTAAAATAATTTTTTATAATTCATTTTCATGGTCTATTAACCACTGGAATATCTTGGTGACCCCATGCTAATGTATCATAATTATTGGGAATTTTAAATCTTTTATCATCATTAGAAGTGAGAGCTAATTTTTTAACTAATTCTGTATAAATATTGTGAAATCGAGATCTAAACAAATACATTGTACAGAAAGCTTTTGAATTTTGTTCTACAACATCTTCATAATGTGTTAATTCTAATTGTTTTTTAATGCTACTTTTCTTTATCCCCTTAGCTTTTTTAAGCAACCCATTTTCTGACTTAACACAATAAGCTTTGGCCCCTGTGCCATAAAAGCTTTCTATTGGTTCACCAGCATATTCATCCTTAAACTTTCCAACAACAGATTTAGTTATTGGTATTTCATGAATATTATTAACATCATAATTTGAAGTATCGAATTTATCAATATTAACCCTAATGTCTTCATAAACATTACTTGTCTCAATTTCCAAAATAAAGGAATCTGTATCTGTGTACAGAAGTTTAATATTATTCTTATATAAAGGTTTTAAAAATCCATAAAAAAAAGTCATACATCACTGTTTTTGATATATCTAAAATACTAAAGCCTACATAGACAGGTTTATCATATTGCACTAACACTTTACGCATTTACACAGCTACTAAATTCTCTGAAAATATTGTTACATCTTTAAAGGATGGTTTAGCAATTAAATTTTCTGCCCCATCTTTTCTATGATTTTTTGCCCATTGTGTAACCAATCGTATATCTGTCCTTTTATCCACATTTTCCATTGTTTTACCGTAGATGCTATTATTTGCTAATTTATAAGAATTTTTCTGAAATTGATTATTAGATTGATTTCTTAAATTTGTATTTAGATCAATAAATTTTTTTAACTATTGAGATTGTGTAAACTCTACAACCCTATGAATTATAGTTAGTTTAATCCCATATTGAATACATTGTTTTAATAAAGTATAGTGAATTACATATTTTTCTTTATTTTTTAAATTTGGAATTAATTTAAAAGTATTAGAATTTTGAGGCTTATAATTTTCTGGACAGAATGGAAATTCATTATGTGAATTGTGTAAATTTTCAGGATATTCTAAATCAACCTCTAGCACATAACCCTTGTCATTAGTCTCAGATATATTCATTATATCTAAATTTTGAATTTGTTGATTTGACAACCAAACAAAATCTTTTTCGGGCAGATATTGAGACATCGCATATCCGTAAAGATTAGTTGCATCAAAATACATAATATATTTAGATGGTTGTAATGGATCATAATTTGAAAGAAATAAATTGTTTGCTATAGATTTCCTACATACACAGGTACTGATTCCTCCTCTTACACTACTTTTAAAAAAATGTAACATATCTGGGTCTGTTATTAACTCCAATTCGACTCCAGTATATCTTAAACAAGCGTCAAAACTTAAACCTGGAAAAGTATAATAATGTGCAGGATCAAGTTTGTAAGTTTCTAAAATTTTGAAAAACATCTGCCAAAAGTAATACATCAGATTTAAGATATAAATCGGAATATTCACCGATTGTTTTACATTCAAATAAATTCCAAACATTTTTAGCCCTCTCATATTCTTCATCAGTAATGTGTTCATCCGTGAGGTCATTATAAAAAAATTTTTTATCGGGTAACTCCGTTTCATTTAATTTAGCGATATTATCAATATATTTATAAGGGAAAACGCCTTTTTGACGGATATACTTAAATTTTTCTTTTTCATTAAAATATTTGAACACTTCTTTGCATTGTTCATCATTAAGGATGGAAGCTAAATTTGACAAAGAATATGGTAGGAACTGAAATAAATCAATAAACTTAAGATATAGAAATTTTGACTTGGTGAAACCAGTTTTTTTATCTAAATATTGATCTACTTCAATAGATTTTTGAAATAAAATGTATTTCTCTTTATTCTGGGCTATGACAAATAATTGTTCATGATTTGGACATAAATTTTTTATAAACAGATGAGAATCATAATTACGCAAATTATGTAAAACTACTGGAATGGAATTAGATAATTTATAATTTAAATTGCATATAGAGTGTGACGGACCTCTATAGGAACCTGTTAAATGACAATGATCAGCAACCTTATCCGAAATTATAGGTTTATCACATATATGACAATCATTCGTATATTCAAAATGTAATTGTTCCACATTTAATTTTTTCATTGGTATTAACTTTTTCATATATTTATTGTAAATATTAAGAACGTCTCTTTCTAAGTAAGTTATAAAAATTTGTGCACAATTGGGACCCATATAATTTTGAAATTTGGAAATTGAATCATCAAATGAACACTTTATATAATAAGCAAACGAATATGGAATATGTTGACATTTTTTTTCAGTATATGGAGAACTTGGATCTACATCATTAATTTCATTATTTAAAGGCTTAAGAATGCATTCAAAATCTGCATATATAACAAATGGAACTTCAATTTGTTTTTGTATATTCTGAAATTTTAAAATATTTTCGGGAATAATATTTCCAAATCTATCTATTTTGGTTTCAGTTGAAGGTAGATTTATTCTTACAAAATCACAATCATATGTGTTATGCCTGACTAATAATTCTTCAGTAGTAAAATATTGTAAACAACCGTCGCATAAAAATTTTTTCCCATGATGTTTAGATAATTGTTTAGAAATTAATCTAGATAAATCCGAAATATAACAATAATGGAAATTTCCATTATCATCTCCAATTAATAATAAATTAAGGTGACGTTCTCGCTTATGTTTTGTATAATGTAAAGGTCCTATAATGTTGAATTGAGTTTTAAAATTATTCTTGATTTTTTCTAATCCATAAACATTAACCGAAATATTGTTTAAATTTTCAAATTTACTTATGTCTTTTAAAGTTAAAGGAAAATTGATACCTTTAAAGTTTAAAATAGTGGTGAAATGTGGATATGACTCCACCTTTTCAATTGGTCCGTTAGGTGAATGAAGAGCTGCAAGCACAGACCAGGCGAAACAACATTCATCATTGTTTTGAACGTTGACTACAGCATTTTTCAACTTGATCTCTGACGGTAGTGGTATATATGAAGAAGCTTTTAAGGGGTTGTACTTGTTGATGTTAAGCTCAACGTGTAATATTTTTATTAAAATCCATCCTGAAATTAAAGAAGAATAATTAACAACAAATTTATTTTTGGTTTAAGTTTAGTTACTAAATATTTAATAAAAAATAATTTACCCGAATCTTTTTCTGCCAGTTCATCAGCTTTCCGGTCAATAATTTTAATAATATCTTCTAGTTCTTGCGTTAATTCTGAACTATTACATAAAATCCGAAATGGGGTATTGAAAGACTTAACTTCATGACTTTCATTGGAAGGATTTAAGTAAAGACCAAATAACTCCATGTTGAGTTTGATGCAGGTGTGTCTTTGGATTTCATAACTGATTACCTCAATTATTTTTTGTTGTATTTCGAAGAAAAAATCATAAATGTTGATTTGGTATTGAGTCGATGATATTTTATATGAAATGATTCTTTCCTTAAATGCCGATTTTATTACAGACACATTTTCATCCCTAACTACCATTGAATTGGTTTTGTGTTTATTTGTTCTCAAATGACAGAACCATAATGACTTTTTTATAAATATTTTGCAGAATTGACAATATCTTCTTTCACCTAAAATTTAATAACTTCTTTATTAAATTTGCCTCTAATTCATCAAATTAATAACTAATTATTAAATTGAAACAAAATTTCTATTTAAAATTAAACTTACAGCTTTTCTTCTTCTGCTCTAACTGGGGGCCATTGTTAGAGTGAATTATCTTCTTGTGGCGATTCAAATTGTCTTTTCGAGTAAAAATTTTGAAGCACTCTTCACATTTAAAATCCATTTTTCTAAAACGAATCTCTTATCGTTCAGGTATGAATTTAAATGGTGGAAAAGAAGTAGGAGGGGAGTTAAGGAATGGGATGGAAAAAGCTAAGAGTAGCTTTATAAAGTTCTATCGCCCTTTCCCACATCTTCCTTTTCTCCTCAACTGTTTTATTAGGATCGCAATTTAAAATAGAATCCAAAACAAATCGTAATGATCTTTGATAAGACAAATGTTTATTTTTAATTTTGAAATTTGATTTTGAATGAAAGCTTAGTTTCGGATAATCGTTTTCGAAGGGGATTGACATTTCCGTTTGTGTTAAAACAGAATTTTCAACTGTCTCTGTTTATGTGGAAACAGAATTTAAAATTTCATCGAAATCTGGTGGCGAGTTTTCAAAAATTATTGGAGAATTTAGAAAACTAAATTCACAGTATGTATTTTGGCCGCACGGAATTGAATTTTGACTAAAATTTTCATTTTTTTTAGATGGTTCACTTATTATTGGAAGAATTTCTTGGGAACCACCACCACTAGTAAACGATGCTCCCAAATCTTCACTACAATCGGAAATTTTGTAACTATCCCGTGAACCATCCTCCTCCCCCAAAACATCAACCCCCATATTTCCACTACTAGTCGATTCCGAAATTTTATTTTTTTTTTTGATTAGTTGAAATTTTGAACAGAGATAGAGGAGAAAATGAAGAATTACCCGGTATTCCTCCAGAATTGTTTTCACTTTCAAAATTTCTAGTTTTCAACATTCCAAAAAAATTTTGTGATTTATTTGAACTCGAATCATTGTCACTGTCACTGTCACTGTTACTCTGATAATTTGTTAAATTTTTATTAATTTTGGGAATCCCCATTAGCTTTTTAAAATTGTCGATATTATCTAAATCCTGAGTTAATATGTTGGGAGTATTTGTAATGGGAGTGTCCGTTGTTACATCTAAATCTTGAGTTAAAAAATTTGGGGTTTCCGGCGTTAAAATATTATTAAAATCTAAATTTTATGATAAAATTTGAATTTTGAAAGTCAAAATCTGTCTCCGAAATATTCTCTAGTTCAGGCAAATATTCCAAATTTTCTAAAAATTTTATGCTCGTTTCTGAGCAACTTTGGAGTAATTTGTTTTCTAAATTTTTTTCTTGCATCGTATTAATCATCGCGTTAAAATTTTGGGTTCTCTGACTTAAATTTTGGTTGTCACTTTCATTTTCATTTTTCAAAAAAGCAGGCTGAATTATTATATCTGAAATTATATTAATTTTGTTCACCACTCCTAACTATTCAGTGGAAGTTGAGGCAAGAGGAAAAGACATACCTTTAAAATTTGAGTACACTTGACAGCAACAAACTAAAACACACTAAAACAAACTAAAACAAACTAAAATTGGAGACTTTAAATTTAAAGCGTGGTAAACTCGACTTAAGCTTGCTATAAACTGATCCTCGCCCGTTTTATATGAAAGCAGACCACGGTTTGTCCTCGTAAGTATAGTGACCTCAATAAAGGTCAATGACCTCAATTCTGCGCGTCACACCCCGCGGAGCCCCCTTCCCCCTTCCCCCGCAAAAACTTTCCCCCGCCCCCTTCCCCCGCAAAGCCCCCTTCCCCCTTCCCCCGCTGAGCCCCCCAGCTGAGTCCCTCTGCTGAGCTGCTTAGGGAGCTACGTCCCCTATAAGTCTCAGTGAGACGTCCTAAAATGTGCTGTAACTATAAAAACTCGAGAGGTTTGCGGGCGTATAAAACACAAAATTCTCTTTGGAGCATCTTACCTTAGGGGTCCCCTATAATTCTCAGTGAGACGTCCTAAAATGTGCTGTAACTATAAAAACTCGAGAGGTTTGCAGGCCTATAAAAAACACAAGGTTTTTTTCGGGGCATCTCGCCTGGTGCGGGGGGTCCAGGGGGCGGGGGGCCGAAGGAGGAGTATAGGGGGCGGTTTGAGGGGCCCTCTCCACGATTTAAAAATCGAAATTTTACCTTGACCTACTTTCATAAAATGACTGTTTTGCGAGGTGACTTTTTCATTTTTGGTTCATCACCATTACTGTCCGCATAAATTTTAATTTTTATTATTTTTAATATGTTCAGGAATAGAAATTTCGAAATTCAGGTTATGGATGGGAATAAAATTGTAATAAGAAGAAGAGTCAACTTTCATCCTCCGGTACAAGTACCATCTATAACCTCATCAACAAATCCAGAGGAAAATGAGGATCCTCAAGTGGAACCTCAAATAAATCCGGAGGAACCAGTCCAGTGTGACGAAGTCGATTCCACTACAAAGTAAGTAGCTTATATTAAGCTTATATTAAATTTATTATTAGTCTTCCTAATATCAAAATACTAATTGATTTTTTTTTTCAGTTGACAGATACAAACAATAGACCAAGTTTAGGGACAGTGTTAAGTGAAACTATTTTTAGGTTAAGTTAAAGTGTTTAAGTGATAGTGAATAGTAACGGAGACGATTTAAGGTAATGTAAATTTTATTTAATTGATCTAATTATAAAGGAGTATGAAGATAACTGTACCTAAATTTCCTATAATATTTTTTCCTTCATATTTATAAACTTATTAATTTTAGATTTAAAACTCTCTAAAATAAGAAAGGATTAAGAATTTTTGAACAGGGTGGTTAATTTAAAATATTTTTTCAATCTATTATGACTAATCAAAACTTTTGTATTGAGTTGTTATGTTTGTTCGTTATTCTTATAAATAAAACATTTTTTTTTCGAAATTGTTCAATTCTTTATTCCAATAGGATAAGAATAAATGGATAAATTAAATACAAACAATAATAATTTTAAAATAATAAAAATTAAATAATAATACATTTAAAAATAAATATTCTAGGATTATAATTTCTTCATTTTCACATTTATGAAGTGGTTTGCAACACATGAATATTAAATAATACATTCTAATCTAAATATTCTAGGACTACAGTTTCTTCATTTTCACATTTAATTACGCATAGTTCATTGCGACAGATTGGACATGTTTTATTAATTAACATCCACATTCCTAAACAAGGGATGCAAAATCTGTGATTACAAGGTTCTGGTGACATCATTTTATTAGATAATATATCTTCAAGACATATAGGACATTCTTCGGTTTTGTTTTCAATTATTTCGTTAACAACTTTTTTTTTACCCTTCGCGACTTCCTACCGTGTTTATATATTGGTTTTTTACCAGGCATTATATTGGCACCACTGGAACATTTGCGTCCCAATCTAAATCAATATTTTTAACACTACTATTGCAAATTAAACAAACTTTGGGGGTAATAATTTGATACAACTGTCTTGAACATATATCGCAATGTAAATCATCACTTATGCGTTTTAATTTTCTCTGATTATGAGTATTTACATGTCTATGAGCCCCTGCCCTTTGATAATATTGTATAATTTGGTAGCATGCGTGACAAAGAGTTTTTTCTTGATTTTTCGTCACTACAAAAACTACGATATAACTCTGAGTAATACAGAACACAACTTCTTGGGGATCAGTGTACTTATGTTTCACTAAACAAAATTTAGCACTAGCACTGTCTTCTTCATTATCTTCTTCAATATCGGAGTCACCAGAGTCAGCTTCAATTTGTTCGAAATTATTTATATCGTAGTTCAAACAATTTCTGAAGTTCTTCTGAAATATTTTTTCGTTAAGATATGTATTGTAATCCAATACTCCAATTAATTCATCTAGATCTGGATCTTCTTCTTCAATATTATTATCCATAAATTTTTGAATGATTTTTTTTAATATTTACTTTGTAATATTTACTATTAAATATAAAATTATTTACTTATTATTTACTTATTATTTGTTTGTATTTAATTTATCATCTTTTGTTGCTCCACGTATCTATTTTATAAATTTACTGAAGTGAAAATTCATTGGTGGTAGGACTTTATATCGACTTCATGGTCAAATAAGGTTATCCACCTCAAGGTCAAACATAAGGTTAGATCTCCTACTATGATCGGATTCGATGAAAGGTTAGCCATGTTGTTAACTTTAAGATTAAACTCAAGGTGATGTGTGATATATACATAAAAAAGTGAAAGAACTTGCGGGCACACAAAAACGCAAACAACCCAACACATTATATAGCACAAACGGAACAATAATAACAGAACTGGAAGAAAAATTGGAGGTATGGAAGAACTATGTTAATGAACTTTTTACAGATGAAAGACATGAACCTAATCTAAACAGCATACAGGAGGATGAAGGCCCAGATATAACCAAAGAGGAAGTAATGTATGCACTAAGAAGAATGAGGGATGGAAAGGCTCCGGGTCCAGACGAACTACCGATGGAAGTCTTCAAGCTCATAGAGGAAGAGTCGATTTATGCATTGGTGGAGCTTTTTAATCATATCTACAAAACAGGAATAATACCACAGGAATGGCTTTTATCCACATTTGTAACTATTCCAAAAAAGGGAAAAGCAAAACAATGCATCGACTATCGCACAATAAGCCTGATGAATCACATACTGAAAACATTTCTAAAAGTTATACACACTAGAATACATAATAAACTGGAAATAGATATTAGCGATACCCAATTTGGATTTCGAAATGGACTCGGAACGAGAGAAGCGTTATTTGCACTGAATGTCATGTCTCAAAGATGCCTTGATATAAATCAGGATGTATATATGTGCTTCATAGACTACAATAAGGCCTTTGACAAAGTGAGACATGATCACCTTATCAGTCTATTGACGGAAAAGAACCTCGATAAAAGAGACATCAGAATTATATCGAATATTTATTACAATCAGAAAGCAGTAGTGCGAGTGGAGCATGAGACGACTGAAGAAATCGAAATAAAAAGAGGAGTGAGACAAGGGTGTATACTTTCATCGACCTTGTTCAATCTTTACTCTGAGGACATAATGAATAGAGCACTTATTGACCAATTCGTTGGTATTAAAATAAATGGAATTTTAATAAACAACCTCAGATACGCCAATGACACAGTACTTATCGCAGAAACACTCGAGGATCTCCAGACCTTAGTCAATAGAGTAGCAACAGTCAAAGAATATGGACTGTCACTAAACATAAGAAAAACAAAATGCATGTTAATATCCAAATCAACCCAAAATGTCCCAGATATACGCATACAGGGTCAAAATATAGAACACGTCAGAAAATACAACTATTTAGGCACCGTCATCAATGAAAACAACGATAGCTCTGAAGAAATCAAAATCCGGATAGAGAAAGCAAGAGCCGTATTCACGAAAATGAAGAGAGTGTTCTGTGGCAGAGACCTGAGTCTTGAATTAAAGGTTCGTCTGACAAGATGTTACGTACTGTCAGTTTTGTTTTATGGAATGGAGGCATGGACGCTTAAAAAGATCGATATTAACAAGTTGGAAGCCTTTGAATTGTGGATCTACCGCAGAATGTTAAGAATATCATGGATGGAGAAAATCACAAACGCTGAAGTACTGAGGAGAATGAATAAAGAAAAGGAGGTCACACTTACAATTAAAAAACGAAAATTACAATACCTGGGACACGTTACGAGAGGAGAAAGATATCAACTACTGAGAACTATTATGCAGGGAAAAATTATGGGAAAGAGATCTGTAGGAAGAAGATCAAACTCCTGGTTAAAAAATCTAAGAGAATGGTATAATTGCAGCAATAACCAGCTGTTTAGGTCAGCAGTCTCGAAAATACGTATAGCTCTGATGATCACCAACCTTCGGAACGAAGACGGCACCTAAAGAAGAAGAAGATGTATACGAGGCTTTTTGAAAAGTATAATGAGAGAACAAAAGAGGAGGAGGATGAAAAGTGTTGATGATACGAGGTTTTTTAATAAGTATAATGAGAGATTTGAAAAGTATAATGAGAGAAGAAAAGAGGAGGAGGAGGATGAAAAGTGTTGATGATTTACTCTTCTTAATCCTCCTACTCCTCTTTCCTTCTCTCATATATCCACTACTTTGGTCGTGACGCTTTTCGCACAACCATATCACTAGGCCCTTTTATTTTCGGCTCCTTCTCCTCACTCCAAATTTGAAGAAATTTCGCCGCCGACTGCACCAACTCTTCACGACCATCATTGAAGGCCTTGTCTTGAGCATTCTCTTGCTACCAGTGCCAGGCCTCGAACACCCCTGGGTACCTATTCTCGTTCTTGAGAGAACGTTCACTTGATGGAAAGTTGGCGTGGTTCTCACGAAAAAGTATGAAACCGTCTTCTGGGTAGCTTTTCTTGTTCTCGAGAGAACGATCATTTTGATGAAAAGTGGCCGTGGTTCTCACGAAAAAGTAAGAAACCGTATTCTGAATACGATTTCGTACTTTTTCGTGAGAACCACGCCCACTTTCCATCAAGATGATTGTTCTCTCAAGAACGAGAATAGGTACCCTGGAGTTAACACTTCGAGACCGCTCATGTCTTCAAACATGTCTTGCTGGGATCCACAACTCACATTAAGCGCGTCCAAGAGTGAACCTACACTTTGCGCTCTTGAAGACATCTTCGTTATTTCTCACTTTATTGTAACTTCAACTTTCACTTAGTACTGCACTATATTGTTTGCTGTTTTGACGAACTGTGAAGAACTCGAGCCAGCAAGTCTGCTTTCATGCTTATTTCCCCCACTACATCACCTTTATTCCTTTTGTTTGATGCATCAAGTATAGTATTTAAATTTGTCACATTCAAGGCCAACGTAACCGGCAATGCCAGGGTCGTTTTCGAGGTTGTAATTTTCAAGGATTTTTTTTTGTCCCTGACAAAGTTATTTTAACACATAAATAAATATAGTACAGCGTTTAAAAAATTACAACATATTCAAACATCATGTTGCCAACTGATGAACAATCTTGTGAAGCGGCCAAAACATACAAGCATATACCAAGATCTTTTCGTTTAACTTGTCATCGTTGTAAAAAACAAGATATCTGCTGGCGAAATGACCTCATCCACAATTTCAACTACGTTGACCTTCTCAGAATCAAAATTGTACAATGTGCTTTCTGTGGACTACCAGGACAAGAACATTAATGAACTCACCATCTAGAGGAGAAATTGGGTGATACAAGAAGCATAGCTGTACGGAAAGAATTAACTTACGTATTTTATTTCTTTATTTGTTATATTTTCATTTCTCAATAATAAAACAATGGTGAAGTAAGTCTATATGTGTATTTATTAAAAATCGCCTACAATACGTTTTGCAATCCATATTTTTCTACACAGTCTGTTTATTAATAAAATTGGAGCATATATTAGGGTGAAATGTAATGGTTTCAAATCAGTCTCAAATAATAATGTCAGAAGTAAAAAGTATTTATAAGTTCGGGCGCTAAGGAAAATTTAAGGATTTTAACTTTATACGCGGACCTTCAGAAATAGGATTTAAACTTACCCCTGATAGAGTTTACCATATGGGGGGCAAAAGATTGTGCTGACATGACTCAACAATTGTTATTAAAGATATATTCAAAAACCAACCTGAAGGTTACGTACGCAAGAAATTATTTGTAACTTCTCAAGAATTTAGAGGATACATTGATGATATTGTTATTGCAATATATTAGCTTAGACAAGACAAACTGAGTGTTGAACTTAATCCTAGAATGTTGAAAATTGAGAAAACTAGGGAGGATCTTGTCAACAAAGCAACTCCCTAGACAAATTGGATAGAGATGTCTAAAGAAGCACGTTTACTCAATATATATTTATGTCTACTAAACGCATGTTTCGCCAATAACTTTTTCTTTTACTTTGCATATGATTACATTATATTTTAATTGTTAAACAGGTTCATTAAAAAATAATCCAGTATTCAATCAAGGCTTTTTTTATTGTCAAAAGAAACATCAACAACATGGTACTCGCATTTCTCTTACTGTGTTCTAATTTTAAATTTTTGCGTTTTTTCGCTTAGCGTCTTCTAAGATGGTAGTCACCACCGGTTGACAGAAGCCATGTTGATTTTAATGTACGCTGTACCCTTAATTTCTTACTTATTAGGTTCAATACTTTCCATTTGATTTCATCAAAAATGTTGAGTAGTCTAAATAATCGGTGTCGCTACTTTTATGATATGATACGAGTGTATTGTTAAAAGCATTTTGTAATGGACTTTGGCACACAGCATATTTTTTTGGTACAGGTGCATTGTATATGGCACAATTCTACATAGTTGACGTTTACGCATCACCACCAACTCTTTGCTGTTGTCCCCCAAACTCATTTTCAAATCTTGCCACACAATATTCTCTTCTATGTCATAATAAATTATAAATAAATATTACACCGCACTTATCACACAGAAAATATGTATATGAAATCATTGTTATCGCATTCTCATACTGCAGTGTGACAGTACGAAACAACACTCTACCACAAGGGTCTAATAGATGAAGAAATTGCAAGACCAAAACTATCACAAGGCCGTCACATAATATTAATACCTGCCAAAGTAACAGATAAAGTCAAGGCTAAAATCAAGTGCGATTTTAATGCCACAGTCAAGGTAAAAAGCAAACTCAAAGTCAAGGTCAAAATCGAGGTCATTTGGCATGTTCAAGATCAAAGTCAAGGGTATAATTCCTTGTTTTTTAAAATTCGCTAAGATATTGGGAGGTATTAGCCCTAGTCTTGCACGCTGGCTTATCACGGTTTAGAAGATGGGTATGGATGTAGGTGATGGTTGGATTCAGGTGAGGAGGACTTAAGTTTAGCTGCGATGGAATCAAAGCTCGCGGGGGAAGTCAGGATGGTGACTGAAATAGACCTATCGCTGCCGAGATCATAGGAGTGTCTGCACCGCTACCCTACCTAATCAGTAAAAGAAGAATCAACACTAGAGATCACATAAGGATTTAAAGAATGCCTGAAAATCACGAAAATTGGTAACAGCAATTAACAAACCTATAATAAATTAACTGGTTGCAAAACTATTTCCAAATTCAAATTGAGCCAAGACTCTAGATTTGGCGAGCATTTAAAGTTCTGAAAGTATCCTGAGAAAAATGGAAAAAAAAATTAAAAATTTGAAGTCGAAACAAAGTAAGGACCCAAATACTGGAGTTTAGACCTCTAAGATAAAAAAATAAAAAGATAAGTTTTTTGTACTAGCCTCCTAAAAATAAAAAATTTTTAAATTTTCAGAAACAGACATTCCTTTAAAGGCTAATAACTTCGATCCTTCGATTCTTTTCAAACCAATCTTAATTTATTAATCCTGACATTATTTTAATTAACTTAATTAAATCTATCAATAAAAAAATGTTACTATTAATATTTTTTTCACAATATGGATTTTCCAGTTGATTATTAAAACATAAACTTTTAAGAAACGATTCTATGACTTTTAACAACGTTTCCAAATTTTCCTGCGGATCTGTTGTGTAAAAGTATGGCCCCAAGGTAAAGTTTCTGTAGATGATGGAATTACATAATGTTTATCATCGTAGTGTGTAAGGGAAACTTTATTCAATATTAGAGTATAAACTTCTGAATATTAATCGACAATTTTTCGATAATCGTCCAGATGAAGTTTCTTCTCAATAACTGATTTTTTGACCTCTTTGGCCTTTTTTAATTTTTAATCTCTCATCCGACCCAATACTGATTGACTTTATAATATTGTAACGAAGTTACTAATTTTTTGGGCATAAGTATGTTCTTCGGGATTTAATTTATTTATTTTACATCTGAAAAATCTGATTCTTGCGGGAAAAGATTGCTTAAAGTTTCAATATTACCGGAATATAATTAGATTTACCGCGCCATGCCGAGAAATATAATTTTCCGAGATTTTCCGAGCGTCCGACCATAGTAATCGCGCGCCGCATACAGCAGTATTGTATGCGCGATCACCGCATGCCGTCACACGTCAGCGTAGTGGGAGCTCGAGCCGTCTATTTAAGTCCGAGCAGACCATTATTTCGCCGAGAACTACACGTTCTCCACCAGGGTCAACAGTCCAAACAGATTGGACTGGGTCGCCTGCCGGACCGCGCCTTCCTGGTGTAGCAATGTAGGTGATGCTAGGCTTGTGTGTATATGGTATTTTACCATACACTTCCTTCCTTACGTCCTACTCCTCTAATGGCCAGCATTGCCGAGGACCTTATAAGAACGGGCAATGTTGTGTCATCCTACCGTCACTGCCGAGGACTCTTATAAGAACGGACAGTGTCGGTTCCTTTCCTAATTTCCTACCGCTATTGGTTGACATTGTCGAGGACCCTTATAAGAACGGGCAATGTCGTTCCATCCTGCTAACGCTGTCGAGGACCCATATAAGAAAGAGGCCGCCCCGACGCTTGTCGCCGCCGCCGCGTATAGAGATCACCGTCGCCGTGTAGAAACGACACCTATCGCCGATCGATGCCGGGTTATTGTTACCGCGTATACCGCCATCGGTCGAATTTTAATACGAAGCGCCGTGAACTGTGAACGCGAATTTTAGATACAAAACACGATAATTTGCGTACGAGCCGTCGTGAATAGCGTCACAACCGTGTATTACGAGGTACGTAAATAGCGTCGTGAATGATACCGCCGGGTTACCGTCTTTAGCGCAACCGACCAGTATGAGCTACCGTAAACAGCTCTCAAAACATACTCTTGCCCTCCAAACCATTTTATTTGTTTTTATTATTGTCCATCTTAGATTGTAAGTTAGTTTTAGGCCATGTCTTTGTATAAAAGAATGGAATACAGGATAAAGGATGTTTTATAACCGTTTGTTTTATTACCTAGTCCAATTTTTAACATTACATATAACAATTGGCAGCCGGTAGCCAACACTAATACGCACAATTGACCCCTGGCTTGCCGTTTCTCCACTGTAATAAGCTGCCCGGTGCATAAGTGGGCCCTCGACCACATGAATCCCGAGGGTGGTGTCCGAGAACCAACCACCGAGTGGATGTTTTGACCTTCAGGCAGTCAAACCATTGATCAGTTGAGAGAGCAGGGATATCCCGAATATACGTAGATACCGCCGACCCGATACCCCTGCGCTGAGCATTTGACCGATGACTGTCTGCACGAGAAATATCCACTGACCGATGTTCCGCTGCCGTAAACGAAGTAGATCCGTAGAGCACGCCTGCTCCCCGCCTATACAAAAACGCGTCACAATATATTAAATTTATTATCTACGGGGTAATTGTATGTGTCGAATTTATCGAGGTTTTCGGTTATTATACGATAAAAGTCGTCTCTAAACACTTTTAATATGAGTGAACCCGTATTAGTGTAAAGTAAAGAAGTATTCAAACCAAATTTTTTTTTGATATAATTATAAGCAAAATCATAAATGACTGTTTTTGATATACATATATATATATATATATATATATATATATATATATATATATATATTGGTTTATTATAGATTATTTTTTACTTTATCCATATGTACAGCTACAAAATTTTCTGTAAATATTGCTCTACTATTGAAATTGGGTCAAAAAATTAATGCTCTTGCCCCAACTCGTCCTCTCCTATTTTCCCATTGTGTTACTAATTTGATATCTTCACGATATTCCACATTTTCCATCGTTTTACCAAAAATAGCATTTACAAATTGTTTAAACAAATCTTTACCAAATTCGGTTTTCGGTGCATTTACGTACACTACTAAAATCTGTGTATTTTTAAGCCATTTTAACTGGTTAAATTTTAAAATTCGATGTACTCGCATTACCATAAGACCGTTGTCGATGGCTTGTTTTAGAGTTTTATAATGAACAACGTATTTTTTTTATCATTCAAGTTGGGAATTAATTTGGATAATTTTGCTTTCTCGGTTGGTGAAATGATGTTTTCAACCAAGAATGGAAGATCAGAATGGGTATCGTGTAATTCGTCCGGATAATGCATACAAAACATACCCATATGGACTATCATGGTCAACATTCGTTATATTTAAATCTAATATTTCGCGTTCTGACAGTCATATGAAATCACCAAATGGTAACGCCTAGGACATGCTGTGAACATACAGATTTATGGCATCTAGATAACTTATAAATGAAGAAGGTTTAGTGGAGTCATAATTAGGTAAATAGATATTATTTGCAATATGCTTTCTTTCTGTACACTTATACCTCCCTTTTTGAAAAAGTGATTCATATTAATATCTGTCAAAAGTTCTAACTCTACCTTGGTCATACGTAATATACAATCAAAAGATAAACTTGGAAGAGAGTAATACTGCGCAGGATCCAATTTGTCAACTGTTCAAAAACATCTGTTAGTAATAATACATCTGACATTAAATATAAATCCGAATACTCCCCCCAATGATCATAAAACTCTTCTTTTGTTGGAAGATTTATGTTATTCATTTTTTTTCGGCGAGTCGACAAAACTTTAGAGAAAAACACCCTTTTTTCGCATTACATTAAATTTATCATGATTATAAAAATATTTACGTGTTTCCGTAAATTCATCAGCATTTAATCCGTTACCCAAATTTTCCAACGACGCTGACAAAAATTTAAAACTATCAATAAATCTTAGTTTTAAATATTTCTTTTTTATTTGATCTGTTTTTTTATCGACATAATCGTGCATATACTCTTTTTAAATGATATATATTTTTCCTTACTTTGAGCTATAACACTAATATTATCCCCATATCTACATAACTCTTTTATAATTATATGCCTGTCGGAACCGCTTAAATTGTGAAACATGATAGGGAGAAAGTTTTTTTACCTGTTATATAACAAAGATTTTTTACTTTAATATAATTACTTTCAAAAGGACGCCCTCATAAACCCCAAATCGTGGCTTTTTTAAATTGTTCCAGTTCATCATGTGTTAAGCGATTCATAGGTTTAATTTCTTTTAAATATGTGTTATAAAGATACCTTAAATCGGCTTCAATACGGTCTACAAAGACATTTGTCGCATCATCCCCACGATACAGCTCAAACTTGGAAACATAATAATCAATAGAGCATTTTATTAAATATGCAAAAGAGTAAGGCTCATGTTTTAAACTTTTTAATTTGTAATAATTTTCAGGATTTGGTACCACTGTATTTTTGGTTTTTAAAACCGATTCAAAATCCGCATAAACGACAAATGGTACTTGCATTTGTTAATCTATACTTTCAAATGTTAAAATATTTTCCGGTACACTCTTTCCTAATTTATATATTTTCGTATCTATTAAGGTCGTCATCGAAAAGATATGCTTGTAGTCATTTTTCTGATGCATTATTGAAGATGCTGGCAAATCAAAAAATATTAGACAACCGTAAAAAAAATATTTTATCATGATGGCTAGTAACTTGACTTGGAATAAAGCGAGATAAATCGTTAATCCAGCAGTAATTGTTTTTATGCAGCTTGTGTCACAAGTATGTTCACTGTTGCCATCTTTAATATTACACTCTTTCGTTACCAGTTTAACTGCAAAATCCATACCTGTCACATATAAAACTGTTGAAAAATATGGGTAGGGTGAAATTTGATTAGGTTTCGTGACTACAGGGAATAACGCTGACGTTACAGTCCAGGCAAAACAACATTCATCCTGGTTTATGACGTTAACAATTGCCTTGTTCGATTCGATAAATTTCAATAGTTTTACATATGATGAACCGCGTAGAAGTGAATACTTGTTGATGTTTACTTCAACATACAAAATATTTTCCAGAGCCCACTCAGTAAACAATAACAAAATATTAAAGATGTTACAAATGGATGTTCTCTTTTTTTAATAAATTTATTCTATTTATTAAGCTTCCTTTTACACTTTTTCACAACCCTGAATCTTTTTCTGAAATTCACTTGCTTGAACTCACCATCATCATCTCCACAAAGGATTAATACACTTCATCTAAATCGCTTCCTACAGTGACTATTTTATTGCCTGTATTAAATGATTTTTCGCTAACTGTCTTCTGCGCTGGTAGATAATACCAACCAACAGCAACCATGTTGATTTTTAATGTATGCTATACCTTTAATATTTCACCTATTAGGTTCAACACCTCCCATTTGATTTCTTCAAACAATGTTGAGTAGTCCACATGATCGTTATCACCACTTACACGATATGATAGGAGTCTGTTTTTAAAAACACTCTGTATAAGCTCCACACCACGGGACAATGGCACACAGCATTTCATTTTATGTTCTAATGTTCTTTGATGGGCAGACATTGGATTTTTTGGTACAGCTACATTACACGTGGCACAATTCTGCATTGTTAACGTTGACGCATCATCACCAACTCTTTGACGTTTTTCCCAAAATTCATTTTCAAATCTTGCCACACAAGATTGTTCTTTATGTCGTAATAAAGAATAAGTACGAGTAAATGATTTACCGCACTTATCACACTCGTAATGCGTATTTGGCGTCTCTTCACACTCTACTGACTATGGCAATAAAAAACAACACTCCGCCATCTGGACTTTATAAGCGAAAAAATTGTAAGATCATAAATATCACAAGGTCACGCCATAATATTAATACATACCAAGGACAGAGCCAGGGTAAAAGTCAAGGTCACACCAAATAACCGCTTCAAAGTCACATGCTCGAGGTGGCCTTGATTAAATTCCATGTCGCGCCATATAATACTCACGTGGCTTCTCTCCCAAGGTCAAGAACAAAACACACGTGCGCTTTCACGGTCAAGGACATGTGGGTGTGGTCGAGGTCAATGAGTGGGGTGCCGCACTTTTCCCATTTCCACTCTACTCTCAACCTTACACCTCTACATATATTGATGAGAGTATGGTGAGGAAGACAACATATAGGATGATGAGGGATAAAGCTACTAAATGAAGCCCCAATCTTTCATGTAGAAATCAATAAATCTGGGACATGCCCCAGGATGAAATGGAAAAGAAGTTCAACTTTGTGAAAAATTCAATACTAAATTGAGTTGCAAGACTGAATGGGACAGAAATACCATTGAAAAACTTCTTAGAAATTGCATTAAATGGTATATAGATGGCTCTAAAACAACAGAGAAAACTGGAATAGGAGTGTACGGACCCAGTGCCGGACACCACGAAAGCTTGGGTAAGTCACCAAGCATCTTCCAAGCGAAAATACACGAAATCAGGAAATGTATCCAATTTAACAAAAATAAAAACTATCGCAGACAAGAGTTTATTATCATATTGGATAGTCAAGCAGACATCAATGCGCCAAGTTCAAATGTAATCAGCTCCAAGATGGTCTGCAATAAAGCAAGGTCACCAAGACACACCGGGGTATAGGCAAATGAAATGATAGATTGTTTCCAGGGTCAAAATTTTCCAAGATCAAGGACATGTAGGTCAAGTGTTTATCAAGGTGATTGAGTTATGACTTTGAAGTCGACCTGAATACCCAAATAGCACACTTCAGTCCACTGGATATCCATCGTTTATCCAAAGCTGGACATACTGAGTATCCATGGGATGTCCACAATTTGTCCACCAACATCCGATGGATATCCACTAGACTATACGTTTGTCCCACTCATGGACGTCTTTTTGGATTACATATATTGTCCAAGTATGGATCATTTTTGGATATTAATAGGACTAATTTTGGATGTCCATATATTGTACATTCTTGACCCGATTGTGGACATATTATCCGATGGTATTGTGCTTTTTGGATAAATAGGTCATAATCTATGGTTCCCTCTTCTTGACGTTCCGCTAACGTGAATGGTAGATATTTTCAGAATTTGCTTAGGGTCCGAGAGCTTACAGTACCTAATTAATCTGCACTTCTGAAGACACAGACCACTCATGTCATCAAAACGTCGATAACAAGTAACCATAGATGGCCCTATTAGTCCCAAAAATTAAACAGATATAAATTACATTAGCGAACCAGGTAACAGGAACTGGATCCACATATTACACTTATTGATTACAATTGTCAAGTTTTTAATACAATACTATATAAGAATATGAAATTTTATAATTAGTCGAATTGCAAGTGCTACAAAATATAGCTTCATTGATTTAAATTGTTCAAGCTGTAGAAGGATCGCTATGAATAAGTTATCTGGTTTCATAGTAATAGGTACAATTTCAATTGGGTAATAGAAAATATACCAATTATTTAAATAAGGACTTTTTATTGTTACAATAATTATTTTTTTCTAGATTTATTTCTGTCGTTTAATCTCTTCTGCCATTGTCTAATCTCGTCTTCGGCTGTTTTTTATCGGCCCCCCATTCTTCTACCGCAGCTGAAAATTAATAAGGTTTAACGTTAAATGATGCAGTATTTTATGGTTTTGTAGGAATTTAAATATCTCTCTCTCTCTCTCTCTCTCTCTCTCTATATATATATATATATATATATATATATATATATATATATATATATAACCAAATGCATCGTTATTGCTTAGAGTGTTTAAACCAACAGGCCAGAAAAAAATTTTAACACACTTTTTGTCTGGGTATTATCAGAACAAGAGGATCTAGAGTTCAACGTGTGAAATCTGACTTAATTTGTTCTTATTATTTACGAGTATGACAAATAAAACAGAGAGATTTTTTTCATCAAATTTTTATATTTAAGTGGTAACTTACCTACAAATAGTGAACATAAGTTCTTTAAAGGGCACTTTACTGTTCCATAATATGTATAATTCTTGGAAAGGCTATCTGTCATTGTTACAATAAAATATCTTTTAATAAGTTAATAGGTATAATTTCCTCCAATTTTCGCTAATTGTAAAACCTAAAATTATATTACTTTATTGAGATAATTAAACGTTAATTCCACATATGCTAACCTAAGAATATTTTTGACTTTAAGAATCAAAGTAAAAAAATATATATAAAATAATCCTCTAAATTAAGTTTTTTTTTAATCAGTAGACTCATACACATAAAAAAGCATTACTCGAATAAGTTTCAGCTTTTATTTCAGGAGAAGTGTAATAAACTTACTGCATCTTTGAAGTTTAAATTGTCCTGAAGATCTTATGTGACTTGAGGCAGCTGATTATTTTCTTAAGTAAAAGGATAGTTGAACTCCTGCAGAAAATTCTTTGTAGATACTTGTTGTTTTTTCCCTATTTAAGATTACCTGAATATCCTCTCTAATTTGGTACAAATTGGCTTTCACATAGGAATTTTATTTGGACCAATCTGTGGAAAATTCATCTAAAAAATAATTAAAATAAATTAAATTATAAGTCTAAACCTAGAGTCGAACTGTCAAAACTTTATTATATATTTTTAAACAATTATACTGCACAAAAATACACATCAATGTAAACTTTTACTAGCGTTTAATCCAAAATAGTCATAAAAAAATTAATATAATTATTCAAATTTGCTATAGCTTTTATTCCATTATAAATTTTGATAACATTTATTAATGCCAGCAATCTTATTAGACTGATTACTCAATAATGACTTTGTCAGAGAGAATTTTCTCTAAAATTTACAATTTTATTATTACACAAATTTACAACTCTATCTGTGCTCCATTTTAACCAACAAGATACAAAATTCATTGGCCTATCAAAATATTTGCACTTATTTGTAGTAATTTCCATTTAAATAAGTAATTGTATGAAAAAGTATAGCTACAAAAGCTATATTTTAACATACGTGTTTTGATACTGAATATTTTGTTCACTTTCAAATTTGTGCGAGTTTGATACTAAATTATCAGCTTTTCGTCGGCCATGTCTGTAGTTTCGTTCGGTAATTTTTGGTATAATTAAAAAAAACTATACTTACCTTTAACGGTGGCATCTTCTTCAAATAAAAAGCACACTTGATTTTAGCTCAACTAAAACTCCAAAGGTCTTTTTTAGCTCGACGTCAACACAATAATGGGCACAAAATATCTGGGTACCTATTCTCGTTCTTGAGAGAACGATCACTTGATGGAAAGTGGGCGTGGTTCTCACGAAAAAGTATGAAACCGTATTCTGGGTAGCTTTCCTCGTTCTCGAGAGAACGATCATCTTGTTGGAAAGTGGCCGTGGTTCTCACGAAAAAGTAAGAAACCTTTTACTGAATACGTTTTCGTACTTTTTCGTGAGAACCACGCCCACTTTCCATCAAGATGATCGTTCTCTCAAGAACGAGAATAGGTACCCTGAAGGGATATTTTGTGATCATAGCGGGACGGCTTGTTAAGAAATGACAATTCTACAGGCCGATATAACAGTATCCGATTTTACCGACAACCCGAAATTTAATTAATGGACGTCTGATGGACTTACACTGGACATCCAGATATGGACGTCCATATAGATTACAGGTCATCACATCTAATGGACATCCATAAACGGTCCATGGACATACAGGACATTATATGTACCTATTCTGGATATCCAATGGAAATCTTGTGCTATCTGGGTATGATCTCGACTTTGACCTTGATAGTTGTTAGTAATGTGGGAAGTAGGGTAACTAACGTGGAACTGTTACGTTTCAAGGTCACCGCTCTGGATGGCCACCATCCATCCGAAGAGACCAAAGATTTCTACAAGAAGTAAATTTTCAGGAAATTTTTCCTGAAAATTTTACAAGAAGTAAATTTTTCAGTATTTCTTGTTGAAAATGTTGAAAGAAGTGATCGTCAATGACGTCACAAGTCCAGTGGTTGTTGACCAAAAAGGCCTTATTGTTGCAAGAAGCGGCTGAAGATGAAAGGCAATGACAAAATTTACCTGAGCCAGGTGTAAAAAGGTGTGTGTGTATAGATATATGTGTGGTTTAGCTGAAGAGCGTCCGCTGAAGAAGTGTCAAAGAAGTGATCGTCAATGACGTCACAGGTCCAGTGGTTGTTGAAGTAGTTACAGGGTGTTGGAAAAGTGTGTTAATTAAAAAAAGTGTAAATGTATGTAAATGAATGAATGGTGATTGTATATGGGTGTGTGTTTGTGCCACCCCCTGTATATGCAAGGTAGAATGTATGAGGAGGAGTAGTCCGTCGGTGGTAATTAGTAACACCTGGGCTAGCTTATATGTGTATTATAAAGGTTGTATCAAAAAGAAATAAATATATTTTTGTATTGATTTTGTGTGAGAAGAGCCTAGCCTAGCCTAGCCTAGCCGAGCCTAGCCCAAGCTAGCTAGCCACCCTGTATACTGTATGTGTTGGACAAGAACAAATGTATGAGAGAGAGATGTAGATAGTTTGATATTGTTACGTATATATCTATCTCACTTGTATATATTTGATATGTGAGAGAGAGAATTTTAGTTTATTTTACGTATATTTTTGTCTCTTTTTTACTCGTAAATTTATGAGAGAGAATTTTAGTTTATTTTACGTATATTTTTGTCTCTTTTTTACTTGTAAATAGTAAAAAATGTACGATTTACGTTAGTTAATAATTTAAATTTTATTCAAATCGAAAATATATATATTGTGAGGTCACGTTATAAGATAAGAAAGGTCAAATTCATGTAGATAAGCTAATAAAATTTTACATGTAAAACATTAGAATTTGAACTGTTTTTAAAATTATTCATACAATTATATACTTCTGGTATCAGGCTAAGATGTCTTTTTCTCTACACTTTTATTGAAAAGATGTTACTTTTTGTAGATAATTTGATATTGATGCGTATCTATCTATCTATCTTACTCATATGTATTAAATATATGCGAAACACACTCATATCTATTAAATATATGCGAGAGAGAGAGAGAGAGAGAGAGAGAGAATTTTAGTTTATTTTATGTATATTTTTTTTCTTTTTTACTTGTAAATAGTAAAAGATGTACGATGTCAGGTTTTTTGACGATAATGGTGAATTTCAAGTAGATAAGTTAATAAAATTTTACATGTAAAACATTAGAACTTGATATTGTTTTAAAATGTTATTGCTTAATAATAATATGTAATTTTTGAATAAAAATGTTAAATTTTTCACCACTTACTTCTACTAATTTTAAATGGAATTTCTTTATTAGTTTTTAAAAATTGTAAAAAATAAAACAATTCATTTGTACTAGGATTAATATTTTATTAAAAGTCTTTATTTACATCTAAAAAGTTAATTGCCAAATGAAAAATTAATATTTTTATTATTCGTAATAGGTGTGCAAACACCAACTTGTTTTTCTCCCCATTTGTCACCTCGAACCTCCGTTTTCCATGTTGCTTTCGGATGACAAAACATCGGTCTCCTACAGCTTCTTGCTACTATTTTGTACTCTTCACTGTCCTTAACTAAAACTTGAGCCTGTGTTTTTCTATGACATTCATCACATTCTTTTTTTATTGTAAAAACATCTTTATAATAAAATGACATTTTTGCTCTTATAAATTAACTATTAGAAGGTACACTTTGTTAATTTTTTATAACATATCTTTTTTAGTCTTGTAGAGCTTCTATAGATTGAGGCAGCCGGTTTGCTTGTGTGTATCAAGCTAAGATGTATTTTTTAAACACTTTTATCAAAAATGTTACTTTTTTGACTGAATTTACCTGTATAAACTTGTCCTCTGAACCTGTCATCTGTGTGTTACACCTATCTATTTTTATTCCTAACTACAAGAATTTAATTTAACTAATAATAATATATCGAAAAAACATTGTGTATGAGGTCAGCAACTGATGACGTGAAAGGTCAAATTAGCAGATAAGGCTTCATAGTGTTTACTATGTAAAATGTTCGAAATTGATACTGTTTTAAAATGAAGTAAATTATTAATATTTTAATACAAACTGTTTTTTTCATATACGATTACAATAGGGTAGGTAGCTAGGTTGGATAGGTAAAAAAGCTACCTACTCTAGCTACCTACTCTAGCTACTCTACCTAGGTAATTAAAAAGATCTAATACATTTAATAGATATAGCTTTTTTTTCTTTTCCTAACTGGGGGGAGGGTGAGGAGAATATATGGTGATTAGAAATAAAAAGTCTATGAAAAATATTTAATTTGTTTTATTAATAAACCAATTATATAGTAATAATGCATTTTCTTTAGCACAACTTTTATCATTCCAATAATGTTCTCTACAATGAAAATTATAAACATTTTTATATTTTTTTAATTTACTTAAATTTGGACATCCTAATGGTAACAATTCCTCTATATTATTTTGAATTAATTTTCTTAACCAACACATTTTCTCATTGCCTTTTACAAAAATAGTTTCATTACCAACAATATTTCTTATATAATTAGATATATTTTCATATGGTATATAATTGAAATCAGATTGATTCCATTTGAGACCATGAATGTTGTCCGTCAACCATTCGAAACGTTTTTGAATATCCTCGTTGAACCATTCAATTTCGTGAGGCAAATTGACCAAACTATGGTATATTTGTCCACTTTGAGTATTAATTATAGATATTTCCTTACAAATAAAGTCACTTTTCTTATACTGATAGCCTTGAATGTCTAATATATACATTTTTTTTCCCTTGGTTTTTTTCTTAGGAGATTGATTTCACTATATTGTATTTTCACCAAAAACAATCGTGTAATATTAGACAATATGCTGTTGTATTCCGAGGTATATTTTTGCTAGTTTCAAATTCCAATCGAAAAATCTATGGCTCCAGTAGTTTTGATTGCTTCGTTCTGACGCGAACAGTCAATTACAACAACAACAACAACAAGAAAAAAGATTAATTCTGTGGAATTTTATAGGTTTGTAGCATGACTCATTGTGACGTCAATAATGATGTCACTTTTTACCTGTTTTTACTTGTATAAAAAGGTATCAACGTGTTAAGTCAAATTAGCAGATAAGACTTAATACTGTTTACCACGTAAAATGTTTGAAATTAATATGCTTTTAAAATTATTTATATTAGTCATATTTTTTATATTCAGACAGTTTAATGAACAGGTGAAAAACTATCTAGGTAACTAAAAATAGATCTAATACATTTAACAAATAATTTATATAATATTTTTTAATAAATTTATATATTGAAAATTTTATTAGAATTATATCATTATAGTGAAAATGCCAGTCCCAGAAACATTAAAGTGTCCTAAATATAAGGGAGAAACAGATATGGTAAACGAGAGATGTCTAGCATGTGATTATCATGAATTTCTTAATAAATATGAGGGAGCTAAACATTTACCTTCCCGTTATCTAAGTAGTAAGGAAACAAGAGGAAATGCTCGTCAAAATGGAGGTGCAGGACACCAGCAGCAGCAGCAGGGTACTTCAAGAAGATAAATGTCAACTATAATCTCAATTTATAATTTTTAATTAGCAATAAAACTTGTTTTATTAATAAAAATATATTTTCTTTCAAACATTTTGAATTGTTGAATAAAAGATTTTTATTTCTTCCTTTGCTTCGTCTACCTCATACACCATTACCACTCACTACATTACTTCTTGCATAAAATGATGTAAATAGAAATTTTATTTCTGTTTTTTTTTTCATTTACCGCTGTAGCACGAGTCAGCATTATTTTTAACGTTGCTTTTGTTATTTTTTTTTTTAAATAACAAAGTTAAACCTAATTTAAAATTATTTTAGGATAAGGAACATTATCAAATGTAGAGGGGAGAAATCGACGACTCTATTGTCTATCATTGGCGTGCTAACAATAATAAAATTCAAATCCCCTCTTTAAAAATTCTTTTAAAAACTACGAAAACACATAGATACTCAATCAGTACAAATTGAAAAGTGTTGTTGTTACTGTTATTGTTGGTAATTAGAGTATAATGTCATCCTTATCTTCATCATCGTCATCATTGTCGCTTAATAGCGATTTATTAGATCAACAAATTAGAAAGGTGCAATTGACATGTCTACAAGAAGCAAAGGAATATAGTCTATATGCTCAACAAAGCCGTCCAATTTCGGTTTACAAATATATGGAAATAGCAGAAATATATCGACAGGCAGCAAAAGTGTGTGATGACTATTTCGAAACCAAGAATCTTGTGGAATTTGTGCGAGAAATATTAAAATTTTGGTTTTGTGATAGCAAAGGTATAATGGAATTGAAACAATACATTAGTGATCCGGTTCTGATACAAGAATTTGTGAAATTCCAAGAATATATGAAAATTGAAGATGATGATGATGAAGAAGAAGAAGAAGAAGAAGAAGGAGAAGACGAAAGTGAAGAAAACAAACTATAATATTGTTAATTTTTAAAGAGGAATTATTTTTAGAAAATAGAGAACTGATTTTAAAATTATAAAGCTGTTTTATTTACCATTATTAGACCTATAAAATTTATATAGGAGTAAAAAAAAAAAGGATTTATTTTTCTAACTGGTATAATATATTATCTTTACTTCCAAATCATCTGTAGTTAGTAACAAAATATGCAATTAAA
The DNA here is from genome assembly GCA_034092305.1 of Diaprepes abbreviatus. NCBI lineage: Eukaryota > Metazoa > Arthropoda > Insecta > Coleoptera > Curculionidae > Diaprepes > Diaprepes abbreviatus. The sequence goes on from JASJET010000022.1 coordinate 4,404,062, forward strand.
AGTAAATTAATTTTAAGTAACATTTTACTTAAAATTGGAAGTAAAAATTGTTTATTTTTTATCTTTTTAAAATGAAAAATACTGTCTATTATAGAATTTTCTTTGACTATATAGTCGCAATACATTAGAGAGAGAGAAATAAAGAGAGATGACGTGTGCTTATAAAATCCATGTAATATAGAACGGTCTGTTTTATATCGGTTTACTCATTATTCATTTCGTATTAGTTATTTGCTTGTTGTAAAAAGTTTATTAGAAACAAAAAAACATTAGATGAGGTTAAGACTTGCGAATATTATTTTAAAAATCTAGATATTTTAGAATGTTGGGCAACAAGTGAAAAGTTTGTGTTTTTGAAACACTGAGAGAGAAAATATTAACTTTCTTGAAGAAATTCACTAAAAATCCTGAAGCTCTAAAATGAATCAGTTGGTTGGAAATGTAGTTTTTTTTTTAATATAGTTTAACATATATCTAAAGTGATAAATTAATATATATTAACCTCATATTATTCCTAATAAATTTAGTTCTGTGTATCATCCATCCAAGATGGAAGGTGTCTGTCTAGTATTGGATCTTTTATCAGATAATGTAGATATTAATGAACTTAGCAGTGAAGATTTGAAATGTCTACCGTTAAATTATTTTCTAAAACACGTTAAAAATCTTGATCTTTTACGTATTTGGGGAAAATTGCCTAATGAATATACAAGCAATTTTCATTTACAAGTGAAGCTTCCATGTTTTATGCATTACAATCGACCCGAATGGCATAGTCATATAGATGGATTACATTCTTCACAAGAAAACTGTTTCCATTGTATAAAAGGATTATACAACTAATATTTTAAATTATATAGTTAAGAATCATGGTATGGTTAAGCTCAAATTTTATAGCTGCTGTAGCTATTGTTCAGAATGTTCTTTACCTTGAAAATCCACACAAAAATGTTCAAGATATGAAAATTCAGATAGAAACTGATTGTTATTCGACTGGCAACTGGAAACCATTATATTATAAATGTGGATATATAGATGATTTGGAAATTAAAGCGTTTCAAACCGAATTACCTAATTCTAAAAATAAAAATTACTACTACAAATTAAAAGTGCTCTTTATGAACGGGACCATTTTGGAAAGTGAAAAATGGACTCTTATAGGATTGGAGCAAACTGTACCAGCAAAAATAGCCGTTAAGAGTCAAATTTCAAACACTACCAATACTGACTCTGCTGCTGCTGATATCGCTTCTACTAATTCAAGCAAAAAGAATTGTAATTTAATGTATCTGTTTGTTCCTATCTTATTTTATTTTTTGATACATTTTTAAGTTTTTATGTGTTTAGTATTAGGAAATTTATTTATATAATGGTTAGATGAATTGTTTATGTAACAGAAATAGCATAAAGTCTAATTTGATTTTCACCATGTATTTATATGTTGAGAAAAAAAATGTATTTTATAAAGGACATACAATTTTAGAAAATTTAATTATATATTAGTTATCTAAATTTTTAGTCACTCTTACTGAAAATTAATTGTTTTCAATGAAAGGAAATAAAAAATAAATTATTTAAATAAGCATTTTTTTTGCACATAACCTAAATAGTACCACTTCATGTAATACATCATTTCCTACATCAAAGTACTCAAAAAAAGTCTAAACCTTCAAAATTTGCTTTCTGATAGATTTTCTCCAGATTTTCATTTTTTTTCCTCCCCCCTCTTTCTTATGGAAAAAATTGTTGAATAACGGGAATAATGACTACTCAATATAAGATTGTATAGAATATATATAGAGATTAACAGTTTTACAGAATGTTTAAATGAAAAATCCTAATTATTTTAGCAGAGATTATTCTTCCATTTTCTTTTATATATATATATATATATATATATATATATATATATATATATATATATATATATATATATATATATATATATAGGATGTTCAAAAGTGGTGGAGGTGGAGGAGGAGGAAGAAAATGGTTTATAAGTACTGTTATCTCGCTCTAGAATTAAATTCAAATCATTTTTGTCAAGTGAGTGGTTATCATCACTATCAAAAATATGTGTGTGGAAACTTTTGAGAAACAAATTGATAATATATTATATAGAACTTATGAAAAAAGACTTGCATCATTTGAAAATTGGACCGGGAAATTAAAACCTGAAATATTAGCACGTTGTGGATTTTATTATTTATCCATTCAAGATGTTTGCAAGTGCTTTTATTGTGGAGTAGAAATATTCGCTTGGACAAGTAATGATTGTCCTATTGAAGAACATTATAAACATTGGAGAAATTGTGATTTAGTTGAATGTTTATTATGGTTTTCCGAAAAGAAAAAAACCGAAGCAGTCGAAACAACAGAAAACGTTTTAAAAATAAAAATTGATACATTGTCATTAGTTATTGTATTTGTTATTTTAATCAACTATTTTATTTCACTTATTTCTCAGATTTGTTTCTAAAAAAAAAAAATCTGATAATTCGATTGATATACATGATGTCACCTGAAAACAGAATAAAAGTACATAATGCTGGAAAAAATCTTTAGTGTGTAACTGAATGTCTTGGAGTGAAAATCTTACTACAACAACAACAATGTATAACAAACATTTTTTCCTGCTTTGTTGCTTGTTTGAGATTATTTTATTGGTTTATGGTAGAAGCAGTACTAATACAACATGTGATGAATATAAGGATCTCTATGAATATATCTTAAACGACTACAATACCCTGTATAATACAAGCTTTCAGTTATATAAGGAATGTACAAATAAATTAGATTATTACGTAGAAATTTACGACAATGAGTTAGCTGTCAATGATATATGTATGGAAAAAAGCCAAGAATATGAAAATATTACGAAAAACTTGACAGATTCATTGAATTACACAAAACGAATTGCCTTAATTAAGGAGAATATTAAACTGGAATCCGAATTGCATCTATTGAAGACGAATTTAACGGAAAATCTTGAAATATGTCAAGAAAAAAATAGAGTCACTTATATACTAATTGAAGACTATAAGGCTGAAATATTAAATTTGAAAAATAACCTTTCTGACTTGTCACATGAAGTCTACATGTTGGATAATAATTTGAAAGAATGTCAACGCGATTTGAACAAACAAATTTTGAATGAAAATAAAATTTTTACCAATTTAAACGATTGTTTAGAGCGAGAAGAATTACTTCGCGAGAAAAAGGATAAATATGTTATTAGATTGACTAGTTGTAGAAAAAACAATAGTAAATTGAAGGAGAAATGTAACAAGTAAATTTTTCCGCATTTTTTTTTTGTTTCACCAAAATAATATATTGTTCTTTTAGTAATATGTAGCTTATATTCTCTTTTCATTGTTAAAAAAAGCTGATACTATTTAACTGTAATCAATAACATTAATATAATACCCTAATATGCTTAAACTAAACGAATGAATAAAAACTAATTAAATATATAAGATTTTTATTTCCCTCCAAAATAATTTTTACAACTCATATTATAATATAACCAACATCCTTCTTTTTATTGATTTCAAATAATGATAAAGAGAGAGAAAAGGTAAATATATATTAGCACCATCCTTTTTTATTAAATTTATTCTGATATTCGCAAGCTAGATATTTTTTCACCCTTTACATTTGAGACACTTTAAAATTTCTAGTACTGACATTTTCTCTCACTTTCTATTACTATTAATAATATATTAATTTACAGAAAATGTCCGTTTTTATATTATAAGAAAAATAATTGGGAATAATCTATCTCATATTGTTTGGGGGGGATGAATAGGAAAAATAAATATTTCGATAAAAAAAAAATGCGTTTTATTGCTTCTAAATACAAATAAAACTTTTTTCTTAATTTACACCTCTTCAATATGGTATTTTTGTCCTTCAAACTGATCGGCATCCACATCATAAACTTCAACATACGAAGTTGATGGCTGTAAAAGTCGATCTTCTAATATTTGAATTTTTTTATAACCTGTTTGATTTGGATTGCTTATGGCTTTCCTTTTTCTTGTATTTTCCAAACTAGAAGATGATTGTAGCAAGTGAATTTCATCATCATCATCATCACCATACTCCTGTTGTTCTATTGCAGGCAGATCAAAGTTATATCTCTTCATATATGTTTTTAAAATGCTAATTTCCTCGTCGGTTTCGACTCCCAATCTTGTACATATATAAATATATATATATATATATATATATATATATATATATATATATATATATATATATATATATATATATATATATATATATATATATAAATATATAGATATATATTCAGCTTGTTTTTATTTTAATTTAAAATACCTAAACAATAAAAATTTGTGTTTTTCCTAAATTTTAAAAAATATACAATTTTAAATAGGTATACAGATAAAATAAAAATTTATGTAAAACAATATAAAAATGTGATAAACAAATAAAATCTTACCTGAATAGGTCTTTACACAACACTAACAATTTTTCTGTGGGTAATTCTTTCAGGTCAGTTGATTTTAGAATAATTGTACATGGTGGAGAACTCATTTTAGTTATTATGTATTATATATTTTAAACTTTAAAACTGATTTGAAAATATAACGATTTTCCCCCGAGAATTTATACAAAAGATGAACAATACACTTTATTACGTAGGATACAGTTTTTATGAAGTATATAGGGTAAAACGGTCAAGTTGAATGAATTTATTTCAAATTATTGCATAAAACTCAATGGAAAAATTTACTGTGTTTATTTACTCAAGGTTCCCCTATTTTCACAAGTGGCGCCATCAGTCTATTAAAATGTTAACTGCAATGAGGTTAAATGTCGATTAAAACGAAATAGTCGATAAAGTTTTTAAAAATGTACTAATTAGAAAAATAATCCTTAGCAATACGCTTTATTAAATATTCATGATAAGAATAATAACTAGAATGATGCTAATGTCAAATCAATCATTTCGTAATCATAATTTTATGTATGTCAGAATAGAAATTGAAACTTTATTAATGGTATTTCTTTTTCAAAAAAAAAAAACACAAAATTTATCTATATATTTGCATAAAATATAAGTCAAATATCTCATTAGTTTAACTAGTTTAAAAATATACACTGTGCAGCATACAACGCATTTTTAATTTATTTATCAAATTGTTCAGGGTAGTATATATAACCAAAAAAAAAAAAAAGAAATGTCGACGTTTAAAAACGATTTTTTTTCCTATACGAAGACATGTGGTGAATGTAATAAGAAAAAGTCAGGTATAGTGCTGGTTTATAAACATTCGGAATATCAGAATGTTATAGCGTCAGCTAATCGAAACATGAGGTGCCATCCAGATGGGAAATTTTCTACTAAAGTCAATTCTGATGAGTACAAAGAAAAACAGGTCGGAGTTGCAGTCCCCATAAGGAATAATGAGAATCTAAACTTTGTTTTTGGAAATTAAAACAAATTATACTATACCGCTTAATATTCCTTTCATATATTCAATTTTTTTCATTAGAACATTAATGTTTTTGTTGTCACCAATAAAGTTTCAATATGAAAATTAATACTGGGTATATTAATGAAATTAATCTAAAAAATTAGTCAACTGTACAAAAGAAGAAGGAGTGGTAACAGTAAAGCGATATTCCTCAGTCTATGCAAGTAAAGAAGAAAAATAAGAATATATCAACAAACCATATCAGTAATAAACATCCTCAAATAAACAGTCAAAAAAAAAATGCCTATTTCAATTAAACATAAATGTCCAGTTTGCAAAGGTGAATCTGATGCAGCAAACGCTATTTGTATGCCATGTGAATATAAAGAAGAAATTGTAAAAAAGAATGGTGGAAAACATACTGTGACGAAATTTTATTTCTCAAGTGACATGAAAAGTGTTAAAGTTGATAAATTTAATTTGTAAACTTAACTATTTAAGGATAAAAGAAAACATTTATATTAATAGGATGCCCTAATTTAAATAATTGTAATTTTCACATTAATAATCAAAATTATTGAAATGACAGAAAAATGTTTGAAAGGAAATATTTTGTTATTAAATAGTTGATATATTAATAAAACAAATTAAATATTTTACATAGACTTTTTATTTCTAATCAGCTGTATTCTCCTCACCCTATACGAAAACAGTTTTGAGTCAATACAAACTATTCATCCGGTATATTTCCAAAGTCCATATTATTATCATTATTGTCTCAATATGAGGTAACAAATTTCTCTGCTAAACAAAGAAAAACGTATCTTTTATCCCTCCTATTCCTCTACAAGACAAAAGAGAGAGAGAGAGATAAAGATGAAAGATTGCACAGACAGCTGTTTATTAGACTGAAGTGAATATTATTTTATTTGTTGTTCAGTTTTTTAACCAATGAAAAGTGTTTAACTTTAATATTACTTATAAAAATATTAGACAAAGAACACAATCTCTATTTATAGAGAAAACAATATGAAAACATGTATATATATTCCATTTTTTGGCTCATTTTAAACAAGTAAAATGGCTGTTGCCGTGAGTGAGTCTTATTGTCTCGAATTAATTACAAAACAACAGAATAAATTCGTAGTTTCAAAAGATATTAATTACGGTATACTTTTATCGATTTTAGAACGAGCATTACCAGCTGATTGTGTGATTTTTCTTGCGAGACTTTTTAGATTTAACTTGTTCCGAATTTTCGTTGTTTCAACGCGAAATTCTATATACGATCAAATTAAAAGGATTCCGAATATTACTTTAAAAGAAGTATGTGACAGTAACTAAAGTTTCTCAGTAGAGTTACCAACTTTATCGGGGCGAAAACTTGCGTGGATTCGTGTTGTACAAACTGATGTTAATGGGTTACCTTTTACTCACCCATTTCTAAATATATTCCACTATTTAATGTCAACAGATTTTGATGAAGCACGATTCAAACCGATGATTAATAAAACACGAACACTTGTCCGTTGGCAGCAGGTACGATATTTTCGTTGCTATAAAATGCTCCCTCCTGAAAGTGTTACAAGTCATCCTCCTCCTCCTCCAACTCCTCCTGTACTTTTGCCTTTCTTCAGGTTAGAAAAAAAATCAGCAGCACAGCATTTCCCTCACTAAAACATCTGGCTCTACAACAATGTCTGATTTCGAAAATATCAAGGTGTACCAAGGAAAGGTATTAGAAAAGAAAACAAAAACATTTATTTCCAAAATAAATTTATTTAATTTTAAACTTTTTTTTGTTACAGACCTACAACATTTGGATACAAGACAAAATAATTGCAAAAATTACCCCTTGGTCCATTGTTAAATTGAACTACTCTTCTACTTGGATGAAAGCCAACAGTGACAATAGTGACAAGCTTGAGAAGAAGGAGGAGAAGGAGGAGGTGCAACAAATTCCAAACGATCACCACCACCATCAACCTATTAACCTGTTTTGTTCGGAGGATTTAAAAACCACTTTCTTTTGTAATCAGTGTAACAACCCTAAATTTATACGAAATCCCGAATTAATTATCAAATCATTTTGTTCTACATGTAAAATTTATACATATTTTTTTCATAAAATTTATTTTTTAATTATAAATATACATAGGCATGATGAGTGACCACAGAGGCTTTGAATTTTCTAGATTGTAGAAAAGAAATATCTAAAAATTTTACGTTAATTTTGTAATAAATAATTTCTTAGATTGAAATAAGCGAAATATTGCGCAACCACCTTATTTTGATCAGATGTAATAGGGGCATATAAAGAGCCTACACTGCTTATAAATCTCATTTTAAAAGAAGAAAAAAAATGCCAACTTTTACTATTACTCGTCACTCTACAACAATTTCAGACAAAAACGTACCTCGTCAAGTGCCCGAGGGTATAAAAATAAATCAGTGTCATTTTTGTTACCAAAAATTAACTGCCAAACAGTTGTGTTATTCGTTTGATCCCTCTGTGAGAAGTATTCATCCAGAATGCCATCGAAAGAAAAATGATGTTTTAAAAAACTATATCTTGAAGGGCTATCATAGTTAGTATTTTACACATTGTAATAATTACTATTTTTTGTAAATAAATAAATGAGCATTTAAATAATAGTTTTAATTACCTATATTTCTACAAGAAAAGTGAAAAATAATAAATTGGTTAGGGAAAAACACCTAAACTTCTTTTCCACTGTTCTCTCTCTTAAATTTTCGCTCAATTAGTTCAGGTTCGAATCTCACTTCAAGCAAACTACTTTTTTTTAAATTAAAATTATTATTATTTAACAAAACATACATCTTTTATATAAGTGTATACGGGGAAGCAAAAAATATATAGAAAATTTCATACTTGATACGAATTGAGAAAAATAGTTTATACTTAAAATATTAATAATTTACTTAATTTTAAAACAGTATCAATTTCGAACATTTTACATGGTAAACACTATGAAGTCTTATCTGCTAATTTGACCTTTCACGTCATCAATTGCTGACCTCATACACAATATATTTTCGATTTAATAGTTTAATTAAAATAAATTAATTTCTTGACTTGACATAAAACATATATATTTACATCTTTTTGTATTATTATAAATGTATACGATTGGGGTAAAATATATACAAATATTCCTTAATAGGTGCAAATTAAGGCCTTAGATTTCGATTTAGACGAAAAATACCCCTCAAACCGTGTTTAGAAACCCCGAATTTAATGAAAAAACGAAAGTGCCCTTTTGGCACACTTAGATTTCGTTTTAGACGAAAAATAACCCTCAAACTGTCTTCAGCAACCTCGAATTTAACGAAAAAACGAAAGTGCCCTTTTGGCACATGCGCAGTCGACCAAAATTCGTTTTTTGGCTAAACTATAAGAGAAAAATATGCGCACATAGCAGCAAAAGTGCCTTTGGCATCCCGGCTGATAACGATCTTTCACACGAACACGTCACTTTTGGACACTACATATATGGCCTTTTTGACACTTTTAACCACAAATATAATATTACTTAAATATTTAACTATCTATTACGTGTATTCGATCTACCTGTAATTTCCTAAACATCTAAACTTTTACCTGTATTTACCTGTATCAATTTGTCATATAGAAAATACAGTATATATATTGAAATATTAATAATAGAAATAATTTTAAAAGAGTATCAATTTCCAACATTTACATGGTAAATATTATTAAGTCTTATCTGCTAATTTGACCTTTATCGTCATAAAACGTGACCTCGTAAAATATTTTCGGTTTATTAGTTAAATAAATTAATTTTATGTTGTTGACTAACGTAAAATATACATACATAATTGCATCTTTTATTATAAATATATACGAGTGAGATAAATATATACACATATCCCATTTGAACTTGCATCTACCTCACATACATATAATAGATGTATTTGCCAGCATATACGAGTAAGATAAATATATATACAATATCCTATTTTAAACGTCTATCTTTCTCTCTCTCTCTGGCACACATACAATACATATATACGAGGGAAATAAACACATACACAATAACCTATTTAAACCTCTATTTCTATCTCTTACATAGATTTTAAACTAAGAAAGAAATTCCATTTAAAATTAGTAGAAGTAAGTGGTGAAAAATTTAACATTTTTATTCAAAAATTACATATTATTATTAAGCAATAACATTTTAAAACTATATCAAGTTCTAATGTTTTACATGTAAAATTTTATTAACTTATCTACTTGAAATTCACCATTATCGTCAAAAAACCTGACATCGTACATCTTTTACTATTTACAAGTAAAAAAGAAAAAAAATATACATAAAATAAACTAAAATTCTCTCTCTCTCTCTCTCTCTCTCTCTCTCTCTCTCTCTCTCTCGCATATATTTAATAGATATGAGTGTGTTTCGCATATATTTAATACATATGAGTAAGATAGATAGATAGATACGCATCAATATCAAATTATCTACAAAAAGTAACATCTTTTCAATAAAAGTGTAGAGAAAAAGACATCTTAGCCTGATACCAGCAAACCGGCTGCCACAGTCTATATTGAAGTATATAATTGTATGAATAATTTTAAAAACAGTTCAAATTCTAATGTTTTACATATAAAATTTTATTAGCTTATCTACATGAATTTGACCTTTCTTATCTTATAACGTGACCTCACAATATATATATTTTCGATTTGAATAAAATTTAAATTATTAACGTAAATCGTACATTTTTTACTATTTACAAGTAAAAAAGAGACAAAAATATACGTAAAATAAACTAAAATTCTCTCTCATAAATTTACGAGTAAAAAAGAGACAAAAATATACGTAAAATAAACTAAAATTCTCTCTCTCACATATCAAATATATACAAGTGAGATAGATATATACGTAACAATATCAAACTATCTACATCTCTCTCTCATACATTTGTTCTTGTCCAACACATACAGTATACAGGGTGGCTAGCTAGCTTGGGCTAGGCTCTTCTCACACAAAATCAATACAAAAATATATTTATTTCTTTTTGATACAACCTGTATAATACACATATAAGCTAGCCCAGGTGTTACTAATTACCACCGACGGACTACTCCTCCTCATACATTCTACCTTGCATATACAGGGGGTGGCACAAACACACACCCATATACAATCACCATTCATTCATTTACATACATTTACACTTTTTTTAATTAACACACTTTTCCAACACCCTGTAACTACTTCAACAACCACTGGACCTGTGACGTCATTGACGATCACTTCTTTGACACTTCTTCAGCGGACGCTCTTCAGCTAAACCACACATATATCTATACACACACACCTTTTTACACCTGGCTCAGGTAAATTTTGTCATTGCCTTTCATCTTCAGCCGCTTCTTGCAACAATAAGGCCTTTTTGGTCAACAACCACTGGACTTGTGACGTCATTGACGATCACTTCTTTCAACATTTTCAACAAGAAATACTGAAAAATTTACTTCTTGTAAAATTTTCAGGAAAAATTTCCTGAAAATTTACTTCTTGTAGAAATCTTTGGTCTCTTCGGATGGATGGTGGCCATCCAGAGCGGTGACCTTGAAACGTAACAGTTCCACGTTAGTTACCCTACTGTGGGATGATCTTGAGATGGTTCTGACCTTGCAAATTATTCTATAAAACTGCTTGAGCCTATCTGCATTTATTCAGTGTGAAATGCCAGATACAAAAATATCCCTCTATATATAAAATTATAGAGGAATTAGACAGAGTAATTTGTTTATACCAAAGTAATTTTAAAAGTTTGTGTAATTTTTACGAAAAGGATCTAGCATTTTTCCCTCTCGAATACTTGAGAAGTTACGTCGATTCGCTCAGTTTGCAACAAATTTGGGATAAGCTGCCACAGCTATATCCGTGTGACAAGGAACTACAGTTGAACCTATCCTATTACATTCATTATGAACAAATATATCGTCATCATACAGATGGTCCACCGCCGCAAATAAAAAAGGGTCCTGAGTGTAAAAAATAAGTAAAAAAAAATATGAACAGTGATTTGCAAGAGACAATTAAAAAATTAGGTAATGAGTTTACTGAAACGGCAAGTAATTACATGAATAATGCAATGAAAAGTCGTCCAAAATGGGTGTGGCGTTATTGTGATTTGGCTTCTGAACATCAAGAGGCTGCCTATACGTGTCGTAAATATTGCAGCAAAACATTAAATTTACTAGAATTTGTTTCTGCAATAAAAAAAAGTTGTGATTTAGTGAAATACTGATTAGTTTCATAAAAGATCCGGTTTTATTAAATGAAATTAGAGTGTAGGGCTTTTGTTTAACGTAATAGTTAATATGGAGAGTTTAGTTAGAGAGATGTATGAAAAGTTTTTAATTTCTGCAGCCTGTTCTGAATTTAATGCATTTGAAATGCAAGATTCGGAGGCTCAGGATTTTGTTGTATTTTTTAGATATATGGACCATATAGAACTATTATTTAGCAAGCGTAATTTGTAACGAATTTTTAAAAGATAAAGATGAACATAAATTTTTGTGCAACCTAAGAAATTTAGGTTTAAATAATTATATTATACGTATAAGAGAACAACAGAAAAATGGTAATCAATAAAGGACATAAAATGTAGTCAGTTGTTTCATTATAGTTTGACCTTGAAATTCATTTGAAACGTATAAGGTTATGCGACCTCCACTATCGTTGGTATGTCTGTCGTTAAGCTACTCCCAACGACTGGTATAATTCGACCTTGAAAATTGTCTATAAAGGTTAGTGTAGTATAAATATACAAATAAATAAATATATTTACAATGTAATTAGAAATTTCCGCACAGATCATATCTACAGAATGTAGCAATAATCATGACCATCTGACTACTAGAAAAGCAGCAATTCACGTAAAAATTTCTGAGATAATTGCATTGAGTATAGGCAAATATTCAAGCTCTGTGATTGGTCACTTTTAACGAAGTTCAGCCTTGAATAACGAAATTAGTTAAAACTACACAAAGCACAGATTTTAGAGCAAAAGCAGTTGCACTACTTTGATTCACTCGAAGGAGACAAAATTTCAAAAAATCATCAGTTTTGAAGAAAGAAGTCAGAAAACCGTGAAGACATAAAAAAAACCCTGATTTCTTGACTAAAACTCTGTTATTTTCATAACAATCCGGTTTTAGTAAGAAATTTACCCGTTTAGAGAACAACCAGGATAAAAATTAGAGACGTTTGTGCATTTTTCTGTTTCAAATTCAAAACCAGACCTTCCCTTTAACCGCGACGAGGTTATTGATATCAGCATAGACCTTCAATAACTTCGTAGAAGAATCAATAAATAAATACAAATTTCCTCCGAGACCCCTGGACGACCTAGTAGCTCTCATTGCGATTGCGAAAAGCTGGGGTGTCTGAAGACCATAAAGCGAAAGCAAAATCCGGTCTAAATACGGTATTTGGGGATTCCTTTGTATAAAATAAAGTGCTTCGGACAATAAGGAATATCTGCTTACGAACTCCTTGGTAAGTTTCTCAACGGCAAAGCCCCCAAATACTATAGTTCCAAAAGCGGGTGATATTCGGCATCGTATACCTGAACTGAGTTTGCGATATCGGATCACCGACATAAAGATAGCGTAGCATTCAATAACTTCGAGATTTCCAAACTCATTCCCAAAAAGCAATCAAAGGATTTTTAGTTAAGCCCTAAACCCATAACAAATCGATCCGAATAATTAGAATACGCTTTTTCTAAGGAAGAGTCTCCCGAATTTCTTTCAAAATTCTCAACACAAAATTTTGGCAAAAAATCACAAACGCGATTTAATTAACAAAAGTCCCCAAATTAACTTCACGCATTCGAAGGTCCAAAAAATTTACGGAAACTCATAGGTAAAAAAAATTTGCGAATTCAATTTTTTATTTTTACTGACTGGCGTTATTTTTTTGGCTTGACAAAACAAAACAAAGCTTCTTCAACAATCAACTTTGAGACTTGAATTTAGTTGCAACACCAATACATTTTCTTAGCCCTGAAATTGTCATCCCATATCATACACAAAAAGTTTCATTGATACACTGAGCACTTCAGTTCACCTTCCAGACGCGTACTTTAAAACACTTGGACCCTTTTTAAGTTTGACAAATAAAATAAAATTTTTATTTCTTCCAAATTTAAGAGCATGGCTCACACATTCCCAAATCTAACACAAAACAGCAAGAAAGGTGAGACGGCCTGCGTTTTTCCTGGGTCGGGAGGTTACGGTGGATCCACTCTGGCACCACCTGCGTGGTGCTCTTCCTTTCAACAACCCGAACATTTTATGTTCCAAAACCAACCAAATATCAATCATCAAATACAATCAACCTAACACAACACATTCTTCGACGACTTCGAAATCTTATCTGCCTTGACGACCATCCTCAATTCCCCCAAATACACTCCAATCTAAATCGACCTTGGGTTAACGAACACCAATTGCGCCTGTCTACGGCACACATTCAACGTTTAACCTACGATTACACCAGCTATCGAAGTTCCAATTTGGGCTAAACTTGGGCCAATAATTCTCTCACTTACGAATACCTTAATCAAAACCACGCCCGAGAAATCGGTCAAGAGCGGTCCCTGTTCCGACAGTGGGAAAAGAAGTGACTTCAAACAGTCTTGATACCAATGGCATAAACATCAAATATTGTGTTCGTGTGGTGTTCTGAAAGTGCTGTATTCACGATAATTTTTTGGACTTTTAAACCATTTTTCAATAATGAGTATTCCAAAAAAGACTTTAGACGAAATTAATGAAATGTTCAGCAAAGATTTCGAGGTTTTAGAGAGGAAAAAAGTTACTGAAATGATTGCAGGGAAAGTATATAAAATTCTAAAAATGGTTTCAAAGACTACACGATTTGGTAAAACTCATCTAGTGGCTTTACACGATGTTGGTGATAATAGCACATTCGAGACTTTTTTGCCAAAACGTGTGGCTGAAACACTGCCAAACGATATTATGAGTAAAACTAAAGGGAAATACACTTTAACTTATTTGGGGCAAAGTACTAGAGTTTTTGGAAACAATACCCAAACATTATAACGTTTTGGCTCATGGGAGTCATTTGCATATAATGTCTGAAAAAGGATATGATTAAATTGAAAAAATAGTTGCACATATCAGAATACTTACGCGTGTTCATTATTTCTGTTAAAAATGTCTGCTAATGCGACTGTCAACGGATGTGTAAATAAATACATATTTTGGTTGGGAAGAGAATTAAGAAATATGGCTCACGATATGTTAGATAGTGCAAATGATTGGCCGCATATCGAGGCAACCAAAGATCAATATAAGAATGAGATCAGGGATGCAATCAATTTTATGGCTGGGGCATACTTGTGCGACAAATATTTATATGGTTCCATAGACATGGATACATTTTGTGCTGAAATGGTCGAAGAAGCTTTAAAAGAATACCTCGTTAATATTCCACATTTACCTTGTGAGCTCGTTGCAAAATATGAATTGGTTCCTGCAACAGTAACAGCCCAAGACATTGACGATCGGAATAATGTTAAATTGCATAGCATTTTGAACAACGAAAATGAAGACATTCCATATGTAGAAAGTTAATTATTTATTATTTTTGTATTTGTACAATTAAATAACTGTAAATAAATATTCGTTACAATCACAGTTTTACTTTACTTATTGTATAAATAAAGCAACCAGTAGATACTACTCGGTGTTCCTTTTTCCCAGGTTAAATATTTAGTATAAGTAGAGCAAATAAAAAGAAAATAGTTTAGTTAGGATTAAAAATGAGTCGTGTAAACAACACAATTGATAAATCTGGTCGTCAGAAATGTAATGAAAAAATCACATATTATGCGGGCCATCAGGGATTGATTTTAAACTTACAGGGGATGGACAGTATGATATGGATGGAAAATCGATAACCATCTTAGGCGAACGTAAAGATGATGATGTGACAAAAAAAATTCTTATTAGAAAGTTTTACAATTATGCAGCTGTACTTTGTGCCATATTCAACGAGGATATCCTCCCCTGATATACAAAAATAATAATGAGCTTAAAACAAAAATTGAAGTTATTCAGCAAATATTCTATCATTAGCCTTTAAATGGCCCATTAAGCGCACTGTCGTATGGCTCGATCCAAAAAAATCTAAAATGGGAAACCTGGTTAAAGAAAAGGAGAATGCATTCCGAATGTCACAGCCTTGAGGATAACGTCATCCTCGCCGGTGAATTGGATCTTCATCTCAAGAATATTTAAATATCATTTATGTATATGATGTTTTAATGTTGTTGTTGTTGATGATGATGAAGATTGAAATATAAAACTTTGTTTTACCATAAATTGTTTATTTATTTTACATTTTAAATTAAAATTATACTCATACAATATCTGCCTTAAATAATACCTGATTTATCTATCCAAGAATTGAGCTGGTTCGGAAATCCTAGCCATTTGACAAACAATTTATTGGTGTGATTTTTCTTGCGTTATCTAAGGACCTTTTCTACTAGATAAACGCCAGGACTGCTTGTCTTTTGTAGTTCTGACTCGAAAAACACCCTCTTATAGGCTGACCTAACGATTCCAACAAGTATGTGGGTGGATTTGTAACGTTAACTTTTACGATTTTAAACAGTTCGGTTGACCGAGGGGCGTATATTCTTTATCGAATAAGCTTGTAGGTACAATTTTTAAATAATCGTATGCATTAATTTGCGTTTCTTCTTGCACATCTGCCGGCTTCATTCCACTGACGATAATATAAAGTAAACATGTTTATGTCTGTCAAACATCAAAAAAGCCGCTCTGCCACCGACCATAAACAACCTTCAAAGAAATCTATTGTTATTTAAATCTATAGGGTATGATCGAAGACTAATTACATATGATCCATCGGTTCCTTAACGATTTTAACATTTTTTAGCAAAGTTATTAACAATTTAAAAAAAAACTTTTTTATTTTTATGTTTTTTCCAAATATCTCGGTAACCACTGAACTGGGAGAATGATTTTCGAAAACAAAATTTCCATTTGTACTTTATGTTTATTTTTCCTCGTTATCAGCTCTGGCCTAATAGGAACAAGATGATCTGTTCTTTTATTCGTTACCTCCAAACAAACCTCAAATAAAACAAAGCAGTTCGTGTATTTCCTCACACACACATAGTCAATTATTTTTATTACACCTATATATTTTTATTAAATTTGCTACTCCCCTTCCACTTGTTTTTCAAATGAGACAATGGCCGTCCTGATTCTTTTACTCCAAGTTTTTCCTTGAGGGAGGGCGTATTAAAAGAGTTCTGTAAAAAACTAACTTTATTCGTAGTCATATAGGTAAATAAAACGTCTTTCAGTAACAAAACAAAAACACACACCGACGTTGAAAAATAAATCCTATGTAAATATCTATGTAAATACACAATAAATAATTAAAATTACATTTAAAATAAAATATTTTTTAGAATCGCAGACAAAACAAACACGAACTCCGAAATAAAAAACTAATATCACTTCTCACCCCAAAACAACAAAGTTAGCTTCTCACTCGGGAATAAGCGTATTCTTTTTCAATTTATTAAACAGCATTCCAGTCTTTTAGCGGCTGGCACAAATTTCGTGATAGCTACATAGGGAAAATATTAATACATAGTTCCACCTCTCTCGCTTTCATATAAGCCCGTTAGATCTTCGTCTTTCTGCTGTGCCGTATCAATATATAGCAGGATCATTGCCGATTATAGAAAGTAAACGTGTTTTAAACTTCTGCTCTGTTGCCAGCTGACCAAATTACCAATGTGGAAAAGGAAAAAGTATTTAGAAGTGCTTAAACAAAAAATAACATAAAAAAAAAATGTTTTTTAAGTAGTGCCATGGCACTACTCTACGGGTAGCGATGCGATATGAATGTATACTAATTTATAGATAGAAGTTATGATGCTAGATTTCAAGCTATTGGGAAAAGAACTAATAGGTTGATCCAGTCCAAATGTGCAAAATATTACTCAATTTTGAAAATCTTAACCATACCTAATGAAAAGTAATTTGATGAGTGAACATTGTACAAGTGCAAAATGCTTATTTGACACATTTCCGAATATGAATAGCAAGTTACGTGGAACCAACAGGTGGATTTAAAGCAAATGAACCCAAAATTTCAACCGTCACTTCTTCATTGTTTTTTTTTCGTGTTTTAATTTTTTTGGTGCCAAAATTTTCAGTACTGCTCCCTCGATCTTCCAATCGCTTAAATACCATATGCGATTTTGTAATAGCACGAAACCTAGTCGCCTACTTTTCTGTACTTCTTTCTACATTCTCCCAAGATTAATAACACGCCCATCTCAATGTTCTCAACATATACATTACATAAATAAATATTAACAGTACCAGCTATTTAAATTTACAGTGAATCAAACGCTAAAGTTCTACCGCACACTAGTAGTTTTTGATAACGAACGAAATTTGGAAAAAAAATATACCTTTCCGTTAATTTTTTACAGTTACCATTAGCCATTTGATATGTAGAGAGGGGGTAAAGGTCAAAAATATCTTAAAATCTGCCTCCCTGCCGCTTTATTACTCCACCAGTCATATTAAAATGTTTCAAACCGTTTTTCACATATTGCCTTGTAACACTTTAAAATTATCAACCTGTATATTACCCAAATTATAAAACGATAAACCCTTTGTTCTAACAGGTCAATGAGCCGACCGCAAATTATTGCTTCATATTTCGGTATTAAATAGTTAATAGGTAATCAGAAAAAATGCGAATTTTCACTAAACTATGTGTTTATTTCGGAATGACATATCTAAAAATAACAAAAAATAACACCAATAGGCATATTGAAGTTAACAATCGAAACCTCATTAGTACGTCCTAATTATTACAGAAACATATTTAAAAGCCTTGTTGAAATTGTCTCGAATCCAACCTATTCTGAATAATCTCCAGTTGTCGTTTTGCTTCGCATTGTGGAAAGTTGTTTAAATCATAATATTGTGGTGCAATTTTTAACAGCCAATCCGCTAAAAACAAAGAAATCAAACGTTTAGAAAACTCAGAGTTCTTTCAATTGTTATTAAGTTCATTGATTTTATTTAAAAATGGTTAGTTGCATACTCGCATTTGCCAGGTATAAAAGAAAATTAAACCAAACAAATAAATAAATAAATAAATAAATATAAATAAATAAATAAATATAAATAAATAAATAAATAAATAAATAAATATAAATATATATATATATATATATATATATATATATATATATATATATATATATATATATATATATACAGTGATACGGCAGAGATATATGTTTCGTCTCTTATTAGACTCATCAGGGTATCGACATGAACCTGGCTGTGCAAAGGACAGATCGGAAGGAAGTATGCAACACTGAACGCGGCTTCGCCGACCTCTCGTCGGATGGCTTATATATGTTTATACGGCTTTTACGGAGTCCTCCATGTGAGATGCATTAGCAGTGGTTATATCCACATTATGCTGTTGTAGTGCTGAAATCACATTCAGCAAACGTACAACTATATGCAACTCCGTATGTAAGTGAAGTAAAATGCGAAACAGTGGATGCAAACTTCGCTCTTATTAGACTCATCAGGGTACCGACATGAACCTGGCTGTGCAAAGGACAGATCGGAAGGAAGTATGCAACACTGAACGCGGCTTCGCCGACCTCTCGTCGGATGGCTTATATATGTTTATACGGCTTTCACGGAGTCCTCCGTGTGAGATGCATTAGCAGTGGTTATATCCACATTATGCTGTTGTAGTGCTGAAATCACATTCAGCAAACGTACAACTATATGCAACTCCGTATGTCAGTGAAGTAAAATGCGAAACAGTGAAAGTGGAGCGAAGTTTGCATTCACTGTTTCGCATTTTACTTCACTTACATACGGAGTTGCATATAGTTGTACGTTTGCTGAATGTGATTTCAGCACTACAACAGCATAATGTGGATATAACCACTGCTAATGCATCTCACACGGAGAACTCCGTGAAAGCCGTATAAACATATATAAGCCATCCGACGAGAGGTCGGCGAAGCCGCGTTCAGTGTTGCATACTTCCTTCCGATCTGTCCTTTGCACAGCCAAGTGCATGTCGGTACCCTGATGAGTCTAATAAGAGACGAAACATGTATCTCTGCCGTATCACTGTGGCGGGGAGGGTAAGCTTTGACTTTCTTCTCGGTATGGTGGTATAGGTAGGCCACCATCTCGATGGTGGTGGAATAAAATGAATTGTGTTTTATTATAATTTATTCTAACTGTGCAACCTCTAACACAGAAAGGATATGATGGAGCGAAGTTTGCATTCACTGTTTCGCATTTTACTTCACTTACATACGGAGTTGCATATAGTTGTACGTTTGCTGAATGTGATTTCAGCACTACAACAGCATAATGTGGATGTAACCACTGCTATTATATATATATATATATATATATGAAGTAAAATGCGAACAGTAAATGCAATCTTCGTTCCATCATATCCGTTCCGTGTTAGAGGTTGCACAGTTTGAATAAATTGCTACAGAACACAATTTATCCTATTCCACCACCATCGAGATGATGGCCTACCTGTACCACCATACCGAAAAGAAAGTCAAAACTTACCCTTCCCGCTACAGTGATACGGCAGAGGTACATGTTTCGTCTCTACTAGACTCATCAGGGTACCGACATGCACCCGTTTGTGCAAAGGACAGATCGGAAGGAAGCATGTAACACTGATCGCGGCTTCGCCGACCTCCCGCCAGGTGACATATATATGTTTATACGGCTCCTCCGTGTGAGATGCAATAGCAGTGGATATATCCACATTACGCCGTTGTAGTGCTGAAATCACATTCAGCAAACGTACAACTATATGCAACTCCGTGTAGAGATGAAGTTCTGTTCGCATTTTACTTGTTGTATATAATATATATATATATATATATATATATATATATATATATATATATATATATATATATATATATATATATATATATATATATATATATATATATATTTTCTTGATTCTTGAACCATCATTTTTTTCTTTATTTTGTCTAATAATGTTTCTTGTATACAATCGCCATTCTATAGTTTATCAAAATTCTTATCAGATTGCATTTCAAATATTACAGGCAAAAACGATTTTTTTATTAAAGATTCATTCGCCTTTAAAAAATTTATTGATACAATAAACCTACCTGAAAATTACAGACTCATTTCGCTAGATGTTATATCTCAAATCAACTTGTCCACACTATTTTAACAGAAAAATGGGATTTTAAAAAAACATACATCTCTATGAAAAAATAATTTTATGGATGCTGTTCACCTCGTTCTAAATACAAATTACTTTCAGTACGAAAACACCTTTTACAAACAACTCGATGGATGTGCTATGGGATCACCAATTTCATCTACCATGACTCAGTTAGTAATGGAATATTAAAAGAAAAAAGTTTTAGAAAAATTAAATTTTAATATAATATTTTTCAAACGTTTGGTCGATGATTGCATAGCAGCCGTTTCACAAAATAAAATAAATGAAATTCTCCAAGAGTTTAACAGTTTTAACGAAAAATTACAGTTCACGTCCGAAACAGAAAATAATAATAAAATAAATTTTTTAGATATGACACTTATACGCAGAAAAAACAAAATTTTAACTGAATGGTACACCAAACCAACTTGGTTAGGTAGATATCTAAACTGTTTCTCTAATCATTTAAAAACTCAAAAAAATAGTGTTATAATCGGTCTGTCTGATCGTGCTATCTCCCTAACGTCTCCAGAGTTCCGACCAAAAATACTGCAAAAAATAAAAAAAGACACTAATAAATAATAATTTCAACGCAAAAACTATCACCAAAATAATTGATAAACGAACATATAAGTTTTATAATAACTTAAAAACAAAAAACATAGAACATAAACAGCAAAAATATGTAGCATTACCTTACACTAGTGAGCTGTCAGAAAAAATAAAATACATTTTAAAAAAGCATGATATTATCGTATGCCACAAGTCACATAATAAATTAAATACATTGTTGACAAATTTAAAAAGTAAAACTCCTCTCATGAATAAATCAAATGTAATATATTCGATTCCTTGCACAAATTGTCCCAAAAAATATATAGGCATGACGAGCCAATTGCTGAAGAACAAATTAAATGGCCATAAATATACGAAAAACGCCTCAACAACGTTAAACAAACACACACAGGACGAAAAACATACTTTTGATTATAACAGTACCATAATAAAAAACAAAGATATGAATTATCAAAAGTTACAGATAAAAGAAATGATTGAAATAAAAAAAGATAAAGACACTTTTAACGACAGAACGGAAGGAAGTATGCAACACTGAGAAATTTGAGCCACATTTATACAAGCCTAATTTAAACAAAAATATTAAGTATTCGATCCAGTCAAATAAGAATCAGAAATTGAATATCCTCTTAAACATAAAACTAAACGTATACCTTATTTGTTTTTTTGTGCATCAGAGATCCATCATGTAATTTCCTTACGTTAGATAATGTGCCAAAATAAGATTGTAAAGCTTCATGTAATAACAATGGAGATGTGTTCGTAAATGAACCTTCAGAAGGTTTGATAATAAAATACTTTTCATACGTGATAGGTACCTCTACAGAAGACTCAGTTCTGAGCTTTTTTAAGGGCCCGCTAATTGTTGGAAAATCAAAACTATTCACCTGATTCCCACGAGAAGCGGACGAAAAGACAGTCACCCACAGCAGAGCCCCGCATGCTGTGGGAAAGCAAATATTAAACCAGGAAGCGCCCGATTCCAGGGGTTTCTGAACAATAGCAATTTGGCATCTTCCAAACCACGCAGCCCTGGCTTGTCCAGATACATCCTAGCTTGAGGGGGTTTTTAATGTGTTCCCCTGCAACTTGACCGGCTAGCTAAGGCAAGTCACCTCCTCGAGAGGCACTTCCTCATCAAGCACCGGTCCCCAGGGACGTCAAGCCCCGTAGTCATGGAAACGGCATAAAACCGCCTCCATAACCCCCCTGAGGGGATATGAGTATTTGTGTAAATTCGGTATTTAACACAAATTACGAGATTGTTGGTGAGGTCCCGCCAAACCTCACGACTATGTGAGAAACCATAGCCGCCTCGCCTTTCCTTCCCTTCACCGGAATGAGAAGGGATCGTGTGCAGCTCTGACTTCAATGAAGATTTATTTAATTTTATTTTATTTCAAGTACGCTTCTAGGGAATGAGCTGAGCTCGGCGTTTGGCAGAGATTATCGGGTTAACACATATCTATCGATCTAATTTATTTTTATTTCGCTTTTTATTTCGTATTTTCGGGATTTCAATTATTCGATGTCGTTATTACGCAACGCAATCAGGGAAAATAATGATTTATTTATTTAACGCTATTATTTATCATCAAGGTTACCATTAATTCTAATAACAATAATAACGCCCAATTTTTATTATTAGTATTTACCGCTTATTCGCAACTGTAGTTTTTTATTAGTTTTTACTTTGTCTAACTTTTACCGCTTATTCATTTGTAAAATCAGGATAACTGTCGTATTGTCAAGTCCGGGATTTTTACCTCTCTACCACATCGCGTTCGGGATCGTCAATTTCGGAATTTTTCTCTTCTGTGTCACGTTCGGTTAGTTTAGCCTTCAAAATTTGCTAGAACTTAATTCTTTTGCATAATTTTGACCAAAGCTTCTTTTTATGGATTCATATTTCCCAAACTCCGACAAGTTCAGGAAAACATAATGATTTTGAATCACACCAATGTGCAAGAACACAACGGTTTCTTAGCCATCGTACATGAACATCGCTGCGTTACTTATGCCATAGAAGAAATATACCAAGAATTCCTATCCTGTGCTATAATTTTGACGCTCCTAAACGGTACGCAAACTGGTACGCCGTCTCATTCATAAAAAGCAATTTACAATATTGTCGATGATTAGATATCAGTATTTTAATGTGATATACATGCTTTTGTTAGAAACAAGTATAAAAGATTTAAATTTTCGGATTTATGTTGAAAACGTGGCAATTCTGCATATCCCTTCCTACCGAGTAAGAGGGGTAAGCTCCACCTTTTTATCGATTTAAATATAAGGTTGCCGCAGCCTAGTGAAGTTTTACTGAATGGTTTGATCATTACAACGTTTCCTTTTTAAACTTAAACAAATATAATAAACCAAGGGATAAAAAAACTTGTACCCATAGTTTAGATCAACTATCCAATACGGCAACACTGCATATACATCATTCCTTGCCGTTTTACTACTTATAGTAAAAACTACCTTTTATCAATTACCTAGTTTTAATACTTAGCGCTTCCAATGCTCCCATAAGAATGAGCCGTCTTAGTATAGTTCGTCAATGCTTATGCCGATGAACTCAGATTGCCGAAAATAATCAATCCGCGAATTGTTAAATTAAGACGCGTTTTTACAGAATTATTAAACCCTTCTGAACCGGCAATAAATATTTGTTTAACTCTATACAGAGTACACTGACTTGGCTCGTAGCCTTTCTCCCGAACAAACAAACCTCTTCGGTTTTAATGAAAGCCCATTAATTAAACGAGATTTAATGTTCGATATTCGAATTCTTTAATTTTCTTGGGAATGTAATTCGACGCGTCACTAATTCGTGTCTGTCTTTTGACAGTTAAGGTTTAGTAAAGAATCGCATGCGATCTTTAAGTCCTGAAGATGTTAAGTTGCCTGAACAACCTACGAGTCCACGATTTGTCTCAATCCAAGAACAATCTCGTAGCCCCTGAGACCTATGAATCGATCAGACAAGGAGAAGTTGTCCTAGCCAGAACAACCTCCAATGTCCTTAATTTGCAGACCGAGGACTCTCTTTTAAATCGTAGATGGCGCCATGCCCTAAAATCAGGTAATGTTCCCAATCAAAGCGTCGCCGTTTGATGTGTGATTTTTCCGACGTGAAAAACTAGAAATTTTTCAGTTTTTAGCGTTGAAATAATGTTTTTGGTTTAATTAAAGTTTAGGGCAATATTAAACCTGTAATTTAATATTTTCTCGTAAAGCAAACGTGCTTTATACGAGGTCGTAGATCATACCTATTGGTTGGCGTTGCCCTGCCTCTTTTTGAGAGCCGTTATCAGTATTGCCAACCCTACCGTTTTAACGGTAGATCTACCATTTTTCAATGAAAGTTTTCGTTCTATTGGTTTCCATAAGAGATCTAGCGTATTTTCACTAACCGTTTGGTTTATAATTTATTACATATTTATTTAAAGTAATTACAAAAAACCTTATTATTATTATTATACTAAATATAAAACAGTTACGTTACGGAATCTAAACGATTCCATGCCATCGGCCAACAAATTTTCCGCACATGTAAGTCCATTGTTGTTCTATCCGCGTTTACCAGTGCACAATAAAAAAGAACAAAAACAAATGCAACTTTTTACACATAGAACAGATTTTGTATATAGAGAAGTTGGTGGAAGTTAAGCAATTAATATTTTCAATTCTCCTTTTTCATTAAAAAACAAAAAACAATTAACAAGAATAGTGATGGTAATGTAAGTCGGTAACTTAATAAAAAAAAATAAAGCCGATTTGTATTCATATTGATTTTCTTAAGTTTATGGTAGTCTAATTTATAACATAAGTATTATAATTTTACTTGTTTTCTTACAGACATGTGTTCTATTTTTTGTTAATTTAAACGCAAAATTAATCTGTCTAGCAAATCTACCATTTTTTCCGAAATATACCATTTTCTCCGAACGGATCTACCGATTTTCATAAAAGGTAGGTTGGCAGTGCTGTACGTTAGTGGTGTCAGTCTAGGCTCATGCGCCGTGCTAGTACGATAATATCGATGACGAGAGTTTTCCAGGTAGGAAGATTGAGTGCATCGTCTCTCTTATTCTGAGTGTCGTTCTTTTCCATTTCGATGGACTCGTGAATCAATCTTGTCTTGTAGTGTTCTATGTTAGCGATTTGTTGACAATTATCAAAATCAGTTCTGTGTTGTTTCCAGCCGATGCTAGAAAACGGCCGATGTTGCCAGTTTATTTATTATGCATAGTTTATTTTCTTCTAGCCTTGCCGATATTCTTTTGTTGTTCTGGACTATGTATGCTTCACTGCAGGTGCCGCACGTGATTATATATAAGCCTTGATTTTCTAGATCGATTTTGTCCTTTGTGTTTCTTATAGATGAGTCTATTGTTTTGGTGAGATTTGTAGGTTGTAAATATGTGGAGCAATCTGACGATTCCGCTGTTGTGCCTTTTGTATATGAAAATATGGTGGTTTTATTTCTTGAATGGTTTTTTGTTGCAATTTTATTGCTTTATTTATGGTTGGTGATTTGTAGCCATTTTGTTTAAAAGCCCTTTTTTATTTGTGATTGTTCCTTTTCTTTTGGTTGGTTGTCGGTTAGACGAAGGAATCTTGATGTGTGGGTTGGTTTTCGATATACCATATGTTGCAGGTATCCATCGATTGTCTTGGCACAAAGACGTCTAGGAACAGAAACTGATTGTGTTCCTCAAGTTCCATAGTGAACTGTATCTTCGAGTGGATAGAATTAAGAAAACCATGGAAGCAGATGAGCTGTTGTTCGCCATGAGGTTATATCACAAATACACTATCCACATAGTGACACCAGAGTTTGACGTGGAATTTTTTAGGAGCTTTGATTCAGTAGGTCATGAATAGATTTACAACAGCTGGAGACAGTGATAAGGCAATGACTGCGCCATCTATCTCTGTATATTTAACAGTCAAATAAGAAATATGCGTTCCTAAGGCAATGTCAGGTCCGATCCATGACGTAAGTTGGGTAATCCTCTCTTTGGGCCATCTGCTCCAGTGCTCCTTCCATCGGCATGTTTCGGATACGGGGATTTTATATCGAAGCCTGCGATACTGTCATCCTTCTCAAGTCTTCCGGATTCACAGGATTGCATGATGCCAGCAAGGTATTTTCCTAATTTTTGAGTGGGAAGTTATAAGCGCTGACGATGGGTCTTAAAAGGGCACTATACTAATGGATCTTTGGAAATCTGTAGTCTTTAGCGTTTGACATCCGGATCTATGGGTGCGTCCATGATTTTGAACTTCGTTGTTTTTTCAAATATGTGGTGGGATCCCTTCGCACAGGTTTGTCAGCTGGCATAACATATCTACAACCTACAAGCCACAAAAAACAATCTCTCGTATCTAACAAACCCAAAGGACAAAATTGATCTAGAAAAGGCGTATATAGGATCGCATGCGAAAAGTGTAGTAAAATATACATAGGCCAGACCAACAGAAGAATATTGGCAAGGCTAGAAAAACATAAACTCAGCATAAGAAACAAACGGACATCAGTCCTTTTCTAATATCACCTCGAGTCAGAACACAAAATTGATTTTAACAACTACCAACAAATCGCTAACATAGTACACTATAAGGCAAGAATGATTAGCGAGTCTAACAAAAATTAAAAAGATCGGCACTCCGAATAAGAGAGACGATGTACTCAATCTTCCTTCTACGTAGAGAACCCTCCTCAAACGAGACCAGCACGCCGAACGAGCCTAGACGGACACCACCAACTGCTCTGAAAAGGGAGCGGATCTACAATCGCGTATAAAGCAAGCAGTACATTAAAATTTCCTCAGTTAATCTACAACTAGAAAGCACAGAAGATGACAAATCTGCAAGTTTCAAGAAAAAAATTAATTGTTTTTTAGGACAGAGGGTTATAATTATCAAAGTTCCATAATTTTCTAACAGATGGCGGTGTAAGTTACTTATTGGTATAACCCGTCAACAACTTTTCTTATCTATGTTTGGTAGGCCTCCAATAGATGGCGCCGTGTTTTGATTTTAAATTTTCCATTGATGCTACGATTTATTTCACGTTCAAATGTATTTCTGATTTATAAACTACATAACTGTAGGAAAACCATCGAGTCTGTGTTAGCAAAAGACAGGTTAACCAGAAATATTGTACACCGGTTAGCGCTTAATTAAGTTAAAATTATTGATTATTATGATTCAAAAGTTGGTAAAATTCAATGTTATCTACCTCATTTATAAAATTAATAATTTATATGTTATCAGTTTAAAACTTCGTAAGTTACTTATTTATTACAATTTATGTTCGGATGTGAACTAAAAAAAAAAAGAAAAATTTTATGTTAGTTTTGTGCTTAATTTAAACTCTCCGTCATTCTTTACCAATCACTTTCTTAACACTATTAAATATTTTAAGAGATAATAATGTAATGGAATATAAGTTTGCCACAGCAACGTGTAGTCGGGTCCGCTAGTAGTCTATAAATCAATCAAAAAAATTTCATAATTCCATTTGATAACAGAGTAACTACAGTTAAATGTAGCAAATTCGTTTTTCAGATGATCATAAACGGAACATATAGATTGTGGATAAATATACTATTTTAGCACGGGGTTTCGCAAATAAAACGTACTGGAGACCTAGTTACCCCTGGAAATGAACTCTCGCGAGGAAATTAGATGCCAAAATTTTTAGAGCACACGAACCCAGTTACTGCTTTTCTGTAGAGCAGTGAAATTAAATTTTGCCAATAGGTTCTCGCTAGGATTAGTAGCCTATCGATAAAACCCATCCGATTTTAAGCTTAAGAATCTTATGAAACGGTATAGAATTTTCCCTAATTTTTCTGTATACAATATTAATCAGTAAGAGAGATGAATGAAATCGTCACTTAAAGTATTTTACTTTCTCCATCCATACTAATAACTGTATATTTTCAACATTGATTGATAAGTTTATATAAATGCCAAGCTTTACTAAATTTGATAATAACCCAGAAAACTAGTAACAACTTTTCCACAGGACTTAAGTTAAAGAGCGATGTATTTTTTCTACAATTATTATCAAAAATGGAAGCAGCAAACTTGATATCAGGTACAGACTATCCCGTTAAAAAACAATGTATTGTAGATCAATACACGAAACGACATCTACTTAAAAAATAATAACTACATAAAATTTTCATTACTAGAAATTTCCACCTAAAAAATTCAATCACAGAGGTTTATAACCAGATTTATTAAAAAGGTCTAACTTTTAAAAACAATCTAGTTTGACCTTCTAGTTACTTCTATTTTGCTTATGATATTATAATTTATATCGTATACGTCCACAAATATTTTTTGCCGGTTTGATAATATAGAAACTTTGACTAGTTTCTGGAGTTAGGTCATGTTAGTGAATTGGGAGGGGGGGGGGGGGGGGGAGGTTAATGTCCAACTATAGAGTTGTGTTCCCAATTATATAAGAGTCCAGATAACTGATAGTTATAAACATGCTTGTTCCAATTCTTTTTGAATTTTGTATAAATGATTTTAGATTCGTTGTTTTTTACATAATAGCTTACCGTGTGAATATAGGACAGATATGCGTATGGTGCTATCTTGTGTATGGGGGTTAAGGTCCAACTATAGAGTTGTGTTCCCAATTATATAAGAGTCCAGATAACTGATAGTTATAAACATGCTTGTTCCAATTCTTTTTGAATTATGTATAAATGATTTGAGATTCGTTGTTTTTTACATAACAGCTTACCGTGTGAATATAGGACAGATATGCGTATGGTGCTATCTTGTGTACGGGTTGTCCAATTTTCAATGGTTTAATAGTTATCTGTTATTGGTAAAAATAGAAGGAAAAGGTTTTCGTGACACTGTGCTAGTTTTTTGAGAAATGAACCATGCCACTAACAGAACTTTTATAAACCTCTTCGTTTTGGAAATACAAAGCGACTTTGAAAATCATGCATTTTGGAGCACTCCTAGTATCTCGGTTATCTTGCAACCTATCGCAAAGTTAAAAAATAGAATTATTGTGGTTTTTCATGTAGTGTTCAGTAGCGTAGTCAGTTCTTTATAGGTTCAACTGTTTCGAAGAGATAAATCGAACTTACCTTTTTTTAAATAGGACACTCCATATATTTTTGAATAATGTGATTTAGTTTGTTACAAGCTTTTCAAAAATATATAACACTCTAAATTTATTATTAGTATTGAGTCTTAAATTTACGTTTTTAAAAAAATTATCTGGGGTTTCTCTCAGAATATTTAGATATTCGTCATATTTTTGTACTGAAATTTTCGATTAATTAGTTTCTTCTTAATAATGGCAGGCTTCATGCTCGATTGCTATATTCAGTGTAACAAAAATGCTTCAATTTAAAATTTATAAATGCCCGAATGTTCTTGAGGATGAAATCAAATTTAATTCGACGGGATTATTTTTCTACACCACGGTCTAAAATCTACAATAAGGAAAACCGTGAGATTGATAAAATCAGTGTATTACCTTCTACTGAGTAGTAGAAGGTTCTGTAGGAATTAATAAATCAAGGGCTCAAACAATCTTAAAAAGCACAAGTTTAAACCATATACATATCATCTGGTGCAAAATTTACATCCTGGTGACGCACGGCGCCAAATAGAATTTTATAATTAATATTTACAAAATATAAACAGAGAAAAGAATTTTGAAACAGCCGTTATATGGTCTGGCAAGGCCTATTTTACCAGTGCCGGTATATTGAATCGACAGAATATTAGGTTTTGGTTTCAGGAAAATCAATATGTAATTTATCCACGGAAATGGCAAGGCAGGTTTGGCTTCAGCATTTCATGTTTTATACTTGCGACAAATATGACATATGATATGTTGTATCGTAGGTTTTCACGGATAGTGGAATGTGCACTGGTGTTTTTCCGGTTTTCAATCCGTTCGTCAATAGAAAAATCTTCACAACGTTTGGCCAACATCTCAGCTGGCATTTTCAAGTGATGCCTCATCGACGGCTGCTCGGCTTGGAACGAGCGTGATGGTCCTCTGTTGGCCTTTTTATAGTTTGGCGCTTGCGCAGTTGATACCTTGGTTTTGCCTGGTAGGTTTTCTGGCTTCCCTGGGTCTGTGCCTCCTCTGGGCTCGCGTTCTGTTTCTCTGATGTGTTGTTTTTGGTTTGGTTTTGAGACGAGGTTTTCTATGTATTTGACATGTTTTGTGCATCATCACTCTTGTTAAAGCGTTTAGTGCTTTCTTAAATAGAATATAATTTTTTTTTAATTTAAATTTAAGACTCAACACTAATAATGAATATAGAATGTTATATATTTTTTAAAAGCTTGTAGCAAACTATATCACATTATTCAAAAATATATAGGATGCCCCATCTAAAAAAATGACAAATTTGATTTATTTCTTCCAAAAAATTGAATCTATAAAAAAAGTGACTAAGTCTTGAACTCTACATGAAAAACCTCAATAGTTATATTTTTTAACTTTGCGATAAGTTGCAAGATAACCAAGATACGAGGGTGGTCCAAAAATGCAAAATTTTCGAAATCGCTATGTATCTCCAAAACGAAGAGATTTATGAAAATTCTATTAATGGCATCGTTCGTTTCTTAAAAAAGTAGCACAGTGCTACGAAACCCATAGCCTTTTATTTTTACTAATAACGGATATTACCCATAAAATCATCAAAATTGGACACCCTGTACACTTATCCTTTCATAAACTTACGTTTTATATCTGTAACTGTCCTAATATAATTCTTCGTAGTTAATACAAATTCATTGTATATCACCCATTCAGGCTTATGGTCCAAGCAGGTGGAAGGATGTAGCTGAACAATCTGATTGTCTTTAATGGTTAAATAATGGCCAGTTCTTTCTAAATGTGCAACCTATAAATAAGTAAAATTTAATAGTGCTATTTTTTACAAGATATAGTGGTGGAAAAACGATTTTAAGAACTTATTAATTAATAAAAATAAATGCATTTATTTTATTAGCTTTCGTCCTTTGATACCTTACATCAATCAAAACCAAACAAAATTTTTATTGCCCATTGCAACTCTAAATTAACGAATTTTTATATATTATGTATGTATTTCAACGATTCTCTTTTATTCACCAAGTAGGTCTTATCCAGTTCAAAAATTAATGTTAGTATTCGAAAAAATACATACCATTTTCCAGTTTAATCCGAAATTAAAATAATTATTTTTAATTTGTACTAATTTTATGACCACACAGTTTAGGCTAAAACTATGTTTAATGAATATAACAAAGTAACATTCATTTTTAAAAATTGAGAGAATAATATTCCAATCCAAAGAGTCATCTTTATTTTAATATGCCGAAAGAAATATTATATCAACGAGTCATTATATTTCTAGATAGAAAGACACTATATGCAAATCTATTGGCAATACCTAAAAAACCTATGTTGATCGAAAATCTTTTTAATTTTTCTGCAACAGATGAGAGTTTCTGATCGACATTAATGATGTTATTAAAAATATTGGTCTTAACATTATTTGTATGTAAGCTGCAAATTATTAAACTCGTACCAAAACAATTATTTGCTAACAAAGTTATGTCACTTATTCTAATGTCAAGGTCATTAACAACCGCCAAAACATTAACATAAAAATCACGGATATAACAGTCAGAAGTATGCACTAAATTTCTATATTTAGTAAATGGTTTGTTTACTTATTACCTGAATTTGATAATAATTTATATTTTATTTTGCCAAATGTTCCTAAATCGTCTTTCCAAAATCATCCGTCAAAACAATAATTTTATTGAGTTTTTAATTATTTGGTGCTATTCCTGATTTTCCCGAGTAATGATATGGTGAGTGTGGTATGCAGGTAGATGACGTTCTCATAATGGTGTTATCCACATTGTTTCAGACTCGATCTATGGAAGCATTTGTCGATTTCAATAATTCTCTCAGTTCAAATAATTGACCCTTTTATAACATTTTACATAAATTTCATTTTCTATTGATAAAGTCTCAATTCTAGTGGTTATATTATTTTTCAGAACTTTAAATCCATTTCTCCGATTAAAACGTGTTTTCTCCTGCAGTTCCCGAATTTCCACCTGAAGCTATTTTTATTTTTTTTCCGAAGTTTGAAAACTTGCTTATTTAAATGCTTTTTCTCCCTCGAATGCCCCAATCCTATGATCAGAACATTGTTCGGCTGTGAGCACAGATTCTTCAAAACCTCGAGTTCCTCTTTGCAGCCTTTTTATGAGATGAGTATTATTTTTTTGTATTTCTTTGTGAAGATCTTCAATTTTTTTTCCAATAAATCTATTTTGGCATCTTTTTCCATTGACTGGCTCCTAATTTTTCCGTAGGATACTAAAAACTTTTTAAATTTTCGCAAATTTTTTAAAGGCTTTTTGTAACTTGTGCAAAAATATAGTAATGTTCTGGCCTGACTTAGCGCTATTGCATACCCTTCGGTGGTGGTAAATTTAGAGCAGTCTTTACATATTATATCCCCACAAAAATCACACCACGCCCTAACCACCTCATCATATTTCAGTCTGGCCTTAACCAAATTTTTGATTAAAAAACAATTACTCTTAACTAAAACATTGAAATGCCCTAATACTTTAGGAATTAATTAAGATCTTCAGAAAGGTTTTAAATATACAAAAACATAGAGGGTTTTCATTTAAAAAAAAGTAAACTTAGACGGCAAGATTTTTTGGGTCACCTTCTATACCAAAGAATATTTTTATGGAAGACACCTTTTTCAAATGTCTAGATATGCACTGGAACGAAATTCGGAACTTACACGGTAAAAGCGCTATGAAGACCGATGCATTATTAGAACCCTTACTTAAAAAAAAAAAATTCAACCGTTATTTCTACTTTGTGCATTATAATATTGTTGAGGATATATTCGAAGACATCAAGTTAAATGTGTAGTATAACGACAATACACTGGAAATTAAAGTACAGTGATTGTAGTAATATCTCCAAAATAAATCTACGAGGACTAATTTCGGCGGTTTTGAGGATTTTCCCTTACAATTAGTATATTTTTGAATATCAATAAGTAATTGTGACGGTTTTTACTCAATATTTTGACCAAGATACATACACTAGACCTTAGATGAATTGTGTAAAAAAAGTTATTATTACATTAACATATGTATTCTTAAGTTTTGTAAGCAACTTTGTTCAAAAACTGTTTCCCAATGTAACCGAAGGTTTTCTATGAGAAGAAAAACGATTTGTAAAATGAAAAATAAGGTTTTTCGTCCAGGCTAAACTGATCTATTTTAGGAATATTTAGATTTTCAACTTTATATTTAGGAAGTATCCATAAAGAAGGATGCTAGTAGTATCGTTTGTGCCTTACAATGTACCATAACAAAAATTTTCAGATAAATCAGAAGTTTAACAAAAAATATTATAGTAACAAAAAATACACAGTGCTCTTAGAAAATAAATGTTCAAAATACCGTCAACTTTTTCTAAGCATATTTTTTAAGCGTTATTTTAATTTCCTGGGAAACAAAATTATTTTATTGTTGTTATTGCACGTTACAATTTATTTAGCTCATACTATTAATATTACCCGAAACAGAAACTTACTTGCATAAAAAAGCCATTTACAAGTGCCTTCCTTATATTTATGTAGTAATCTTTACTTGTAAAATCTGTTGATGTTCTTTTTAAATTAAATCGATCCATAATTCTGGACAGTTGTTGTCTAACGTTGTCAGCAGATTTCAGCGAACGGTAGTTAACAAAGTTGTCATAGCACCACTGGGGATCCTCCATGCCTAAAAAAAAAGGTGTACACAGGTAGACAACTGCTGTAAATCATAGATTTAAGTTAACGATAAAAAGTCAAACACTACCAAAGAATGCGAAAAATTAATTTTGATAGTCCATTTAATGGTAAATTTGTACCACTCCATAAACAAAACTGGCTGTTCAGACAATGTCGATCGTCCAATTTCAGTAAAGGGTTCTACAATTCTGAAGTAAATTGGCGTTAATAAAAATATTGCGTATGTGGGAGAGGGTTTTAAAATTTACCAAAACGTTTCATCCACGATAGCCTATAAATATTCTTTGACGTCTATTTTTATTTACAAATAAAATGTTTTTTATTTTCAAGTTACCTATGAAGTTAAAAATTATCGAAGAAGTTTGATTAAAAATACTCTATTTAAAATCTTGATAAGTCAAGAAAATCATAATAATGGGTTCGGTAAAAAACAAAATATTTTTGTATAACTGCATAAAAATATTGGTTCTCCTCGTGGATTTCTTTCTCCATAAAATTCTGAAATTGGAAATGTTTTCATTTCAATAATTGAACGAGTTCTCCATTAATCAACCAATAAGTACATGTCTGTTTCTTATGTATTTTGCAAATAAACAATATAATTAAGGAGGTTTAAATATCTAGAGGTTTAGTTAAATAAATGGCGCTATCACCCACTTAGCAAATTTATTTTTACCTGTTAATAAATATGAATGAATTACTATATAAGAGTGGGATTCCGTGATCTTTGACACTTTACATCCCACCACGACCACAAGTCATTTGAGACTGATCGTCTTTGGGAATCCAAACAGCCTCTTTATAGTAAACGCTAGAAACATAGTATTCGTTTTTATAATTATAAAAAAACCAATGACAAAATGCCACTTTTTACACAATACACGATTATTTCTACCTTTTAGATCGTTAAACGGACAAGATACAGTGGTATAAGGTTGTGTTGTGAACTAAACTAGCATCATACATACCCTAGACGAGGGTAGGAGAGAGGACTTGTAACACCCATTTAAAAACGCAAAATTAGTTGCAAAAGAGGTAATCAAAAATCGTTCAACGCCATTATTTTGGTTTCAAACAAACTATCACTGCGGCATTTTTTAGTTTTATCGGTTTAAAAGCGAGTTAAAGACTAACTATACTTGAGATTGTAATACAATGATTATTTGTGCGACGTATAAGTGTAAAAGTTGCAGTGACAAAAAAAACGGAATAACGTTTCATACGTAAATAAATATCTAAACAACTGATATTTGCATGTCAACTATTTTGCCTTTTATTTTCTTTTATATTAGTCAGATTTACGCTGCAAATATATCGTCTGCATTACTTCATAGTAAGAAATCATTACATATTCAATATGATTTATGTAATATTTTTAGTATAAGACAAAAACCATTAAAAAATTACTTAATAGCGACGGTTTTTCCAGCAGTGTGCTTAATTTTTTGGTGAATTCTCAATAATTTACTTCAGTTTATTACAACCTTATCATTAAATTAGGTTGTGTTTATTTTAGATATCTTACAAATCTTGATAAAATCTTTGGGTTCAGCAAATGATTATTACCTTACATCAGTCATAGTAAAAGGCATTTTAAACAAAATTTCCCTAATAAAGTTGGAAATAAAAAGCGAGATAACATTTTATATCCATTATATATTTGTGTGCTTTAAATTAAGATTGAATTATAGTACTTGTTTCTAAAAAAAAAACAAATTTCTTTTCTTAAATATTTTTGTACAAAAAGTAATTTTGATGTTAAAATCACTTGCACTGTCTAATAGGAAGCAAAATAGTACGTATCATAGATGAATCTTTTCTCAGAAAGTTCCTTGTCATGTTTTGTATTTGTGTAAGATACATAATCATGGTCTAGCAGTGAATATTTTCTTTTTGTCTCACAAATATTAGCATTAACAGAATCAGTCCGTTTTAATATAAACTGGATTTGCCTATGGCACATATCAAACAATATAAAAGTTTGTATACGTTACTAAAATAAAGTTTTATTACAGTTCCAACAGGTTGCTTCAATGTTATGTTGCCAATCGCAACAAGGGACTCCCCGGAAGAAACGTTTAAAAAGACAGTATTTCAAACAAGTGGTAAAATTTAAAAAAGACCAAAAAATTAGAGAACTAGGCTAAAAGCTTGCTCGCTCGCTTACGATACAAAAAGAAACGTATATTTTTATAATAAAGTATCAAATACGATTAAATGAAAGTCATCAAAAAATGTATTACTACATGAAAATACAACCGATATAAATATATAACATATATATTTTAGTTTTCGGTTTATATTTATAAGACTTATTTACATTATATTAACTTATCTTTAATAGAGCAAATACTTACCGCAAAACATGTTCGTTTTTAAAAAGTCATCTTAATTTGTCTATAGGTAATATTATTTTTATATTAAGTTGATTCACAATATAATATCAAAAACTTGCTAGTAGATTACACTGACTATGACTTTTCAATTCTATAACAATATGTTACCAAAGATATATTGTACTATTTTAAATTACTCATGTATATTATTTAATTTAGTGCTCATAGCATATTTAAGAACATAATATTTTTACGCATAAGATATATCAACGAAGGGTTTGGCATTTAAAATTCGTAAGATACTAAGTATTAATTCAAAATTTTTGAATTTTAATTTCGATATGGTAATACGTCACTGGACAAATCCATTTGGTGTCAACTGGTAACAAAATTAGCGCATACGTGACGAGTCATCTCTTTTTCTGTGTCTAAGACACGTACAGTGAATAGCTAATGGCTAAGTATATTAATAGAGTTAACGTGAACTATTTTACTAATTTAGTTTCATATTTCTAGACATCCAGAGATATATTACGTGTTTTTTTTTTTCGAAAATAAATGTATTCCATTGTTATATAATTTTATAAATAAATTATTTACTCGTTAAGTGTGAAACTAGGGCAACTTTTGGCTTGATCTACAACTAAACGAAACTTATGTTAGTAACTTGTCGTGTCGCTTCTCGATAATTAGAGTTCTCTGGTTTTGATTGGCATTTTTTAGTTACTTCGTATCATTGTTATGTTTTAGTTATATTTTTATGTATTAAAGTATTGCAGCAGTATTTTAATAGTTAGCAGTTAAATTTCAACCCTGGGAAAATTCAAACTCTCAGGCAAATACAAGTTAAGGGTACGATTATGTACGTAGAAATATTGTGATGCCAACGAAAGTAATGATGTGGAAAATGTACCGAACATGACAAAAGAAGTAATACATTTAAATATACAAGCTCAAGAGATTTGCATAAATATACATAAAAAACCATTTGAAAACATACTGAGAAGTAAAAGAAACGGCGTGTTTCACCAAACAAAATTTTTAGCAAAAGTATCTTATTCTACACTATGTCACGTGATAAGAAATTGTCCAAGCCATAAGGTAGAACCTAAGAACAACGAAAATTTTAAAAAATAAAACATGATTCCTACAAAGTAATGCGATTCCAATATTAAAGATCGTGCAAAAAAAGATTCGTCCGTTTTACGACACTACACCTTGTAGTGACAAAACTTTTTGTAAAGATGGTAAAAAAAATGGTTTTAAATTTAAAATTGTCAACAAGGCGGCACCAGTTAGGGAAACTACTAGAAAAGTAAAATGACATTTATCATACTTAGAGATCATAAAACCTACCTATTTATTACTTAGATGAAACCTGATAATGCACTGCTAGAAAAGGATGTACAAATGAATGAAATAAATATAACATATTATTACCTGCTAATAAAGGAGCCCATTTAGTTATTCTCAGTGTGGCTCAGTCGAGAGATGGATTTAACATGTTTTGAATTTACGTGGCAAAAATGTAACGAAAATTATTATAAAAACGCGTAGTCAGATGTATTTGAAATGTGGTTTGAAAAACTCTGATCGCTAATTTAAGACCAAATAGTGTCATTGACCTTGATAACGCATCTTATCTTTCAAAACAACGCATCAGAATTCTAAATACCTCTTCAAAAAAATCTACGACCTTTATTATAAAGAAAGTTACTTGAAGAAACAACTTTTAAATGTACTACACAGAATATAATAGCGCATTAGACCATTAAAAGACTTTAAAATTTGATAAAATAGTTATAAACTCATTTATTCAGAGATATAAAAAATTAATAGCGAAAATTGTGGAAAAAAAGTAGAGAAAATGGCTAAGTCTGGAAATAAATATTGAAATGTTGCTCGGCTACACACTAATAGTGAAAATAGATTTATCATAAATTTACATCATGACAGCGGCGATAAGTTTGAAATAGCAATCAGTGTGGAAGACAATGAAGCGAAATATCGATATTTTAAATCGGTAAGTAATACTTAATCATATGTTTATTACTAAATCGTTAATGGCTTAGTAGATTTAAATGAAACAGAACGTGATACTTTTGAATTAATTTCTAGCTTAACATAGCGAAATAATTTGAACATATCCCTGTTTTAACCTCAAAAATATTTTCATTGGTGGAAAAGTCGGTACTTTAACCAGTTTTTGATCATGGTGATCATATTGTATTCCCGAAATGCCTTTATTTCTGCCTCCTCTGTACACCATGATCCACAATTTTATTCTCCAAGAAGTGAAAAAAATCCCAGGTTTTTAGTTTACAAATTATCTGGGTTTTTATGTTCACTTTCAACTAGCAAAAATTAACTAGTTTACAAAAGCATACAGAGTTAATTGAAAAATTAGGGTAAACTTTTTTCCCGACGAATTATTGTTTATTCATATCTCTAGATAGCACCCAATTTTTTTTCTTTATTATTCATATTTAATCGATTAAAATAATTTTTATTGTTAAAGTGTCTGATTCGGGCACCGCGCGCGGTAGCGTCACTACCCATTTAAAGCCTAATTTTCATCCCAAAATTAAAAAGTAGGCCTTTTTTTATGAAATTTCCTGCTCTTTAAGGATCTTTTTTCAAATTTGAGATATCTCAAACCAAAGCACTTTTTTTTAATAATTTGTTTATAACTTTTACAATTTTCGCCCCTCTCCAAAATTTTCATAAACTTTCTAAATGTCATTACGAATCTAATGACACCTCAACCATAATTTTCGGATTTGGAGGACAGGTTTTCTGTAAAATGGCACTTGTGAACTAGACTAGATTGACAACTGCCCTGAAACCCCTTTCCACGTGGTATGAAGATGGAAAACCTATCAAAAACTTTTTTGCGATCATCTATAATGCAGGATAAATAGCAGATGTCTCTCTGAAGCCAAAATTGCTGATATCCGTTTCTAAACTACACCTTAAGTTCTTCGTTGGTACTTAATGTTAAACGTAGGCCGAAACTCCCTCATCCTGGCAACATATCTGTGATAAATTGGGAAGTGCGAAAATTCTTGTCGTTCTATGTTTTGCTTAATAATAAGAAAGACTGATGGACTTTGTTTTTATTAAATTCAGACTGTCACCTGGTAATTGAAAGTTAACCTCGTTAAATTTATTCAACAGATATGTTGAAAAGATAATGTTTGGTTTTCTTTTAAAATGGTATCTTTAGGATACAAAACCTCCAACAGTCCCAAAAACAGAAGAAAACCTTGTCAAACATAAGCCTTTCAACAGCCAGCGTACTTCAGTATGAAACAGTAATTGATGAAAGTTCTCGTCATTTTCTTTACACAACCTGAAAATAACAAAGAATTCAAGGCGTTTCTTTAAATTTTGTTAACTGTGTTTAATACGAATTGAAGAGATTGATGCAATCGGCCACTCAGAATTTAGTTAAAATGATGCAGTGAATTGTAAATACCTAGGGTACATCTTGTTTAAAATGGCTTACAAAACCTCGGTAACGCCCAACCATGGCAGGTGCTCCATCTGTTGATACTGATATATTTGATAAAGGATTCGCTTTTTCCATGAAATGGTCTCTCAAAGCATTGAATATTGATTCGCCTTTAGTGTCAAAGTTCTCGCAAAGGGTAGTTTGTTATTGATTTCTTGGTCCATAACTAAACATATGCCAATAACAGTGCCTTATTACCATGTAAAGTTGACTCGTCCAGTTGTATAAAAAATAGGGTCGTTTGCCGATAATTATAGAAGAAGCTTTCAACTTCACGACAAAATTTCATCAATACGTTTTGGATTATGTTGTTACTCAAAGAGATTCTTTTGAGTATATCATATGCAAGTTTATGTAGAACAGTTTTAACTTCTTTAATGGCCGGCATAATTAGCTCTTCCCAAATAGTATGCGACTTTCCTGATTTTGCTATTAATAGAGAGATATTGTAAGATGACTGCAAACCATCACTGGACGTTTTTGACGTTGAAGCAAACATATTGCCCACCGTGTGTTGGTTCTGAAGCTGTTCTTTCAGTGTTTGAAATTATTTCAAATCATTACATGTTTTTATCAAAATCACACCTTCTCAGATTATTCTCCAACTAGGATGGTTTCATAGCGTCATTGCTTAAAACTCTGTTGCCTATAAGGCACATAGGGAGCTGACAATATTGGAATTAATAGAGACAAAGTTCATTGCAGCTTTTCTTGCCAAAATTAACCTTATGAAGAGAAACATTCGAAAGCAAGAATTTTTCCAATTCCCCAACTTTTCACAGACATTCTGCCAAGATGATGGCGTTTTGGTATATGTTCAACATTTAAATGCTGTACCCAGACTTTAAAATCAGATTTGACTATCGATGAATCAGATGTCATATTACAAGAACTGATCGAAATAAGTACTAACGATAGAAGGTACAGTTTAAAGACATATTTGCTACTTATCCTGCATTATGAGCGATCACAGGAAAGTTTTTGATAGCTTTTCCATCTTCATATCCCGTGTCAAGCGGTTTCAGCGCGATTGCTATTCTTCTTTACAAAAACCTGACTAATTTGAAGCCAACTATTGAAAATTTGCTATCAAAGCATCAAACTCACCCCTCCCATTAAAATTTAACTATCGCCAGAGGATTTTTTTTGTGTATTTAATTTATGTAAAAATTTAACAATATTTAATTTTGTGCAGTTTAAATTAGTAAAGATATAAGTTGTAACTTAAACATTTCTTTTATTGTAATATTTTCCACTCTACAGTTAACCCTATCGCTTAGTACTGTGTCAAACCTTGGTCTGGTGGTGTAATGCTCAACCCGGCGGTGCACGTTGCGTGGTACGGTATCGAAGATATTAGGAAAAACGTCGTGTTGACTTTTTTCATACTATTCTCGACTCACCGCATTGTGTCTTCATTCACCAAATTAACGCATCAGCTATCGAAAATACATATATGTAAAAAATGTGAAAATTCAATATTTGGAAGCATGGGAAAAAGAAACAAAAATGGCCTGTGGTCTACGGGGCAAAAAAAATTGGAAAACTAGACAACCAATTGAATTTCGCAATGTCGAATTTAGTTGAGCAAAGAGTTATCTGAAATTTTGAGTTTCTAACAAAATATGTGCGGAAGCGTTGAAAATATTACCGTTAGACAAGGGGGACAACTCGTGGTTTCTTCACCACGACAACGCACCGGCTCACATATCTCATCTTGTACGCGACTATTTGACAAAAAACGACATTCATACCGTCCCACAAGCTCCGTATTCACCCGACATGTTTTCTTGTGACTTTTTCTATTATCACGACTCAAGTTATCACTTCACGAAAAGCGTTTTGAGACGATTGAAGCGATAAAGGAGAATTCGCAGAAGCTGAAGGCGATTCCAAAATCGACCTATGAAAAGTGTTTTCGAAACTGAAGGAAGTGTTGGAATATGTGTATTGCTTGCAATGGAGATTACATTGAAGGAAATAAAATGAATATCGATAAATAATTGAACCGTTTTCGTTTTATTGAAAAATTCCGGGTACTTTTTGATCACAAAGTATTAATGTAATAAGACAATCCAAAAAAAAATAGACCAATATTTGAATAAAATTTAAGATATTATAAACGGAAAAAATGCAGTGGTTGAATTAGGAATGTTTTTTTTTAAATTTATTTTTAGTAGAAACATCTATTGTGTATTATATACGCTCAGATTTCTTCACAAAATTAGAATTATAATAAAAGAAAACCAATTCAAACAAATTACATCGAGTTTTTCTTAATCTGAAGGTACAACCAGACTGCAGTTCTTTAGACACAACTCATGTTTTTACAACTAAATTAACCGGAACAAAAATTAATGTTTAGTGTTTTTATCATTTTAGTAACCTAACAGAAATAACTTCAGAAAATATTTGAATTTCTGCTGCCCAGAGTGACGAAAAAAA
Source organism: Diaprepes abbreviatus (assembly GCA_034092305.1). NCBI lineage: Eukaryota > Metazoa > Arthropoda > Insecta > Coleoptera > Curculionidae > Diaprepes > Diaprepes abbreviatus. The sequence continues at coordinate 4,446,587 of JASJET010000022.1, forward strand.
GATCATTTTCACGATAATCAGGATCAATCCATATTTAATGAACCTATTATTAACAAAAACAAAAGTCGCAAAATCCACAACCTGAGCTGTTTTAGATTTTATATATTAAATTTTGTAGATTGCAAGCAGCCCGGACAAAAGCAATTTAATTTTATTTTATTTAAATGTGTGCATCTATTTTTTTTTTGCTATAGGTTGATATAGTAAAAATACAACTTAACTGCACAGCCATGAAATAATTTGTTAAAACGTAATCTTCAGAAACTAACAAATTTAACACAACTTATATTTATATATTCTGACACAATGCTGTTTTGAAACGTAATTTCCATTAGCTTTCAGGTACAGAAATTTACATTATGAAAATATTACTTACTTTGTTTAAAAGCGTGATAAACGTTGAGCAAAGTAAGATGATCTCCATCAATATGTGCAAATCTCATTTTGGCATCATCTGCTGCTTTCTTCGCTTCATTTGGTCTGACGAAACACTGTGGGACTAAATATTGGAGCAGGGCGCATGCCCGTATCCAACAGATATAGTTGTGCTCGAACTCAAATGTATCCTACAGAGCTACCCTTAGTTAGAACTTTTTTTAACGATTATGTAATGAATCTTTTCTTTATTCATTTACAATAAATGTTTAAAAAAGTTCAATTTATAAATTAACTAACTCTGATAAATGAGTAAATGAAAAAATAAAATAAAATAAAATTCTCATTTTCATGCTCATAGATTATTTTTTACTGATCCACTTAGCAGCTTGGAGTTTATAGCAGGGTCAATAAGTTTTAACAATCAAAACATGGAGATAATTACCAGTTCGAGAAGGTGGACATAATTATTAAACTAAAAATAATATTGAGACACATTTTCTACCAGATTCGGGAATATATTCTAAAACATTTTCCTAAATAATTTTTCCATGAAAACTTCCCTCTATTTTCTTAATTTTTTCATTTCAGTCTATACTTAGCATAGGTACAAGAACCTCTAAGGATCACTTCAAGATCAAGTCTAAAAAAATAAGGCACTTTCCTTCATTATAAAACCGAAATGAAAACGCGGATTTCAAACACAATTAAACTCGACTATATTAAAATAAACTATAAGTTTTATTTCAAGAGACATAACTAAGTAGTTTAATCAGTTGTTATAAAAAATTTTGTCTTACTATAAATGAGTTATAATTTACATATTATATAATTCAATATGACTAATAGCTCTAGAGAATATAAAATTCAATGATAATCATACAATGGTTATAACTTCAATTTTAAGTTTTTGCCAGACAAAAAATACTCAAGTACTTAAAGTACTGAAAAAAATCTACAATTTGACAGTGAAATTACGCAAAATTACATCGATCAGATGATAAAGGGAGGTCGAAATTTCCACAGATCAGTATATTATTGTTGTGCGCTGTAGTAGCTCAAAGTCACTAAAATTGGTAATTTAATTGTAATGGTTTGAACTAATTTATAATTTAATGTGCAAATAATTACAAAATAAAATTGGGTTTTGTTATATTTTAATCGTTTAAGCTATTTGCTTAATGTATTTGGTATAATATTTTTATATAAATAGACGAAGGAAATTTAAAGTCCTGTTCTGATTTCATATCAAAATGATACCAACTGATAAAAGTTATGTAAACCAGAACTATTCAGCTCTGTGATTAAAGTACATGTTATTTCTAAAATTATTCAGTACTTTGACTATATTTTAAGTTATATTTTTTAATGACCTTGTTTCTAAATCAGTTTTCTGATCCGAGTGATCCAATCTGATGCAGTTATATCCATTTGAAATCCACGTAATAAACGGTTCTGACTGAGGATTCTATAGGATACAACATTTCTTACTACTTGTTGAAATATTGCATCCAATATCAGATTTTTTTTCTATGATGGAAATCAAATATCGAGATGTCCGGATGATAATGATGTCTAATTTTAAGCATGGCTTAATAACACAACAGCATCTCGTAGAAATGGGGCAAGTATTAAGAGAAAACTTGTCCATCCTTAAGAACGACACAAAGATAATTTTCACAATATCAACGTGGAAATTTGGATTTAAAGGTTGCTTGAAGGTGAGACAGACCGTGGTGACTACTGACAAAAACGTTCAGGTTATAAAGAAACTTCCTGATAGAAAACACACATGGGATAAACCGCCACATAGAGGAAACGCTCAAGTTGAATGTATCAACTGTCCACTATATTCTTTACGAAAATTTATAATTCCGCAAACTTTGTTAGCTTTAGGTATCACATTTCATGACTGACACTATTAGAAAGACCTGGTTTCGAGGTATGTAAAACTGCCTAGCCGCTAATGGAGATTATTTTGAGAAAAAATAAATAAACTGTGAGTATGATAGAATTTACTTAATAACCTATGAAAAGTATTTAATAGTTACTAAATTAATAATCATAATACATTTTCAACTTATTTAATTATGAAATATTTATGTGAAAATATATGTATATATATATATATATATATATATATATATATATATATATATATATATATATATATACAGCGTACGAAAACATCAGAATAACTTTGAAAATTTAAATAAAAAAAAATGTTCATAACTAAACTTTCAGAATTTTTCCTTGATTACCTGACCATGATCTTAATAACTTTAATCTTCGAACATACTTCTATAGAATTAGCATAACGTCATAACTAGGGCCCGGTTGTTTGAACGCTGAATAACGTAATAATATTTTTATTTATCTTTGGAAAAATACTTCATCTCTTGGTACACACATGCCGGTTTTATGCTATCCTTTTCTAATTGCATTATTTAAACGAGTTATCATATAATAATCGGTACGTCAATTCTAGAAATGAATTTATGGTGGCCTAAATTATTATTATTGTTATTTTCGATATATAAATAATATCTAACAATATTTACCAATAAAAATAAGTTTTTAAATCCTCTTTTTGTTAATAATAATTGCAAACGTCGCATTTATAGTAATTTCTAACACCTAAAAACACTGAAAAGAGCCACAACAAGCAATTAAACTGAAAGAAAAGATAAGTAAACATGTTTATGCTTGTCAAACATCAAAAAGCCTCTTCCCCACCGCCCATAAACAGTCTTTAAACAAATCTATTGTTGTTTAAATCTATAGGGAATAATCGAAGACTTTAATGGTCAAATTAAGATGATAAAGTATATTTTTTTTTGAACGGGAATCCATAACTTTCACTCTGAAAATCAAAACAGCGTGAAATATTACACTCGGATATGACTTGGGCTATGACCTCAAAGCAATCGATGTCCGAGAGCTGCCATAATAATACTGAAAATCTGAGTCATACAAAAAGATATTTATAACCAAATTCTCAGGATTTTTTTCTTGGCCATCTAAGGATGATTTTAGATTTGACCGCGACCTTTGTTTTAAATAGGTATCCATACTTTTGATCCTTGAAATCGACAGAGCGTTAAATGTTCAGATATGATCTTGAAGAATGACCTCTGATAGTCACCTCAACTTCAAATGTTTAATTTTTACACCAGACGTGAATGCTCATAAAATCATGTCTGCTTAGGTACGATGTTACTCACATAAGTTGTGGAGTTCACACAGACTCTGACCACCACTTGGATCCGCCATCTTTAATTTTCAAAATCTGACATCGGATTCGCTTTCAGCAGTCTAAAAACGTTCTTGCACCATGTTACACCCAAACTAACCATTTGTAAAAAAAATTGATCGCCAAATCTTATATAGGATTCTGCTTCCGCTTTCTCGATAACCCCTTGTGCCATGCTACACCCCAATTTATCATTAGTGAAAATTAATCGCCATCTTGGATCCCCATTTTTAATTTTCACAACCTGATATCGGATTCGTTTTCAGCAGTCTAGACAACCCCATACATCATGCTACATCTCAATTTGTCACTTCTAAAAATTGATCGCCATCTTAAATTTATGAAATCTACTAACATCGGGTTCATATTTAGGGATATCAAACCTTTTTTATTTGTACCCAAATAAATATCGGCTACCAAAAAATAGCGAGCGTGAAAATTTCTATTAATTTTAATTCTGCCAGTATCTATCACTATCTACCTTACGGTTGAATGACACAGATTTTTGCCCAGGATTTTGCCTCCTCATTAAATTAATATTATGCCTGGATTTCTACTTCGTACTTAAGTTTCTTTTTTGCATTAGTAACATATTTTAATTAGTAGCATTAGCTAAAGGGGAGTGGACCGCTAATCTTTTGGGAAGATTCGTAAAATACTGAACTTTTTATCAAAATTTCTTCAATGGTTTTATTCTTCGTTAGTTTTTGATTCAAGAAAAGCTATACTAGCAGTTTTTTTTAAATGGTTCATCTTACAAAATATAAAAAAGTTCTACTTTTGATGACGAGAGAATGAAGAGATAGAGTAACATACAGTAACGTAAGATTGTTATTCAACGAAAGTTTTCGGAATGAAGGAAATGATATTTCAGTATCGGCTATTACACGCACAATCGAGCGACTTCAATAAACTGGAACGATCAAAAATTGCCACCAGCATGGCAGGCCAAAGTCAGGATATACAGAAAAATGGCAACTTGAAATGCCACAATCATTTTCGGAAAATTCTACAAATACGTAGAACCTCCACCTACAACCGTAGAATTTTTAGAAATTATGATGAGAAACATATCACTTTTTTAGACGAAGCATCAAAACAGTATTTCCTGTTGTATCATACACGCCTTACCTTCACTGGATTGATTTAGATATGTCTTGCCTTCATGGGCCAAGTCTTATCTCACCCTGCCTTCACTGGCATAGTCTTGTCTCATCTTGCCTTTAATGGCCGGGTTTAGAGACGCTTTGCCTTTATTGGCCGGGTTTAGATCTTGTTTCACTTTGCCTTCATTGGTCGAATTTCGACATGCCTTGTCTTCATTGACTGGATTTTGTCTCGCCTTACCTTGATCGGTCGGATTTCGACACACCTTGCTTTGACTGGCCAAGTCTTGTCTCACCTTATCCTCATGGCCAGGGTTTTGACATTCTTTGTCTTCACTGACTGGGTTTTGATACGCCCTGTATTCTTTTTCTGTTAACGAACAAAAATCCTCGTATCATCTATAGAACTTTTGAAGATAACATTGGAACCAAGCAGACTTGACGTTATGAGCATCGCGCCGTTCCGTGGTCACAAGTAAGGATTCCCATTTAAGATCGTGAAGTCGAATTCAAGATCACCATCTTGACGGAAATTCTGAAAATTTTGTTATGGACATTATTTCTGCGGCTCGAATTTTCAGAATTATTACGGCATCGACACAGAGCGTTTGATCTCGAGATGATCTTCAGAGGTCATTTTCAAGATCAAATCTGAACAAAAAATTTCCCTCTCCCTCGATTTCCAGGGTCTAAATTATAGATTCTCGTTTAAAAAAATTGATCTGATCTCGAAATTCATCGTCAAGGTTAGATCCAAGGTCACCATCAGATATTTGAGACTTGAGTTATACATTCCTCTACTATTCAAGTTATTCTGCTGTTCCCGTACTTTTGAGATACTCTATATACTTTTTAACAAATAAATAAATACCTGACAACATCGCCGTAATTGACAATATTTCGTTTGAACAGTTGTGATTACAACTTGCTATAAGCATTTTTGCCAACTGTGGATCTAGAGGAAATTCCGCCATAACAGCTCCCAAATCCGTAAGATTACCATCATCGTCCAAGGCAGCTAAATAATTTAAAAGTTCGAGTGCTCTCATTAGAGTTTCAGGTGCTGGTGGATCCATGAAATCAAAGTGTACCAAATCATCAATACCAAGTTTTTTTAACTGTAATACGACAGATCCCAAATTCGATCTATAAAAAAAAATTCCTTTCTTAGAGCAGAAAAACTTTATTTCAATATTTTTTATCAAAGTGATAGCGAAGAAAATATTTTATCTCTATAATATAAATATTGACTAGTTAGATTTTATTGAAAAAGCATTATCTTCTTTGAAAAAGAAAAACAGTAAAAATAATTTTATACCTTCATATAACATTTCTATTTTAATAATCTCAAAATAATAAAATTCTAAATATGATGCTAGGATTGATCGAGTTAGTTCAGGTTAATTTAAGTAAGGTTTCAGTTAGTTTGGGCAAAGGATACTGATCTAACCTGTAACAGAAAACTTACAGCGACAAAATTACACAGATTACTTTAGTGTGATCTAAACTAATGCAATGTATTTACGGCAGAGGCAGCCGACTGCAAACGTAGGAATAACACAGCCAATAACTGTGTTAATAAATTAATTCATAACAATGTTTAACTAAACTTAATGGCACAGATTAACTCTTAATTTGTTACAGTCACATAATTTATATATAAATGTACCTTTGCCCACTAGAGATACTCGGTTGACATCTTCCATCTTAAAATATATTTGTTCAAAAGTGGATGTCTCTAGCACCCAGTTTAAAATATAGAATTTTCGAATTACGAGGCAATCTTTTGTTCCGTACCGTGTGTTGGACCGAATCGTGTATGGCTTAAACAAAAGCGAATTTATGCAAAATGAGGTTTTGACGGGCTTTTCAAAACTTATCACAGTCAGACAGATAGTAGTCAGATTTTTTAATGGCATGGGACTCCCTTAAGGCGTTCCATGTGTTGATAACAGAGATATGTAATGTCAACTTCCTTTTCAAAACTATTAAAAAAAAAAATAGAAAACCTTGGATAACCCGGTAGTCGAATTTTTGATAAAAATTTAAGATTCTGATATACCGCTCCCAAATTTTACTTGAATATCACAACAAAATACAAAAAATACTAAGAGGCAACGGTAACCAAATTAAGTATCAAACTGCTGAACTAGAACCCAAGGTTTGACTAAGAATCTTACTTCAACAACTAATTTACTTATGCTTAGAAAGTGAAACATGTTTTATAGAATTAAAGATGAGAAAGCATCTGAGTGATTGTGCTAAGATTTTTCAGAATCTTCCTAAATCTGCTTTAGATACATTGGCTGATATAAATTGTTTCTTTATAAAGGAAGTGTTTCTCAACTTCTTAAAACTTTCAGTAGTGATTCTAATAAATAAAAATGGGGCCTCAAACTGCCCTGCTAATTTCCGATCTATCCTTGTAATTCCCACGTTGGTAAAGATAAATCTTTACAGGAAAATATAATATATTAAACATTGCGCAGGGTGGTTTTTAAACAAAGAAACGTATGACGCTATATTTTCCTTAATAATTTGTATCTGCATAAACGCGAGATGGCTGTGGCAGTGTTGTATCACCTGTGTTGATCACAGAATATTACTGAAAAAAACTTGAGATATATGGTTTAAGAGGATGGTCACTGGCTTGATTGAATTTGTATTTGAGTGGACGAATACAAAAAATTAATAGTCAAATCTTTGAATTTAATAAAATGGTTGTTACACCTGATCTTTCACTAGGTTCTGAATTGGGAACTACATTTCTTATTTTATATATATATATATATATATATATATATATATATATATATATATATATATATATATATATATATATATATATATAAAATACTAAGAGGCAACGGTAACCAAATTAAGTATCAAACTGCTGAACTAGAACCCAAGGTTTGACTAAGAATCTTACTTCAACAACTAATTTACTTATGCTTAGAAAGTGAAACATGTTTTATAGAATTAAAGATGAGAAAGCATCTGAGTGGTTGTGCTAAGATTTTTCAGAATCTTCCTAAATCTGCTTTAGATACATTGGCTGATATAAATTGTTTCTTTATAAAGGAAGTGTTTCTCAACTTCTTAAAACTTTCAGTAGTGATTCTAATAAATAAAAATGGGGCCTCAAACTGCCCTGCTAATTTCCGATCTATCCTTGTAATTCCCACGTTGGTAAAAATAAATCTTTACAGGAAAATATAATATATTAAACATTGCGCAGGATGGTTTTTAAACAAAGAAACGTATGACGCTATATTTTCCTTAATAATTTGTATCTGCATAAACGCGAGATGGCTGTGGCAGTGTTGTATCACCTGTGTTGATCACAGAATATTACTGAAAAAAACTTGAGATATATGGTTTAAGAGGATGGTCACTGGCTTGATTGAATTTGTATTTGAGTGGACGAATACAAAAAATTAATAGTCAAATCTTTGAATTTAATAAAATGGTTGTTACACCTGATCTTTCACTAGGTTCTGAATTGGGAACTACATTTCTTATTTTATATATATATATATATATATATATATATATATATATATATATATATATATATATATATATATATATATATATATATAAAAATGACTTAGGGTTTTTGAATATTGGTTGTGCTAGTACAATTATTTTCCGATGATACGACCATTTTATGGCATATTAAAGATTCTAATAACTTCAAGAAAATTGTTTTGGTGATAATTGCACAAGTGAAACTTGTGCCCATTAATATTGAATATCTCAAAAAACCAGCATCTTATACTTTAACGGACTAATGCCGTTAAAAATTTTGAATTGTTCAGAAGTTGAATTTTTAAGGATATCTATAGATAAGAGGTTAACCTTTAAAATACATACCTTGAATCTTGTAAAAGAAATAGCTTTGATTGTTACGTCTTTAAATTTGAGTAAATTAATCCAACTTAAACGTTGTAAAATCAGTTTATTTTTGCCTTGTCAAGTCCCATCTTAAATATCGTCTTTTGGGTAAAAAAAGCCTTAATTTTTATTTATTTTGAAGACCGTTGCGATAATACAAGGCATTCCGGACACCCAAGGTGATTGCAAAATCTAACAATTGCAAAAATCAATCAAAAATAATTTAAGCAATTCATTCTATAAGGTCTTACTTTATCCACAAAATATCGGGACCCTCACTTTTGATTTCTACGTTTTATCGCAAAATATGCATTTTGGAGAGTCTCTAATCGACTTTTTTACAGTGGGAAAATTTGTATTTTCGATCAGTTATTTTGCTGTAAACTTTATAAAGGTAAGTTATTATGTCAGAGTAAAAGCTAAAATGTTTAGCTCTTGATAACGCTCACAATCAAATTGTGCTTTTGAAACTTCAACGAAAAGCAATTTTCTCACGTTTTAGTTGTCGAAAAATTCAAATTCGGATTTCAAATTTGAAAAAAAAATACCAAGTCAGTAAATTGTCTTTATAAATGCATCGCAAGTTATTCTTTTTTCATTAACGGATGCATCTTCATCTTAATTATTGTCATCTGACAGTACAAAATCGAAAATATAATTTTCCCGAAATTCCCTCAGTCACCGATTCGGCAAGAGCATCGAATATTCGCGATGCGCCGATTCTGGCGGCACGTAGAATGTTCTAGGCGCCTCGTATATAAAAGACGTCCTGTGTGGCGCTCGCATCAGTATCTGCTTGAAAGCGTTTAGGCGTGCAACTAAGCTAGCCTACGAGCGTCATAGCGTTATTGCCAGAGTTGAGAAATTCGAAATCCTAATTTTCGACGGTTGGAATATTTGTTTCAATTCTATCAAAATGGTACGCAAGTGTAAACTAAAAAAAGCTCCTGCTGACCGTCAAAAGCTCAAAATAACAGTACAAACAGTCACAAAGGAGAATTTGCCACTTTTAACGGCAGCAAAACAATTACAAGTGTCGAGGACAACTTTGCGACGATGGCTGTCTGTCAATGCAGATGAAATAAATGCATTAGACGACGTAATCGCATTGCATCCTGGAGTAAACAAGGTAATATTCATAAAAACGTGTCTTCGAGTCCTGCTTTGCACGATTGTTATTTTTTTTAAACTTGTAGATTTTTTCTGCAAATGCTGAAACAACCCTCGCAGATTATTTACTACACTGCAATGACATGTATTTTGAACTTTCAACCAATCAATCTCGTAAATTAATATGAATTCGCAAAAAAATTTGAGTTAAAAATTTCTCCATCTTGGGAAAAGAATGGCATAGCTGGTAATCATTGGTTGGCGTATTTTCTCAAACGACATGTCAATTTACCCCTTCGAATACCAGAGGTCACAAGTTTGGCTCGCGCGACGAGCTTCAACAAGCCGAATGTTGATCGTTTGTCGCCATGCTGAAAAGCTTTTTGCTAAATTCCCTCTCGCGGTTAACTCTATCTGAAACATGGATGAGACGTGCATTACTACAGTTCAAACAAAGAATAAGTTCATTAGCAGGCCAGGTTCTCAACAAATAGGTCGCAGAGTTTCCACATTGTATGGCTCTCTTAACATTGGAAATGGCAATTTCTGCGACTGGGCAGACTGACGTCATCTTCGACGATAAAAAAGTTTACCGCAGATCAAGAAGTAGCCAAAAAAAAAATGCCTGGAACCACCAGAGAAAATTCTTTTTTACTAGCGGCCAAAAAGAGAGGACGCCCAAGAAAAAATCCTACCTTCGAAGCGAAGCCAAAAAAGAAAAAAGGCCGATGGGGGATGGGACAATTCCTCAGAATCTGATTTCAAATAATATTTCTATTTTTTAATTGGAAATTTTGTTTGTTATTCCTGTATAAATAGAAACTGATTCAAATTACTGAATTTTCTATCTGATTATAATCATTAGTTTTAATATTCACACGTCCTTCTCATTTTTCAGTGTCAATAAACTTTGTATAACGATTTTGTATAATAAATAATTAAATTTCGAACAATAGGTAAGCCCATAAAATTCGATCATTTTTGAGGTGTTTCATTTGCCTCGGGGGAGGGTCCGATTTGCCCCGGGATTTTTGAGATATCGAAATGCCGAACTTTTTAATAAATATTAATTTGCTAGAAAAATTACGAACAATATTTCATAAATGCAACTGTACTTTGTAGCCAAGGGTTATGCCTTCTAATAAAATTGATAGGAAAATGAATTTTACATATTACAAAAAGCAAAAAATAAAATGGTGTCCGAAAGGTCCCGGTCTCCCCTACTATTCATCGGAATTATGTATTGTCTTTCAGTGGTTATGACGTTATGTTAAATACATTTTAGATTTAAGTTAGAATTCACTTTGGTTATTAAAGACTAACAAAACCTCTGTTTGTTCATCCTAGGACAGAAACCGTATACATAAATAAATATAATCTTAAAAGCGAACCGAAATTATTAAAAAAAAATTATGTTTACCTTAAAATTTCAGGATATGTATTATCTTGCATTTCATTTTTAAACGCCTTTTCTGTATATAATCTAAAACATTTTCCCGGTTTAGTTCTGCCAGCACGACCAGCTCTTTGCTGGGCAGATGCTTTACTTATAGGAGAAACCAACAGAGATTCTACTCGAATTCTTGGATTATAAACTTTTTGTTTCGCAAATCCTGGATCAATGACAAAAACCACCCCATCTATTGTTAAGGATGTTTCCGCAATATTAGTAGAAACGACTACTTTACGACCCACTGCGCCGTTTGGTTTATTTGGTGGAGGGTCTTCGAATATGCGTTGTTGAAGATTAGGTGGTAACGTCGAATAAAGCGGAATACATTTAAGTTCTCCAACTTCAGGCCCAAGATTATCAATTTCCCTTTTAATTCGTTTACAAGCTACTTCAATTTCTTCCTGACCAGTTAAAAAAAGTAAAATGTCTCCTAAAACAAAAAAATTTAGAAAGTCACATTCAAAATTAGACAACAAGATTTTTTTAAACATAAATTTCAATAAATAATCAAATATATTTGTTAAATTGTGTAAACAGCTCAGTATCACAAAGCCTAATTGTTCTATAAATTACAACCTTGATTCGACTCAGTCATACTGATAATATAATGGTCGAAGGCCATTTACTGGGTGAACTTTGAGTGGTTCATATCAATAATGCCCTATTATCAGTACTAGAAAGGTGTAATGCATTTCATTTGCCCTCATATACTCTAAAGATTCTGATTGTTTTTAATAGTACGACAATTATTTATAGACAATAATTAACAAGTGCATTTTATAGCAGATGGAAGCACAAAAATAAGAAAGAATAACTATTAGAATTGTCAAATGATATAAAATTTTTAAATACCCCAAAAGAAGACAGATGTTAGTTTATGTAGTCTAAAAATTCAATATAAAATACTAAAAACAAAATTAAAATACAAACCTGCTATTTCTTCACACATATGAATCTGTATTACAGTTCGTATCGCAGCTTCCAAATAATCCCTTTCTGGTTCGGGTGTATAAAATATTTCTACTGGATGAGTGCGTCCAGGAACGTTCATTAAAGGGGCATTATCAAAGTATTGTTGAAATTTGCCAGCATCTAATGTAGCAGACATAATAACTAACTTTAAATCTTTACGTTGTTTGATAACTTCTTTTAAAACGCCCATTAAAATATCCGTGGCCAAAGTACGTTCATGAGCCTCATCAAGCAAGATGCACTGATATGCTTCAAGCATAGGATCACTCATACCTTCACGAAGTAACATACCATCAGTCATATATCTTAAATGTAAAAATGGCGTTAGGTTTTGTTGGTCTTTTTAAGCCTGTACATATTATTATCATGTATAAAAAAGTAAATGAAACAGAAGTCACCTGCATGTGTATATAATTAAAACTATTCTGACAAAACGGAGATTGGTGTAATAGAAAATTTACGTTTACCTTCTATTCGAAACAAGTAGACCAGAATTTAAATTCTACCGCAATTTTTTTTAACATTTATTTTTTATTCATGTTTGAAAAAGACACGAGATGTTCCCGCCCAAAACGTAACAATATAATTAACTTTTAAGGAAAAATAAATGTTTTTTCGTCCTTAATTAAAAAGATTGAGAGACCCAAAAAAAATTCTCCAATACACAAGGTGTATTTTAAGAAACAATTCCTTAAGACGAAAAGTCCATATAGACATATGTCTGGGTTAAAGTTTTAAATAATTAAAATTTTTGTTCGTATTTGAAAGATATTATATACGCTGATGTTATTAATGCCCAAGCATAACTCAATCTCACGCTTGTCACACAACAATGTTGCATTGTCAGTTCACACAGAGCATCGATGTTTTCTTGCACTACAGGTCCAGGAGCGAACGACGGTCGCAATTGAATTCATTAAACCAACGATATACAGTTGTTTTTGAAAGTCCTTCGCCGCTATATAAAGAATTAAGTTTATCGATGCACTCTTATAAAAATAAACCACGTCGAAAGTTGTGAAAAAGAATCACACGAAGATCTTCACGAGTAAACAATACAAATACCGCCGTATGACAAAACATTATGAGTACGTATACTGTAAAATATCAAATTTAAAATGGATATGCCAGATGACTCCTAGCAACATCAATATTGTCAGTTCCCAAAATATAAACGGCTACTCTCATATCATTCAAAATTATCGTAATTATATTATAACCCTTATTTTCAGGGATTCCGGGGAATCACTTATCTATGTTTGCGATATTTCAGCCATATATATTACTGTTACTTCAGCTTTGTTTTTTTTTTCTATTATTTAACCTATGAATGTTTTTGTAATGCTTCTTGCTGATTATTATTTTAGTTACTGTCATATTTTAATCATGCCTCCTACGAAAACTACGAAAAGTATTGTATAGAATTATTTTACCAAGTCACAAATATATCGGCGTATCGGCATATAGTTGTACGTTTGCTGAATGTGATTTCAGCACTACAACGACATAATGTGGATATAACCACGGAGGAATCCGTGAAAGCCTTATATATATATATATATATATATATATATATATATATATATATATATATATATATATATATATATATATATATATATATATATATATATATATATATATATATATATATATATATATATATATAATACATATTAAAATATAAGTTTTTAGGTCATTTATTATTCGGATAGCACGAACAAAATGTATAAATCTAATTTTTGAATGCATAACCTTGGAAAGGAATAAAGTATTATGAGGGGTATGTAATAATTTTAAAAAATTATATAAATAATAAATACATAACTATGATTATGAAGAATAAATTATATTTTTTTTAATTTTAGAAGACAAAAATAAATTTCTGTTAAGTTTACTTACTTCAAAATAGTCTTTGCAGATGAACAGTCTTCAAAACGAATACTATAACCTACTTCTTGTCCCAGCGCAACATCCATTTCTTCTGAAACTCTTTGAGCTACAGACATTGCAGCTACCCTTCGGGGTTGAGTACAACATACCCCTTTTTTCCCAACTGCTCTTGCATACTCAACGCACCATTGTGGAATTTGAGTCGTTTTTCCAGATCCAGTTTCTCCAACCAATACAATACACTGGTGTTCAGATAAAAGACGCATAAAATCTGCACGATATTCAAATACAGGCAAACCTATTCTTTTTCGATATAACTCATGATAGCGTTGAGTGTAGGGTAAACCTGTGTACGGGTTAACAGAGGTAAGAGCTACCTGAGTAAATCCACTTGTTTCAGCTGTACCTCGTTCTTCCCTAAAAATTATAATTTTTCACAATTACTAGTTACCACTTTTTTTCTAGTATTACAGAAATGCATCAAACTAAAAGGTAAAAAATAACAGGAAACGTCAAAGTAATTGTTAAATTATCATTATAATATGTAAGTCATTAATATATTACGATAAATAATTCGTAGTCGTCGCAATTAAATTAATTTACAGTGTATTATCAAAATAAAGAATGATCATTTCCTGCTACTTAGTTAAGCAGCGCGCCCACTGAATCAGCACGGCTCCGTCCATTCCGTCCGCTTCAGTCAGAACGCCGATGGCCCCCGCTCACTGGCTCCGCCCAATTCAGACTAAACAGTGATAAAAACTGCTTTAACCATTAGAGTTTCTCGAGCTGTTATTTTTGATGAAAAGTGAATAAAATGAGTAGTTTTTCCGACTCTGAGGAGGATATTGTTGTGGCTGCTCTAGCCTGTGTTGAAGCGGAAGTGGAGGAAAAGCGGAGAAGAAGATATTGGGTTCATGATATTTACCTTAAAAGAAAAGTTAACGGGGAATTTTATCATTTATTTCCAGAGTTGATGACCGACAATGAAAAGTTTTTCAAATATTTTAGAATGTCTAGTATAAAATTTTATGAAATTTTAAATATGTTGCCGCTCGGGAAACAAAACACTAACCTTCGAAAATCGATTCCACCGGAGGAACCTTTAGCAGTTACTTTAAAGTAAGTGTATTATATAGTCGAATTAATTAAATTTGACGTTTACATTACAGATTTTTGTGACATAACTAATGTTTTTTGACTGTGACGTGAACGCCTAGACAATTTACTTCAAGTTTATTAGGCAACAACTATATATAGAGAATATTATTATTATATATTCTGTATACTCTCACGTTTTCTATCAATTCTTCGTCCAACATAGTAACAATACAAACACTACGTCTATACCACAGATTATACTACTTCTTTCTATTTTTTAAATAGTCAAACGCTTTCAGACCTTTCGGCAATTTTTGCCCTCTTGAGAATAGTCGAAGACGCCGATGTTGAAAGCGCGGAAGAGTTCTGGCCGATCGGAACCAGTGAGCGGGCTCTCATTTATTTACGTGTAAACCAAAACGGGCCGATTGCGCGGAGCCGAGCGGTCTGAACCGAGCAGAACCAGTGGGCGCGCTGCTTTATCGGATGGTTAAGAAAGGTGAGGGCCCTTTTACAGATAACGAATATTGTTTTCTTCCCGAGTATATTCTATTGAGGTGGCGGGGTTTGGAGGTTCCATTGTTCTAGTGATTATTTTAGTCCTACCACGGTTCAAGAGCTTGTTATTAAAAAAAAGGTATTTTAGCTTTGTTTAATATGCGGTTTAGAAGACTCACAATTTTTTCGTGAAGTAGTTGTGGATTTTCACATAGGCTTTCCCACAGATTAGCGGAATCCCGAGGTAATGAGTTTTAAACTAGAAAATTTTGGACGAGCTTGTTCTCAAAGCAGACCAATCGTCACAACTATATATTGAACACTTTTAATTTACATATAATCCACTATATATTGTGACGCGTTTTTCGTAAGGGGAGCACGTTATGCTTTACGGATCTACTTCGTTTACAGCAGCGGAACATCGGTCAGTGGATATTTCTCGTGCAAACAGTCATCGGTCAAATGCTCAGCCCACAGGGGTATCGGCTTGACGGTATCTACTTATAATCGGGATATCCCTGCTTTCTGAACTGTTCGACGGTTTGACTGCCCGATGGTCAAAACATCCACTCGGTGGTCGGTTCTCGGTCGCCTCGGGATTAGTGTGGTCGAGGGCCCACTTATGCACGGGGCAGCTTGTTATAGTGGAGAAACGGCAAGCCAGGGGTCAATTGCGCATATTAATGCTGGCTGCCGGGTGCCAGTTGTTACCTGTAATGTTAAAAATGGGACTAGGTAGTGAAACAAACCGTTTTAAAACATCCTG
Organism: Diaprepes abbreviatus; assembly: GCA_034092305.1. NCBI lineage: Eukaryota > Metazoa > Arthropoda > Insecta > Coleoptera > Curculionidae > Diaprepes > Diaprepes abbreviatus. The sequence goes on from JASJET010000022.1 coordinate 4,463,011, forward strand.
TATCCTGTATTCCAAACTTTTATAAAAAGACATGGCCTAAAACTAACTTACAACCTAAAATGTACAAAAAAATAAACATTTAAACAGTCTGAACGGCAAGAGTATGTTATGAGAACTGTTCACTATTTACGTTACCTCGTACTACATGGTTGCGACGCTATTCACGACGGCTCGTACTCAAATTATCGCGCTTCGTATCTAAAATCCGCTCACGCTGTTCACGGCGCTTCGTACTAAAATTCGACCGACGGCGGTATACACGGTATGTCTAATAGTAACCTGGCATCGATCGGCGGTAGGCGGCGTCTATACACAGCGGTGGCAATCTCTACATGCGGCGGCGGCGGCAATAAACGTCGGGCGGCAGTTGTTAAGCGCCCTTATCAACGGACAACGGAGAGCATCCAGCGGTAAAACACATTCCTGGTCAATACGGAAACACAACAAAACTAACGGCATTCAGTGCGTATGGGTATAGGTGACGATAGGAAGAAACTGACGCTGCCCGTACTTGTAAGGGTCCTCGACAGCGTCAGCAGGATGAAACGACATTGCCCGTACTTACAAGGGTCCTCGACAATGTCGACCAATAGCGGTAAGAAATTAGGAAAGGAACCGACACTGCCCGTACTTATAAGGGTCCTCGGCATTGACGGTAGGATGACACAACATTGCCCGTACCTACAAGGATCCTCGACAATGCTGGCCATTAGCGGGGTAGGACGTAAGGTAGTGTATGGTGAAACACCATATACACACAAGCCTAGCTAGCCACACCTACATTGCTAGACCAGGAAGGCGTGGTCCGGCAGGCGACCCAGACAGTCCGTTGGGACTGTTGACCCGGGTAGAGAACGGACAGTTATCCGCGAAATAATGGTCAGCTCGAGCTAAAGTAGTCGGCTCGAGCCCCCACTACGCTGACGATGATCTCGCATACAATATGCTGTATACGGAGGGAGATTTCTATGGTCGGACGCTCTGAAAATCATCGGAAAATCGTATTTCCCGGCATGGCGCGGCAAATCTAACTATATATCGGCAATATTGAAACTTTAAGCATTCTTTTCCCGCAAGAATCAGATTTTTTGGATGTTTAATAAATAAATTAAATCCCGGCGAACATACTCATGCCCAAAAAATTAGTAACTTTGTTACAATATAAATATGTAATTGTGTTAACAGATAGCGCCGGCGTAAGTACTATTTCAAAACTATATTATTGTGAGAATGAAACTCCATAGTTCAGTTAGGTTGCCATCATGCTTACGTCTTAGATATCAAAGTCTGGCACTGACATAAGTATTTCTAGACTTTGTTGGTGTTGTAGGGGGGATATTCATAGGTAAGATAGAGATTAAGATACTGAGGACACTAAGTCATTGGATAACAAGATGGCGATGATGTCAAAATGCATAACAAAAATCTCTTCTTTAACTACAGCACGTTACAACAGCTTATACTGTTCCAAATTTCATTATTCGGTATTTTTTTTTCAAGAAGATCGTTTCTTAGATAGTAGATAACCCTTCAAAAACATCGAGTAGATTCTTCCAACTCTGTCAGTTAATGGTAGATAAAGTCACGGGTACTTTTCAAAAAGATCATACCGTGTACCCAAATCACCCATTCACCCCTTTTAAAATCTAAGGAAAGGGGTTTTTTAAGAATTTCAAAATTTTGTATACTTATGTCGGGTGAGCTCTTTCAATTGGAAGCACAATTTCCGGTTCCGACCGGAAGTTGTTTTTCAGACCGGAAGTTGGTTTTTTTAAACGGAACATACATATTTTTATAGCGGAATCGAATTCTACGCCACAAAATACGAAACATTTGTTTAAAATTTTTTTCCAAAAATGTCTTTTTTGGCCTCTAAATGATCTTTAAATTTAAGTTCGCGTCCTGTTCACACAAAATCTCTTTTATGTATTTTGCTAACTGAATTTTTTTTGGAAAAGACAGCTGTGATATCTAACAGTTAAGCGTGAAAAAAGACAATGCCATTTTGAGGAGTCACAATCATATTTTTACTGCAAACAAAATTTTCTAAGAATATAATAACTTCTTTAAAAATAGCAATAGTAGATAATCACGTTTTTACAGTAAACAAGATTTATTAGCACACGGTAATCAATTTTATAACAACAACATAAACTAATAAACACACTTTTCTGTCAACAAGATTTATTAGCACATAATGTTCATTTTATAATAACAGAACAAAATAATAATCATACGTTTTCTTCAAAGGAAACTTTTTAAAAACACAAAAACTTATTTCTTAATAACAAAAAGTAGATTATCACATTTTTACAAACAAAATTTTTTAACAACATAATTATTATTTTTATAGTAACAAAAATGAATAATTACATTTTTACTATCAGCAAGATTTTTTAGAACATAATTGATTTTATAATAACAAAACTAAATAATCGGATTTTTAACCGACTTCTAAAAAAAGGAGGTTCTTAATTCGTCGCCTATGTGTTTTTTTATGTATGTACACCGATTACTCCGGAACGGCGGCACCGATTTGAATGAATTTTTTTACGTTATGTTCAGGAAGTTGCTGCGGTGATCCCATATTTTTTTGGATGAAATTGGTGCAGTAAAATCCAACATGGCGCTGACAATATGGCGGCCAAAAAAAACTAATTTTGCCCCATTTTCTCCAAAATTGGTATGGGGACATTTTCGGGGTTGTACATAACGAATCTGAAATTATCTTTAAAAAATTAAATATGTCGGATCCAATATGGCCGAAAAAAAAATTTAATTCTGTCCGATTTTCTCCAAAATTGGTGTGGGGGAGTTTTCAGGGTCGCACATAACGAATCCAAAATATCTTTTTAAAAATTCAATATGGCGGATCCAGTATGGAGGACAAAATAATTAATTTTGTCCGATTTTCTCCAAAAGTGGTACGGAGGAGTTTTTAGTTTTTTAGAAGTCGGTTTGCAAAGATATTTGTTAAAAATGTAGCATACTAGATAGTCATCAGGTTTTTATCATTCGATGTTATAAAAAAATTGTTGCTAGAAAGATAAAGTATGTTCACAAAATGTTCTCCTTATAGATTTCGATTACGAAGATTTGCGAACAACTGGCCACATAAAAAAAATGAATCAGTGAACGACGTTAAACTAAAAATTCATAGATTTATACAAAGATCATTTTAATCAATACAAGCAAATGTCTCGCCAGATATGTGAGCTGCTGGAACAAATTGTAGAGCTGAAAAGGAGAAATAAGGTAGTGACTTTGATCTTAATGGTTAATTTTTAGGTCATTTAGATGTCAAATCGATTTTTTTAAAAATAGGAACTTTTAATCTCAAAAAATATATTCCGCAGTTTTCATTCCTAAGATTAATATAAGAATTCCTGCTAAAAAACAACTTGGCCTATGAACAACTCTAAAATTCAATTTAAAAGTCAGGGGCAAGATTACCATCTGATGTTCCCCTACCATCACTATAACTTGTGTGAAAAATATTTTTAACTAGCTCTCTAACTTGAAGAGATATTTGTATAAGAAATAAAGTTACTCAAACCCCTAATAGTTTTGACCCAATGTCCTCAAATTTTAAATGAAGCTTCCAAATTAAATTTTGGGCCGAAGTACTCATGAATTTTACGATTGATTATATTTTTTCTTTATTAATAATTTTCTATTTTTTGCCGATTTAAATTTACCCTTAACTGTAAGTCTGAAGTCAAAAAGACCCCAGCCCATTTTTGACAGAAAATATTTGTATGTTCCCGTTCGAAGTGGATTTTTTTAAAAAAGTTCAAACTAAAAAATGTATTCAAATATATGCCAAAAAAGGAGGAGGGTCTCTAAGGCCAGTTTATGGCCTAATTTATTTTTTATTTATTTCGGCGAAAAAATTTGAAAATAATATTTTTATTATCAACTAACAATAATAAATCGATTCCACCCTAAAGAGACCCTTCCGCTCACTCCCCCTTCCCCCTCCACTCCCTTAAACGAAGTAAAAATCGCCATTCATTAAAAGAACCTTTAAGAAATTCGGTTCTTTTGAAACGTTCAATTTCCATACATCTTTTATTTTACGGCTTTTATGGGTCGCTGATTACGAATCCGAAGTCAGAATCACGAAATTCCAAATGGCGGATCCAATATGGCGTCTAAAAAAATCAAATGTCTTCGGTATACACAAATTTTCCTATGGAGGGTTATTTGAGTTGCTGGTTAGGAATCTGAAGTCAGAATCACGAAATTCAAAATGGCGGATCCAATATGGCAGCCAAAAACAAATCGAATGTCTTCAAATTGCGTGAATTTTTGTATGGAGGGTTTTTTTGGGTCGCTGATTACGAAGTTGAAGTCAGAATTACGAAATTTAAAATGGCGGATCCAGTAAACTGACTAGAAAAAATTTAAAAAGCTTGTCATGAATTTTTGGTAAAGAAAAAATATTTTAAAGACGATTCATGCATATTGAAGACATGAAAATTTTCTGGACACTATATTGGATCCGTCATTTTGAATTATGTGATTCTGATTTCAGATTCGTACCCAGCGACCCAAAAATCCCTCCATACGAAAATTCGTGCCCATCGAAGACGATCGATTTTTTAACCGCCACATTGGATTCATCACTTTGAATTTCGTGATTATGACTACGAATCCGTAATAAACGACCCATAAAATCGGGATAAAAGATCTATGGAAATTAAACATTTTACAAGAACCTACTCTCTTAAAGGGTCCGTTAATGAATGGCGATTCTTTATTTGTTTAAGGGGGTGGAAGTGGACGGAGGAGTGAGCAGGAGGGTCCGTTTAGGGTGGAATCGATTTATTATTGTTAGTAGATAATCAAAATATTATTTTAAAATTTTATCACCGAAAAATAAATTAGGCCAAAAACCGGCCTTAGAGACCCCTCTTCCTTTTCATGCAAAAATACTGAAACCTTTAGGAAAAATCCATCCTATTCCACACTGAGGCAGTTATGTAAGTCCTTTGAGGTGTTAGTTACAAACTATTTGAAGAGATTAAAAAATTTCACGCTTTATTGATGAAGAGGCTTATGGTAGTAATATATTTACAGTATTACGTATCGAAACTAACAGTAATCATCATAATGGAAAGCAATTATTCTTGAGAAACAAGTTCAAGAGAAAGTTAAAAAATATAAATATATTTTTAAAATCTTTCAAGAAGAGAGAGAGTCAATTCGACCTGCAAAGCAGCTACAGAATACTTATTTTCACCACTCACTAGCTATAATAACTATATATCTCTCAGTTTTTAAATTAAGAAAAAAATATTTTAAAATGTTACACTTTTTTAAAGATTGGTAAAGAAATGATAATTTTTCTCTGTAAATTCACTCCAGATCTCTCTCTTTGTCCAGAAGTGTTGCAACCACCTCATCAGTGGGGCTGTATTGAAACACGACTCTTTTGAAAATCATGGTTCCGTGATTTACCGAATGTTATACAGCCAGTTTAATGTCAGACTATAAAAAGTCAAATCACATCTATTTAATTGGAGAAGAGAAAATTATTTAACAGAATTTTTAAGGGTTTTGAATCCATATAAGGTTTTCGCTTTAAGATCGACAAAGAAAGAATAATTATTCTCTGTAGCTTTTCCTTCATAAGTATTTTTCACTAACTACCATAGCAACGGCAGTGCAAAGCACAATCAAAATTTTTAAACGTCTTTAACTGGCATTTGCATCAACCTAAATTTAACAAACGATAATTCATTCTAAAGGACTCCAATTTTCACTATTGACTACAAATAATTTATCGCTTAACGGCAGCGGAGATATTTTTTAAACAATTTAAATATAACTTTGCTTTTTTTCTGATATAAAAAATAAATCTGAAAATAAAGGGGCTATATTTCTTTACCGTTTAAAATGATTACAATAATAGACGGCAAACCGCCTTTAATTTTTTAAATAAAGTTGTTCCCGAAGAATAATAAATGTTAAGGCGAGTATAAATATGGCGACACGCGCCCGAGGACAATACAAAAATATCACCAGAATACATCCGTTAGATTTTGAATATTTGTTAATTAAAATAGGACCAGGTATTTCCAAAAGAGAAACATATTTTCAGCAGCCTGTTTCGCAAACTCGAGATTTTCTTCTTTTCTTCTCACTGGACCCTGTAAATTTTCCAATGGTTGACGCAATTTCGTTCAACGTAGCCACCTTCTTTTATTTTTAAAATAATTGTTGTTTTTATGAACTCACAAATTTTGTAAAAATTTATAGGTCACTAAATTCAATGTACTTTCTTCAGACCACTCCATATTTGCTCAACAACAACAAATCGCATCGTGAGTCTCGCTGCAAACTAAATTTCTGCAAGAACCTGCTACAAACCCAACCCACTAGACAGGCAAATCCTTTGAGTTAGCTCCAAAAACCGACAACGAACTCGCCTCGTTGTTAGCGGGTCTCGCCGTATTTATACGCACTTCTATAGCTCTCGAAATTTTGTTCCTAAATGACTGAATCTTTCTCTCCGACAATTAGAATACTTTATTATTGATTTGTATTTAAATTTTATTTAGAGAATTAATTTGAATCCATGATGCCCATAATAATGTCAACATTTTGTGATGAAAAAAAATAGCGACAACTCGTTTAAAATTTATTTCTCCTAATTAATGGCCTATCAGAGTAAAAAAGCTCTTGATTCGATACGTACTCGACCACAAACATAGTATTGGCAAATTCCCATGGGTAAAGATTCTACGTTAAGCCGTTCGGGATTAAGACTGCGTTAAATTAAAAAAATTACAAACATTAACATACTATCACTAAACATATTTTGTATCTGTTTTTTTTTGCTTTTTTTTCAACTGTTTATAAATAAAAACAAATGATACAATTTTTGCTCCCTTTTAGATTCCATATAATCTCTGAAAGTATAGAAAGTTCCTGACACGAGTAGCTAGCCTGCCGATTTTTTTTAGAATTATGTATAAAAACTCTGTTTATATTCTTTGCTTGACCCCACATAATATTACATTATAGATCAAGTGCTGATAAATAATATGCCGATATAAGAGTAGGAAATGAGACAGATTGCTTCAGTTTTAACAGTGCGAAGTAAGCTTCGCGCAAAGGTGGTCTAACTGAGGTTCTTCCCATCCAAGTCTTAAGTCCAGATAGAAGCTCAAAAATGTGACCAGATTCTTGATTTGTGGGTCGTTTCTCCCTGATGTTGCAACAGATATGTCGTCAGCAGATTTGATGGTGATGCCAGGTTACAAACAGAATAATATAAGAGAAACAAGAACTGGTCCTTGAGGTGTCCCGATGTTTAAGCTGTATTCAGAAGATAAAGTGCCCTCAATTTCACTATTAATTTTCTTTCATTCAGAAATGACATGATAAACTTGAAACATTTCCTCGAAAGCCAAGACAAAAAAAGCTTCTTCGTAACAAAGCTAAGATTTAGCGTGACAAAAGCCTTAGACAAGTCAACGAAAACTCCCACCACATGTTATTTAGCACCAGTTGTTTGTAAAGGCCGCTATCTCCATTGATTTACACCTTCAAAATCCATGTTGTGCATAAAAACATCCTCTCCTTGCAAAAATGATATGAGTCTAATGTACAAGGCTAGCTTGACAGATCTAAAAAAATTTCAGATGGACCTGAATATATATATATATATATATATATATATATATATATATATATATATATATATATATATATATATAAGGTTTTTAAAGAACAAAATAAACGGCTCAGACCTATTATTGCAACTTCCATTTGTGGTAAATAAGACACAAGACAGACTAATATTTTATTTCGAGTTTTCTAGAATTAATACTTCTAAAAATTGGCCGATATATAAAATTTGTAACTATTTCAATGTGTATGTTAGTGATGTGGATTTAAATGGTATTACTTTAAGTAAGTATACTGACATCATTGGCAATAAGTTGTTTGCTTCTCAGGCTTACACTTAGTTCAGCTACAAAATTTATTACGACTATTAGTTTAACGATTAAGTTTAAGAATTTCTTGCTTTCTCTCTTTAAGAATGGTGCCTGTAGTTGGCTTAACTGCTATAGAAACTGTATTGAATAAATAAATAAATGTATAGAAACTATAACTTCTTTCATTTTGACTTTTAAAATGCTATTGTATATTGTAGATAACGATACAAACACGTATTTGTAATCGAACCATTAGCTTTATGAACAATAACAATCTTTTAAATAAAAACCAACATGGATACATTCAAGACAATACAACGCAATCTGCAGTATTCGATTACTCTCTTTTCCTATTACTACTCTTTGTTGCTTCGACGTTAAATATGATTTGATCCACTTCAGAGCTGTTGCTTGTATACCATATAAATACAGTTTCTGGTATAATATTTCATAGTCCAGAGTGTCATATGCTTTTGATAGGTCGAGAAACAACCCTACAGGGATCTCCTCATCTTGTATTGTTTCAGTGATAATTGTTGTGTAATCGAATAATGCAGATTGCGTTGTATTGTCTTGAATGTATCCATGTTGGGTTTTATTTAAAAGATTGTTATTGTTCATAAAGCTAATTATAAATTTTGTATGTATGTATGTAAGACTTGAATTCATTTCCCTAAACATTCGAGAAATAGGAGTGTTAATGCCATAGTTCGATCAGTGATATATCGCCTCAAACAAATCATGCACTCTAAAAGCTCTTTGAGATACCGATGATCCAATATTATTGAGTAGTTCAGGGGAATCAATAAAGATTTAACAATCTTATAAAGTAGAACGAGGTCAACATATATGCGTCTCACACACAATGCTAGCAACCTCAAAGCATCAGCAATATAATCGTATACAGGCCGCTCCCGCTGTTTAAAAAAACTTAAAATCTTTCTTTGTACTCGTTCTACTCTTTCTTTGTATGTAAAATAATGAGCTGACCAAACTTGGGACGCATATTCCAAGGCTGATCGGACTACAGAGCAGTATATCACTTTAAAGCCAGTCAGACTATTAAAATCTATAAACATTCTCTTCACAAACCTGAGCAACTTCAAACCTCTGTTCATAAAATTATTAATATATGCGTCGAAGCGAAAGGTCCTGTCAAATGTAACGCCCAGATCCTTTACACATTCAACATGATTAATCGTGTTATTATCAAGAAAGTAATTAAAAGATGCCCAATCCCTTTTACAGTAAAAACTTATAATGGAGCATTTATTAATATTGAGATGCAAAAAATTTTATTTACACCATTCAGAGAACCGAGTTAGATCCCGCTGAATGCCCTCGCAGTCGTTGCTACCCCTGACAACCCAAAATATATTTAAATCATCTGCATAAAGAAGACATCTACTGAAATTTATTGTCTCATCAATATCATTAATAAAGCAGTTAAAAAGGAGTTGGGCGAGGTGAGCACCTTGAGGTAACATGTATTTCAAATGATTCACAGTTGTTAATTTTTACTCCATGTAATCTGTTGGACAGGTAACTATTTATCCATTGTAGAAATGATCCGTGGATGCCTAACCCTTTCAGCTTGTAAATACGAAGTTGATGGTTAACCTTATCAAAAGCCTTGGAGAAGTCAGTGTAAATAGCATCTACTTGACACCTCTCCGCCAAAACTTCCACCAAGTACTGCTCATAAACAAGCAGATTAATAGTAGTTGATCGACCTGCCATAAAGCCATGCTGTGAAGTCGCTAACATGTCTGAAAAGGAGACATATCTTTTGATAAACAATACCCTCAAAAATCTTAATAGTGAGAATTTCGAAATTCCACGATAATTTTCGACGTTAGCTCCTGTCTCCATTCTTATGGATTGGGGTAATGTAAGTAGTTTTCCATACTTTTGGAAAAACACATTGTTATGTGACATAGTACTAAGAAAGAAAATTTTGTATTCTTGATATTAACATAGTTTCAAAAAAAACCCAAAAGACAGTTCACTGATGAACAGTACTCTTCGTACGCTTCTACTTGTGGGGGAATATATACACAAACTAAAATTAATTTACGCTGATTTATGCTGACCATAACAAAAACCTGTTCGATACTTTTATTTGGTGATTTAAGCTGGTAAGATGAGAGCTTTCTTATGGCAATCATAACCCGGTCCGACACGTTGACTTACACTGGTATCATTTGAACGGTCACATCGGTATATGTTATAGTCAAAGAGTTTTAATTCACTATTGTTAATATCATTCTTTAACCATGTCTGAATATTGTATTTATCAAAACTGTTGAGGACATGAAATCAAATGAATTAAGAAATGTATAGTACACCAGAGATTATAATAAAGTTGTTCTTTGTGCACATATTACTTTTTTAGTACATTAACTACCACCTAATTTGAAAACATTGGACTCAGTGGCCTTTTTCTTACTGTATCTTGGTATGATGGTCGTTTATTCTAAAATCGAATAATTTAGTTTTTTTATTAATAAAATTCAGAATTAGTTTACAATATGGATAACTGTCAAAAGTCCTCCTACTATAAAATTTTCTAAATTTTCTAGGCTTATCGAAAGCTGGACTAATAGGGTATTGTCATAAGAGGTAGTCTTCATGAAATGGTAAAAAAATAGTTGAAGGTTTTTATAACTAAAAGCAGACCACGTATATAAATAAATTGGAAAAATGGCCTTTAACGGAATTTGTGAATTTCAGTAAAACTATAGTTGATCCATCTAACTTCTAGTAATAGGGTTTTCGTTAGAACATCATGCTACAATTAATTTCCATATCAATTAATATTCCATATTAAAGATTCCTTGAAATGGGATTATTTTGAACATTTCACAACATTTGTTGTGAAAAATAGATTAATAACTTAGAAATTAAACTACAAGTTAAGAATTCTCCCAAGTTCTGTTAGTTCCTTAATCAATCTAATTCTGGTAAATTTAAAAGATTAAACTAAAATTGTAATTTTTTTAATTTTGTGAAATGCAATCAAAAAAGGTGGCAATATTTGGATTTATCTTTTTTAAAATAGATAGTTAGTCTTCCAACTAAGTTGTAATACTCATTAAGCATATTGCTTCCCGCTGAATGCTTAATAGGTTATTTCAAGATTGCTGTCTAATAATTAAATACATTTAGCTACCAATATGTATTTAAATGGAATATTAAACTGCAATTTATTAATGAAGTATCATCTTGTTTTATAGAAACTAAAGGCACGTGTATAATAAAATTCCTTTTATTTATTAAAAAATTTTATTTAAGACAGTAACATTAGTCGACATTTTGAGATAATTCACAAGGTAAACATTTACGATGTGTCAAAAATTGTCCAGATAGTGGGAATAATTTTACATATTTACACCAGTTTTTATCATTCACCCTAAGGTTATTACATGTCATCTAAGATGAATTACTATGTAAAACTAATTTTTCCAGTTTGGTTAACAACAAAGTTTTTTCAATTTTAATTTATGTTCCTAATATTTTATTCACGAGCTTCTACAACTTTCACCATCAATGGTCGTTTCTTTTTATCTTCAAGGCATTTAAGTGTAAAATTATACAGTAATTTGGCGAAATTAATATTATTTTCTTCCCATAAACCTACAATTCGGTAAAGTCTAGGGTCGATGGATTCTTTACACTTTTCCTCACCATATACGAACAGCCCCCTCTTAACAGTTGTATTGTTAAGCTCAGCCTATATTAGTCTCTGAGTCAAAGTGGCTCTAATCCATGCGATTACTGTCTGTTTAAAACTTCATGTTATTGAGCATTGCGTATTGAATCGTAAGATGTGTTGTCAAACACCCCCTCAGTATCGGCGAAGGTATTGTTGACCATTCGACAGCGCGTTTTCTACTCTTGTCTGTAAATTTTCCTTTTGATAGGCAAATTATAAATAAATAAATAAATGGTTTCAAATTATTTTTTTTAAATTCAGTATGGTAATTTTAATATAGTGGGTTGAAAATTATACATTATTCACTTTCTTTCAAAATTAGTATTAGGTTGCTTTCGAAAACGTAAGTTACGAATCAGAAGTAAATTTTTTAAAATTTAACATGACAGTTACAATATGGGTAACAAACAATTTCACATTTTTCCGATTTTGTAGAAATTGAAATTATGGCGTCCTTGAGGTGTATATCACAAGTCTTAAATTTATTTCCTGAAACCTAATATGCAGGATAGAATATGTTAGACTAAAAAATTGACAGGTCTTAAGTTCTTTCAATATCAGTATTGAGGGTTTAGATTATAAATTTCAAAATAATTTCTTAAAATTCAAGATGGGAAATTTGCTATGACAAACTAATTTTTTTTTTTAATAAGGAAATACTTTAATTTACTCTTGAACTGCCTAATTTAATATTAATTTATTTAATTTAATCATTATTCAATTTATTTCTATTATTTAATTAATTTATCTTCACAAACTCAACAGATTTTTCTATAACATATAACATTTCTATAAGAATAGAATAAAAGCACCTAGATGATTAAACATCTGTATGTGCTAAAATGGGATTCTATATTCTAATGAATATAAACAAAGTTTGGTTTCATGTATAAAACAAAAAGTAAAAATTCCCAAATCTAGACTACATTAACTTACAAAAATATCTTTTCAAACTGATTCCACCTAAGAAAAACTAACTCTTTAATATGTGCCTTAAATTGTTTCACTATTTGCGAATTTCTAATCTCACTGGGCAATAAGTTGTATATCTTCGGTCCAATATAATTTATATACTTTAGGTTAAGATTGTTATTACTAATGGGAATCTGTATATGCTTGTCGGTTTTTATTCTTGTGTTATAATCGTGATCGATAAAATTTTGTAAGTTTGGATGTCGATATATTTAATCACAGACAGATGAAACATACATCGATCTTACATTTTGTATATTTTTATCGAAGAGTAAATGAGTGGGGTATAATTTATTTTTGTGAAATATAATTTTTAATAAATATAATTGAACTAAATTTAATTTATACAAAGCATTATTATATAGCCCTCCCCACACTAAAATAACTGAGATGGCACAATTCCTTTTTCAAATATTAAATTACAAATATGTAACAAAGGCGTCAATATTTCTAGATGTGTCTGTTTAATGATACTTGCTTTAATACCATCATAACCTGCTGCGCTTTCATTTTTTAGAGAACCAATATGATTTATTAATTCATTTTTTGTAAGTGGGTGAAAAAAGAGTGTAGCATTCACAGGTGGATCAATATGGCTTTCTTGCTGAAGTGGGGGAATGGCCCTTTTCATTTCAACCCCTATGTTAGCATAGTAGTTGTTACAGAAATTAGCCATTTCAAGATAACTGTTGAAACATACGCCAGATTCATTCCTTATCTTTGGTACAATGCTGCAAATATGCCATCCTTACCAAGTGACTTGAAAATGGCAAAAGTTTCCATCGACCATTTTACCCTTTGACATCTTGTGGACACAATGGGCTAATGAGAGTTCCTAGTAGCTTACTATATATGTAATATACTAGTTGGATTTACTCGGTCATGTACATGGAAACTTCAAGATGTGAACGGCTTATGTGAATGGTTTAATTTGAATAGCATGCAACTTAATGTAAATAAATGTTTTATATTAAAGTTTTATCAAACAAGAAAGGTTGTTGAATTTAACAATCATATAGGGAATCATATACTGAAAAATGAAGAACAACTTAAGAATCTCGGTGTATATTTTGACAGAAAAATAAATTTTTATTATCATCTTAATTATATAATCAATAAAGCTTTCAAGCTATTGGGTTTTATTAAAAGAACTCTGAAAGATTTTAATAATGTATTGTGTTTCAAAACTTTATTCTGTTGTTATGTTAGGTCAGTTCTAGAATATGCTTGTCCAATATGGTCACTTTTCTATAGGCAATATATTGACCAAATTGAGAGAGTTCAGAAAAGATTTATTAGATTTGTAGAATACAAATTAGGCATATCTCGGGATGAAATTATGTATGGGGATGTACTTAAGATGATTAATCTACCAAATCTCGAGAGTCAAAGGACTTTCATTGATTTATGCACTTTTTATAAGATTCTGAATGGATTTATGGGGTGTCCTGAAGTACTATCAGGGGTAAAATTATTGATTCCGCAAAGATCATTAAGAGAATTTAGTCGGTTTAGTGTCCCCTATCATAGAACAAATTATGGCATTTTATCATCCATCACACGCTGTTCCTCAGAGGCTAACAAAATAAGTAAAGCTAATAATATTGATTTTTTTAATGATTCATTAGCATTATTTAAAACTAAGCTAAAAAGGTTCTGTAGGTCTAGACTCGTTATTTTAATTTTTTAATTGTTTGTTAAGATGTCTGTTTTGTTATAAATATGTTATTTTATTTATTGAGACTGCAAAGTTTTGGTTGTTGTTTTTAATTATATATAATTTTAAAAATCTGTTGTATGTAGTTGTATTTTTCTTTTCATTGTAAGTGGCTGATCCGTGAATACACATTTATTTATTTATGTACTGCTGAGATAATTAAACATATATTAAAATATTTTGGCAATAATTCTTTTGTTTAATTGCATAAATATAACACGTAAATCCTGAATAATCGTTAGGTACCTTCGCAAGTATACCTACTTTTTAATTAAAAATACTTAAAGCTTACCTTTTTTTCTTTATGAAAGGGTCTAGAACTTCAATTCTTCGCTTCGACATTTTACTATTCGGCTAACCAGCAAGGAGAACTATACAACTATAAAAGAAATTTAATATTAAAAATTATACTAAATATAAATTTCTCTATATTGATGAAGTAATAGGAATTATTCAGACGCAAAATAAGAGGGTTAACAACACACTTGCAGTGTTGATAATGGCAATGGCTAAAGATTCATCAACCCAAGAAAGAGAAAGTTAGTCATTAACTAGATTTTTACCCAGAACAAGAAAATTGCCCCCGATTTCACGAAGGGTGAGTCCACACGACAAGAAAAATTTGAGCGTAGGTATATTACGCGCTTTTGTGTTAAAAAAAGCATCATCCACACGGGACATTTCGTTATGCAGTCTTAAAGGGTGTGGTTTTCTGCCTTAACCTGACTTTTATCATGATTTTTGTTTATATTTTATCTAAAAATTAGAATGAAGCGAAATAAAACATTAATTGCGGCAGTATTTTAATCTAGAAAAAAAGTTACAAAATGTAAGGAGAATACTGATATATTCTTTATTAAAAAAACAGGAAAGTCGTCGCTACTAGGTCAGGTCTGTATTTGTGAAAACATTAGAGAAGGGCTTGGACATACTAATAATTTAATTCAAGAAATGTGAGAAAATGATCCTGATTTTTTTAAAATATTTTCTTGTTACTATTGGTAAATTTTGAACACGATATGGAAATGTGTACAGTTATACCTTTATTACTAGGTTGGAAATAACATTGTGATATTTAGCTGATGAAATCAGCATGTGAAAGCAACAATGCGAATTCCGAGTCGATAAACAATGTTTCTGAAATTATTCAGGTTACTTGTGCGGTAATATGAGACTTTTCAAGAGAAATTTTATTTCCAAACTTAACCACTTCTACCTGGGTACCTATTCTCGTTCTTGAGAGAACGATCACTTGATGGAAAGTGGGCGTGGTTCTCACAAAAAGTATGAAACCGTATTCTGGGTAGCTTTTCTCGTTCTCGAGAGAACGATCATCTTGATGGAAAGTGGCCGTGGTTTTCACGAAAAAGTAAAAAACCTTTTTCTGAATACGTTTTCGTACTTTTTCATGAGAACCACGCCCATTTTCCATCAAGATGATCGTTCTCTCACGAACGAGAATAGGTACCCTGGTAAAGAAATGCCAAGGAGTTCAAAGACGAGAATATTAATATAAGTGTAATTTTAACAATCGTTTTAATAATAGCAATTGTCTGTAGTTTTTAGAAGAATACATTACATATAATACTAAGTGGATTTCTGTTATTAAATTTCCATCAATGTTAATTTTTAGTTTTTAATTGTTTATAATAGGTTTATATAAAGTTTGCCAAGGGTAGGGTTACCAGACGACAGGAATTTTCCTGACATGTCGGAAATTTTAGCCTTCTGTTAGAGAAACAGGAAAAAACTGCAATTGTCAGTATTTTTTTGAAATTAAAAGAGGAACATATCAGTAATAAAAAATATTTATTAATCATTCTAGTAAGAAAAAATAAATTAATTAAACGTTAACAAAATGAATGAATTGTTAATTTAGTGTATTAATAAATTTAGTTTCGTACTTTTTATTGCTTGATATTTCTTTTCGCAGTTGCTAGTCTTTTATAACCATTTCATGACATTCTTCACATGATATGTTCTTTAAGTTAAATTGTGTCTAGAGTCGAACCTTAACAGAATATATTGTTGTAAACCAACTATTACTACAAATTATTAAATTACTATATATAAATATTTTTAAGTTTATATCATGGATTAATAGATAATTATAGTCTAATATTTAATACTCTCATAACATAAGAAGAAGAGTTATCTTAAGTAAATTTATATTCTAATAGGCTCAAACAAAAGCATGTTCTTAATCTTCGAAACTCTAAAACTTTACTTTTTACAGAGACCATTAGCTTTGTTGATATTGTCATCGTCCCATAAATACACACTTTTTCATTTCAATAATCATGTAAATAAATAGTTTTATGTTATATTTGTTAGTACGCCTATGACTGTAAAATAATAATTTAGATACAGAAATAGAATATAACTAGGACATGAATATAGAGACGAGGGAAACTAAAATTAAAAACTACAATAGTGACATTAAATTAGTAAGTAAGAAGAAAAACTGTTGTTACCTCATGATTTAGTGAAAATTTTAATAAAATATTAAAAGTAATATTAGAAGATTTATTTGAATTCATCGAAACCAGTGATAAACCAAAAGCAGAACCAGCAAAGTTACAACATTGGTGGCAGCGAAAAGCAAAGCTTATAACAATATAGACAGCCTATTTCGCTCCTTAGTCCACTACGCTCCCATTAATAAGAACACTCGCTCGATATTCACATTTGGTGCTTCGATTGCAATTATTTTGAAAATCTCACTGCTTTAACATACCACATACAACATTCAGATAAAATGTCCGGAGACTGAAGAGTCAGGGATATTGTCAGGAAATCTCATTATTTGATCTGGTAACCATAGCTAAAGACATGTCTGTGGATAAGCTTCTCGATATCAGAGATTGTCGTTGAATAGAAATTGTATCATATAACGGTATTTATTTTATAAGCTTTAATTCATATAACGAACAAGTGTATTATTGCAAGTGTTATAAAATTAATAAAAAAAAATTAACAAGAATTGTTTTTTTTTGAGGACCAAGCAGTAATGATCTTCGGCAACAAGCATTTTTAATAAATTAAAACAATTTAACATAGTTCATAAATATCCATTATTTCAAAGCTCACAAAATAAAAAAATATAAATAAAACAACAAACTTCTGAAAAAAAACATAGTTTATGTTCATACTAAATATTAAAAATAAACAGTTTCCGTCATATTTAAAGCAGACTGCTGAAGGTTTAACCATTATTTTGCGTAACGACCTTGGAAAAGGCAGATTTAGGCGGGAAATCTTCGATCTTTGTCTTTTTTTAAATTTAACGAATCACATTGCTTGAAATTTGACATGTCTTGTTGTGCTACGCTTACGCCCAGATTCTTCTTATCGTGTGGACCCACTCTAACTGACAAGAGTAGAAGCAATTCGCATAGCTCTCCGAATTTGTATCGACATAAGTAGTTGAACGAAACGGATAGTAAAAAGAGATAAAATGATAGTATGTTTTAAACTCACCTGACTGATCAAATTCGTGTCAGTTGGTTATAATCTCTGGATGTCTGCGATACTATTGGTACGTCATAAAAAAAAAAGCAATATGTTGACGAACCGTTTCTTCAAAACGTTTTATTTTTGGAAAAAAAAAACAGTTGAAATGTTAATTAGGCGGTACCCCGTTATTTTCAGTATTTTCTAATTTTTTATTAAAAATATCCTTAGAAAGTCGAATGTCTCGCAAATTTCTAGTAAATTTGAGATTATAGACATACAAAATTATTACACTAAATTCTGTTTATATCTCAGTAGTATGAGCGTGCTGTTTAAAAATGTTTTCCTACAGCTAATTCTGATTATGGATTTAACATAAACACTTGTGTCCATACGTCCATAACAGCCGAGTATCTTACTTTTAGAGTGGGTCCACACGACAAGAAAAATCTGAGCGTAAGCGTAGCGTAATAAGACATATGTCTAATTTCAAGCATTGTGATTTGTTTAATTTAAAAAAAAAAGAGGATCGAAGATTTCCCGCCTAAATCCGCCTTTTCCAAGGCCATTACGCAAAATGATGTTTAACTTTTCAGCGAACTGCTTTAAATATGGCGGAAACTGGTTATTTTTAATATTTTATATGAACATAACCTATGTTTTTTTTTTTCAGAAGTTTGCTGTTTTATTTATATTTTTTATTTTGCGAGTTTTGAGATTATGGATATTTATGAACTATGTTAAATTGTTTTAATTTATTTAAAATGCTTGTTGCCGAAGATCATTACTGCTTGGTCCTCAACAAAAAACAATTCATGCTCTTTTTTTATTAATTTCATAACAATTGCAATAATATCGTTGTTCGTTATATAAATTAAAGCTTATGAAATAAAAGCCGTTATATAATACAATTTCTATTCAACGACAATTTCTGATATCGAGATGCTAATCCACAGGCATGCCCTTAGCTATGGTTACTAGATCAAATAATGAGGTTTCCTGACAATATCGCTGATTTTTCAATAAATATCCGGACATTTTATCTGAATGTTGTATGTGGTATGTTAAGGCAGGGTGATTTTCAAAATATTTGCTATTGAAGCACCAAATGCGAATATCGAGCAAGTGTGGTCATTAATGGGAGCGTAGTGGACTAGAGAAATAGACTGTCTATATTGTTATAAGATTTGATTTTCTCTAGCAGCAATATCATAACTTTGCCGGTTCTACTTTTGGTTTATCAATGGTTTTAAATAAATCTTCTAATATCACTTTTAATATTTTATTAAAATATTCACTAAATCAGGAGGTAACAATTTTTCTTCTTACTAATTTAATGTAATTATTGCAATTTTAGTTCCCCTCGTCTCTATGCTCATGTCCTAATTATATTCTATTTCGGTATCTAAATTATTATTTTATACTCATAGGCATACTAACAAATATAATTATTTATTTACATGATTGCTGAAATGAAAAAGTGTGTATTTATGGAACGATAAGACAATATGAACAACGCTAAATGATATATTTGACGCATGGATTTCAAAAAATAAAATAGTATTAAAAAATTTTATTTTATTTTTGGTTGTTCAAAATAACTCGTCACTAAAAAAAGTAATATGTTGACGAACCGTTTTTTTAAGACGTTTTATTTTTTGAATAAAGAGTTGAAATGTTAATTAGGTGATACCCCGATATTTTTAATATTTTCAAATTTTTTATTAAAATATCCTTAGAAAGTTGAATATGTCTCGCAAAGATTAAGTAAATTTCATATTACAGACATATAAAATTATTACAGGAGATTCTTTTCATAACTCAAGTGTATTAGCGTGCTATTTAAAAATGTCTTTCTACAGCTGGTTCTGTTCATGGATTTAACATAAATACTTGTGTTCATAACAGCCGCGTATCTTAGTTGTAAACAGTTAAGTCTAACATAATTCTTTTCACGACGCAACTTATAATAAATTTGAGAAATAACAATTTGTAAGCTATCTGAAACTTTTATTTAAATAAGTAACAAATTTTATATTTAAATAATACTAACTACAGCATTTAACTTAATTAGACTATGTTAAACACTATATTATACTACAATTAAATAAATATTATGATTTTAATTTATCAGGACATATAAATATGAACCCTACATAGCAACGAATGAGGTCCCTCAGCATAAAAACCTTATTTATGATACATTTCAAGCAAATCTTTATAAAATAAAAAAGAAACTATGTTAAAAGTTGAATATGAGATCTGCCAGTATCTTTAATGGATGTTTTCTTTCTGGCCTTTGGTTTCGGTCCCTGGTGTTAAACAGTTTCTCTATCATTGTTCAAGTTGCAGGTTTTCTTTTAAATTTAGTTGTCAGGATAGAACGTCTTGCAGTAAGAGGCTGGATATTTTGTGAATTCATACAATAAATAACTCATTAGATAGTAGATTGGGATGATGGCTTTTAGTCATACTACGTAAAGTTGTAATTTCTACTGTTTCAAGGTTTATCAGTGCTGGCTTTCTGCAATTACTGTATATAGGCATGTATTCCAATTGACGTCCGTATATTACTTTACATATGAGTTGTTGTTTTTCTTGGTATCCCTTTTTCTTTATATTTTAGAATAGAATTAGTATTCGATCCTTTGTATGCATTTTTGTTGAACAGTTCTAGAGTGTCAATAATTGTGTGGTCTATATTTACACCTAAATTTTTGACTGATGGCTTGGTCTGTATTTCTTGGTTGTTAAGTGATATAAAATAAATTCAATCCAGGGAAGTACAAATATTTTAAAGGCAATCAATAACTTCACAACAACAACAACGACACAATTTTTTCTTTACTTTTGACGGTTAATTTGACGTACCAAAACTACTTTTTGCCTAAAATGGCGACAAAACACTACGGACATTTTCGGTCTGACAGTTCAATTCACTCTGTCATCCATTTTATTTTTTGGAATACGCGGGCTTTAGCACGTTCATATCTGGCAACATTGCCTTTTCAAGAATACGGCTTTTACTGTCAAAAGTATGAAGCGACAGTTCACATCGCACTCACATCACGGTTTTGAAGATAGGCCCAGTATCCTCAAAAGTGAGATGTGAACACGGATTTCTGAAAATAAATGGATGACAGGTGGTAATGGAGCTGTCAAACGAAAAATGTCCGGAGTATGCTCTGCGCCATTTTGGGTAAAGTGACATTTTGGCGCGTCAAATTAACCGTCAAAAGTCAAAAAATAGTGTCATTGTTGTTATTGTGAAATAATCTTTGTTTTTCCTTGGATTAAATTTATTTTAAATAACTTAATAACTAAGTAATATGCACCAAGCCATCAGTCAAATATTTAGGTGTAAATATAGACCACAAAATTGTCTTCAATTGGCACTTTGGAACTGTTAAACAAAAAATGTATACAAAGGGCCAAATACCTTAGGAGTCTAATATACAAAGAAAAAGGCATATCAAGAAAAACAATTATATATACAAAGCAATGTACTGACTTTAATAGGAATACATACCTCCTAAGTAGTGGACATAACCCGATTCTCTCAATCCCCCCACTCCTCGACCTTGACCTTGACCTTGCTTCACCCCTCTTTGGCCCCGCCCAAATGTCCTTGTCATTGACCTTGAAAGTGCACGTGTGCTTTGGCCTTGGCCTTGTGTTCAAGGTTGTGTGTGTGACCTTGACCTTGACCTTGGTCGAGACGACCTTGACTTTGTTGAAGGTCATCTTGGGTGTGTGACCTTGAAGTAGTTATTTGTGCATTGTAATAGTGTGGGATGATCTTGAAATGATTTTGACCTTGCAAATTGTTCTATAAATTGTGTGAGTCTACTTGCATTCATTCAGTGTGAAATGTCAGATACGGAACTATCTAAAGAAAAAATTATAGAGCAAGTCGGCAGAATAATTTGTTTATATCAGAGTAATTTAAAAAGTTTGTGTGATTTTGAAGAGAAGGATCTAGCATTTTTTCCTCTCGAATATTTAAAAACTTGCGTTGATACGCTGAGTTTACGGCAAATTTGGGATAAGCTGCCAGCGTCATATCGGTGTGACAAGGAACTACAGTTAAGCTTACCCTGTTACATTCACTATGAACAAATATATCATCATTATATAGATGGGCCACCATCAGCAATAAAAAAGTGTCGTGAATGTAAAAATGAGTGAATAATATGAATAGTGCTTTGCAAGAGACAGTAAAAAAATTGGGCGATGAGTTCACTGAAACGGCTAATAATTATTTCAATGATGCAATGAAAAGTCGAGCAGAATGGGCGTCGCGCTATTGTGATTTGGCTTATGAATATGAAAAGGCTGCGAATGCATGTCGTAAATATTGTAGCAAAACAATAAATTTACAAGACTTTGTTCGTGAGATAAAAAAGTTGGGGTTTAGTGACTGTTTGGAAAAACTGATTAGGTTCATAGCAGATCCGGTTGTGTTAGATGAAATTAGAGTGTAGGACTTAAGTTTAACGTAGTAGTAGTTAATATGGAAAGTTTAGTGCGAGAAATGTACGAGTAATTTCTAATTTCTGGAGCCTGTTCGGAATTTTACGCATATGAAATGCAAGATTCGGAGGCTCAGGACTTTAGTGTATTTTTTAAGTATATGGACCATGCCGAAGTGTGTCTTTTAGCTAGTATAGTTTGTAAGAATTTTCTAAGAGATAAAAACAAACAATTATTATTGAACAAATTAAGGAAATTAGGTTTAGGAGATAATGTTAAACGCATAGAAGAATGGCAGAAAAAAATCAATGAATAAAGTACATAAAATGTAGTTATTTGTTTCATTATATTTTGTCCTTGAAGTTATCCTTAAACCAATTTAAATGTGTGACGTCATTTGACCTTGAATACTCCTCCCACTATTTCTATCGTTAAGCTACCCCCACCATTGTTACAATTCGACCTTGAAACCCCGCTATAAAGGTTCGTGGGAAAAGAAGTGACTTCAAACAGTCGCAGATATCAGTGGCATAAACATCAAATATTGTGTTCGTGTAGTGTTCTGAAAGTGCTTTTATATTCACGGTAATTTTTGGATTTATATACCATTTTTTTCAATAATGAGTATTGCAAAAGAAACTCTAGATGAAATTAATGAAATGTTTAGCAAAGATTTCGAGGTTTTAGAGAGAAAAAAGGTTACCGAAATGATTGTAGGCAAAGTGTATAAAATTGTAAAGATGGTTTCAATGACTACACGATTTGGTAAAACTCTTTTAGTGGCTTTACACGATGACGGTGATAATAGCACATTTGAGACTTTTTTACCAAAACGTGTGGCCGAAACACTATCTGACGATTTTGTAGATATTATGAGTAAAACTAAAGATAAATACACTCTAACTTATTTGGGGCAGGGCACTAGAGTTTTTGGAAACAATACTCGAACATTATTACGTTTTGGCTCATTGGAGTAAATTGTATGTAAATTGTTTGAAAAAAAAAGGATGTAATTAAATTTAAAATATAGTTGCACATGTCAGAATACTTACGCGTGTTCATTATTTCTGTTAAAGATGTCTGCTGATGCGACGACGACGACGACGACCGCCAACGAATGTGTAGATAGATACATATTTTGGTTGGGGAGAGAATTAAGAAATAGGGCTCACGATATGTTAGATAGCGTAAATGATTGGTCGCATATTGATGTAACCAAAGATCAATATAAGAACGAGATCAGGGATACAATCAATTTTATGGCTGGGGCACACTTGTGCGACAAATTTTTATATGGTTCCATAGACATGGATACATTTTGTGCTGAAATGGTTGAAGAAGAATTAAAAGAATACCTCGTCAATATTCCACATTTACCAGGTGAGCTTGCTGCAAAATATGAATTGGTTTCTGCAACAGCAACAGCCCAAGACGTTGACGATCGAAATAGTGTCGGATGGGATAGAATTTTGAGCAACGAAAACGAAGACATGGAAAATTAATTTTTTATAATTTTTGTATTTGTGCAATTAAATAACTGTAAATAAATATCTATTACAATCACAGTTTTATTTTATTTCTTTTATAAACATACCAACCCAGTAGATCATAGGCAGTGTTTCTTTTTCTCAGCTGAAATATTTAATATAAGTAGGGCAAATAAAAATAAAATAGTTTAGTAAAGATTGAAAATGAGTCGAGGAAACAACACAATTGATAAATTTGGTCGTCAGAAATATAATGAAAAATATCATATATTATCTGGGCCACAAGGGATTGGTTTTAAACTTACAGCGGATGGGCAGTATGATATGGGTGGAAAAATCATAACCAACTTAGGCGAACCTAAAGATGATGACGATGCTGTGACAAAACACTTTGTTAATAGAAAGTTTTACAATTTTGCAGTTGTAATATGTGACATATTTAACAAGGATGTCCTCCCCATGATATACAAAAATAATAGTGAGCTTAAAACAAAAATTGAAGTTATGCAGAAAATACTCTATCATCAGCCTTTAAATGACTCATTAAGCGCACTGTCGTACGACTCGACTTCAAAAAAAATCTAAAAAAAAAAGGGAAAGCAGGTTAAAGAATAGGAGAACGCACTCCGAGTGGCATAGCCTTGAAGATAACGTCGTAGTCGTCGGTGAATTGGACCTTCCCTCCAAGAATATTGAAATGTTATTTATGTGTATGATGTTTTATTGTCATTGTTTTTAATAATGAAGATTGAAATAAAAAACTTTATTTTACAATATATTGTTTATTTATTTTACATTTTAAATAAAAAATATAGCCATACAATATGTTATTTAAACAATATTAGCTTTATCTATCCAAGAGTTGAAGTGGTTGGGAAATCCTAGCCATTTGACAAATAATTGTTCGATGTGATTTTTCTTGCGTTGTCTTAAGGACCTTTTCTACTAGATAAACGTCAGGACTGCTTGTTTTTTGTAGTTCTGATTCGTAAAAACACCCTCTTATAGGCTGACCTTCTAACGATTCCAACAAGTAAGTAGGTGGATTTGTAACGTTAACTTTTACAACTTTAAACAATTCGGTTGACCAAGAGGGCGTATATCCGTTCTCGAATAAGCTTTTGTACTTGCTAATACGCACAATGTCACCCATGGAAAACTTAAATTTTTTAGGTACAATTTTTAAATAATCATATGCTTTAATATGTGTTTTTTCTTGCACGTCTGCAGGTTTCATTCCAATGGTGCGATGTTTCGAATGGTTATAGGTTTTTGTTACTGCCGATAATATATGTATCCATTTGTAAGATCCTCTTGTCGAGAATTGTTTATATAAATTATTTTTTAAAGTCCTTATGACTCGCTCAACAATTGCAGCTTTCTTTGTGCTGTAAGTGGAATAATGATTTATATTATATTTTTTCATCAGGGCTTGAAAGTTTGTATTATAGAACTCCTTTCCTTGATCACTTTGCAGATTTGTTGGTGTATATGATGCCTCTTCAATGATGCTTTTCATCGCATTAGTAACTTCTATACCAGTCTTGTTTTTTATGGCTTTCGTATAGACAAATTTCGAGTAACAATTTATACAGACCAAAATATAACGATAACCATCGTTTTCATCAGCATACTGTTGCATTTCAGCCAAATCAATTTGCCACAAATCTCTGTATCCTTTTATTATCGTGCGCCGTCTTACAAAATTTTTTCTAGCCGTTCTATGTAGTTCATTAACAATCTTGATTTTTTCTAAACTGGGCTCCATATTATTAGTAATACTAAAGGTTTCAGATCGAAGGAAGAACTGAATAATATCATTAAATATTGAGCTTAATATATTATATCTTCTTCTCGTAATTCCTCTATGATTGACATAATTTCATTTTCGTGTCCAGTGTGACCGGCCATTTTGGAACTCCACAACAAACGTAAACGATCCACCAACTCTTTAGCTTTGTTCCAGTAGACATATTGAAATTTTTTCGAAGATAATTTCTTTTTTGTGGGTAACTGTAGTTTTTCCGAGAGATTTTTTCTTGTAATAGTACCACCTAATTTTGTGCCCATTATCAGAGGTTTAATAATTCGTAAATATTTGTTCCATCTGGTCTCCCGTAAACCATCACTTTTTTTAAAATTGTTGTAGACAGCACTCGTTGATTCCAAAATTTCCTTGTACGTTGAAAGTACATTATCACTTAATTGTTGTTGTTCCTTGCCTACACTTGGGGGTGTTTTAAGAAATAACAAATCATAAAGTGCCGGTGATCCACCATATTCTGCAATATTTTTCCCTTTTTTGTATAAGACAATATTTCCATTTCGAAAACGCACCTCTAAATTACCAATAAAATTTTTGTTATGATCTGTTTTTGAACCAAAACGTACACCATATACAGTATCGTATAGAGATGGTTTCGAACGTAATCCTTTCAGGTGTGCGTTTAAAGTATCGGAAGTTGTGGTGTCAGCGGATGCGAGAGATGTATTAGTTGATGTCGAGGGTGTATCAAACACCGATTGGCTAATATCTTCTTTTGAAATGCGATGCTGCTGCTGCTGCTGAATAGGTGTGGAGGTTTGAAAGGAATGTGTAGGTTGGGGAAAACCTGATATTTGAGTCGACTGCACTGATGTACTGAGGCTATGTGGCTTTGTAGCTGGATAATGTTGTTGCTGTTGTTGTTGTTGTTGTTGATGTTGTTGTTGCTGCTGCTGCTGCTGACGTTGCTTAACCACATCAGATATAGTTGTCAACGGCTTAGAAATGGGTTCGTAAAACTTTTCCAATTCCACAACATTAAACTCTTTAGCCGCTTTAATTTGTTTAAATTTTTTTCTGACGGCATTGGTAGCTTCCACTAGTTTACGTTTTAAGTCGATCGCGTTATTCATGATGTTAACAAAGGACGTTTCAACAATCAAATGAGCGTTTTCTCTTATTATTACAGTAATATATAGCTATCAAATCCTTTGCGGTATCTTCCCGATTTCACATCACTGTCTTTATCAATTACTAAAAATCCATACTTATTATCCCAACATTTTGAGCACATTTCTTGAAATTGAGTAAAAGTTAGATCCGGTGAAACGTGGTCGGAAAATATGTGTTTCATATTCAACTCATCTTGTTTAAACATAATAATAAAATTGGCGTTGTCTCGCACAAGCTGTTTAGGCACTCGCGAATATGTTTGCGCTAGGTAAAAGGAGTCGATATTTTTATGACGTCCCATGCTAAAGTACGATCTTATAACATCTTGTTTTTCACATATAACATCATCAAAGATAAATATAGAGTTTGGTTTTGCATCGGACGGTTCCACAATATTACTGGAATCACTAAAGGCATAGTAGCCTAAACCTTTGATGGGTGCTAAAATTTTCCTTAAATACTCATATTTCGGTTGATACAGAGATTTCGAGTAAATATAGACATTTTCGAAACGTAGCCCAAGGGGGTGTGTAAGCAGCGAAATCATGACATTAGTTTTTCCACAATTGGATGGACCAATTAACAGGCCGCGAATAGAGGAAGGAAGTAGAGGACCGTGTCTCTTCATTATCTTCTTTTCAAATCCAAGTCCGACTTTTTCATCGAGATTGTCAATAGGAAGTTTTTGTTTAAGATCGATAACGCGCATCTTAGGAAAATTTGATATTTTATAGCCAATTTTTCACAAAAACTGTCATTCAGATGCCGAGCGTCAAACGAAGTGGACGGTCTCACGTTTCCAACAAAACTGGATACGGTATTGTGAATTCGTTAATAAATAAATTACCATTCGAGGTACACATTCCTGGTTATCAATATTGCGGACCCGGAACAAAAGTAATAAAACGTGTAACAAGAGGTGATCCAGGCATTAATCCTTTGGATGCCGCATGCAAAAAACACGATTTAGCCTATTTACATAATAAAGACAACATAAGTGCGAGACATCGAGCGGATTACGAGCTCGAACAAAGTGCTTGGAATAGAGTAAAATCGAAAGATTCCAGTTTAGGTGAAAAAACAGCAGCTTGGTTAGTTACAAACATTATGAAAGGAAAACAACGTTTTGGTATGGGTGTACCATCATCATTATCAACAAAAAAAACATCTAGTAAAGGCACGCGTCATACAAAAAGGAAAGGTGTTAATAAAAATCGACATGTTCGGAAAGCCAGTTTCGGAACAGCTATTCGACAAGCAGTTCGAAGGGAATTATTAAAAGCCGGAAGTAAAAATGTGTTGGAAAAAAATGTCATGAATGCATCTAAAATAGCTCAGTCGGCAGCACGTAGATCGGTAAAAGCGGCAGGTGGCAAAAGGAAGGTTCGTACACCGAGAATAATACCGATTCCTAAAACTGGTGGAATATTACCATTAATACCAATTTTTGCCGGGTTATCAGCTTTGGGTTCATTAGCCGGTGGGGCAGCGGGAATTGTGCGCGCCATAAAAGCAGTAAAAAAAAGCAGCGAAGATAAAACCGGTGCCGGCCTGTATTTAAAATCGAAAGGAAATGGTTTGTTTCTAAAGCCATATCGTAAAGGTATGGGATTATTTTTAAATCGTAGATCAAAAAACTAATTGAATCCCTACCTCGAAGACCACTATCTAACATCGATATAGAAAAATATGCCAAAAAGAAAAGAATAGGACACTTTCGAGGCGTTTATATGAGGGATTTATTACCTAGACAAGGTCCTCGACGTTACGAAGCAGCAATAGTGAATTTGTATAGTACGCGTGGTGCAGGGACTCATTGGGTAGCTTATAGAAAAAATAATTCTAAAGTAACATATTATGACAGCTTCGGCGATTTACCCCCACCGATCGAATTGGTACGATATCTACAAACGGGATCGGAACCATCAAAAATTATTTACTATACATACGATCGTCAGCAGGATTTTGGAACAGTCTGGTGTGGACATTTGTGCTTAAAGTTTCTTGTCGAATCATCAGCGTAAAAGATGTCATCATCATTATCGTCACCATTAACACCGCAAATGGATCGCAATAACTATACTAAAATGTTGCAATCACTGAAAGCATTTCATCTAGCCGGTGGATTAAGGAAAATGACCGTGAAACAGTTAGAAAACATGCCCAAGGAAGTAATGATTGCATTAGCCCCAAATGAAATTCCATTCGTTTGGGAAAAGTTGCCCGAGCACCTCAAAAGCGATATCGATATATTAAAATATCAGTGCGGTTGCAAACATTATTTCAGCAGCAGCAGCAGCAATTTAAACGAGGTTACGGCTGATGAGGATCTTACGGCTAGAAAAATATTTTGTTGTTATTGCAAAATCAGCGATGTGCGCATAAAAGCAGAAAATAGCATAAAAACATCACTATCTAATGCAGTGAGAAAAGGTGTGAAGATGAATCTTTTTAAATGTTGCCGCTAAGAATAAAACCGAGATGTGTGATGTTTTAATGGTTAGTCATGTCTTATACGTTCACACTAACAGGACACTCGAGCGTCTTAAGCGCCGATTTTTATCCACCAGTCGAATTAAATAGAGAAAACAAATATGGTCTGGCATTGCTGGGATTTTACACATACAATTCAATTTTTAATGTGGACGAAAGCAGCAATAAGTTTGCCTACATGAAGGAGGGTTACACCACCGAGCCGATACAATTGCAGATTCCACCTGGGGCCTATGAAATAGATGAGATAGGTAAAGCTATGTTGGAGGCTTTGAGGAATTCAACTGAAGAAAAGAACGATGGAATCTTTTACTTGGTCGCTAATAATAATACGCTGAAATGCGAACTGAAATCCCAATATACTATAGATTTCCGGGGAGAGGCGAGTATCGGTAAAATGTTAGGATTTAATCATACAGTGTTAAAAAGAGACAAAAAGCACGAATCAACCGAGATGGTGGAAATAATGAAAGTACGCATCATACGCGTAGATTGTAATATAATTTCCGGAGCATATATGAATTCGGTGGAAGGTCATACCTTGTTCGAATTCGATATCGACGTGGAGCCCGGTTACAAAATCAGTAAAGAACCACAAAATAATATTTATATGCCGTTAATGCCGGCAGGACGTCAGTTTATCGACAACATTACTCTTCGCATCTTGGACGATAGCGGTGATCTAATCAATTTTCAAGGCGAGAAAATAATCGTGAAATTGGAACTGAAGAAACTTTCATAGAAATGGGTTTTTGCTTCAATCGTCAATTGTGTGTGCTGTCGACTAAGATGGGGGAACCGCCGAAACATAATAAAGGTAAAAGAAGAGTTAACGTCAAGGTTAGTCGTCGTCCAGACGTTAGATCACAAACATCTCAACAGTTATCTGCCGAAGACTATAAATTTTTAAAATCAATCGGTCTTAAAGTGCGAAAATGATTTCCACCACCAGCGATAAAATAGAGGTTTTCTCCGAGCCCATCTTGGACAATTCCATTATTAGTCTAGAAGAGCATACGTATAAACCATACGGATCTCCATCATTCAACAATTCGGATGAAGTCCGTATCCCCATTAATTTTCAAGATATTATACTGGATATCGCCGAAAGTTACATATATATCGAAGGAAAATTTAAACCCATAGACGCAACGAAAAGATGTTTTTTATCAAATAATGCCCTCGCATTTTTGTTCGATGAAATTCGCTACGAGATGGGAGGTGAGCAGGTCGCCGTGGTTCGTAAACCTGGAGTTACGACGACATTAAAAACCATGGTTTCATTCGGAAGTTTGCAA
Organism: Diaprepes abbreviatus; assembly: GCA_034092305.1. Taxonomy (NCBI): domain Eukaryota; kingdom Metazoa; phylum Arthropoda; class Insecta; order Coleoptera; family Curculionidae; genus Diaprepes; species Diaprepes abbreviatus. The sequence continues at coordinate 4,493,506 of JASJET010000022.1, forward strand.
CAAAGATCTCTCATGACGTGCGGATGGGGTCTCGACGAAGCAAACCAAGATATCGTAGACACGGCAAGTAACGTATTCTCCGGGAAATTACCCTTAAAATATCTTATGGGATTCGCCGAAGATTACGCAAAAGGTGTTTTCAACGTAAAACAAGAGCTTATTATGATTATAGCTCGCACTTTTACCAATTGTTACGTCGGCGAAGTAGAGGCAGAAATTAGTATCGACAAAATCGAATGGAAAATTCGTCACATCATTCCAGACGACAAGCAAAAATTGAAAATACTGTCTCGCATTAATAAAGGAGGAAACAATGCCAGTATTCAAATGGCATATCGTAAATGGGATCTGTACGAATTACCGGCTTTAAGGCAAACATCTTCCGACGTGTGGGCCTTGAGAACGAGTACAAGTCTGGAAAGACCGCGCTATATAATCGTCGGGTTTCAAGACAGCAATAATTGCGACAAGAAAGAAAAAAACGCAACCCAGTTTACCCACGCCGACGTATGCGACATTAGACTGTATCTGAATTCAACCGTTTATCCCTACGAAAGATGGAATTTAGATTTCGCCAAGAAACTGTACGCAGCAGCCTATTACAATTACGAAAACTTCCAAAGCAGCTACTACGGGCGCGAGATAAACGATCCGATGATAACGTTCGCGGAATATATGAAAAACCCCGTTTTTATTATCAATTGCAGTCATCAACCAGAGGCGATTAACTCATCGACAGTGGATGTAAAATTGGAGTTCCAAACGAGAAAGAATAAATTCCCCAAAGACACTAAAGTGTACGCATTAGTTATTCACGACTCATTTTTTAGTTATAATGTATTAAACGGTTCGGTGACCAATAAATCTATATTTTAATGTATCTATTATATGTAACACAAAATAATGTTCTTGAATCAATAAATTTGTAATGAGTGAAGTAGTAGTTTTATATTTATTTGAAACCCAACCAAAAAAAAAAAAGCTGGCGGAAAAGCCCGCTCTTTAAGAGAAGAGTACGGGAATTTAGAAAATGGTGGTTTATTAAGTGGAAAAAAGAGCTTAAATAACACAAGAAAAAATTTTTAAGGCAAAATATAAAAACAACGATTTAGAAAATTTGTAGGAAAGTAACGGTTAGGAATAGGGAAAAAAGTTATAAGAAAAAATTATAGAGGAAATCGAGTACTATAAGCAAGCATTTTTCTCGATAGTAAAAACGTAAAAAAAAAATTTTTCAAAAAAAATTGAAAAATGGTGAATGCGCGCCAAAGTTGAAGTTTTGGAGCAAAATGATATTAGGAAATTAGAAAGAGGATTTTTTTCTACATATGGTAGTACTTTTCAAAATTCGGAAAGATGAAATTTTAAGAAAAGGGTTATAGTAAGTTAGTAATTTGGATTTTTTAAAGCGCTGTAGCTCGGGAACCGTTCAAGATAGAAAAAAAATAAAAGCACTTCGATAGCCCAAAATTTTGAGGAGAATGCGATGGTGTAAAAAAAATTATAATTTTTTTTTTTTTGAAAATGCTGAATACGCGCTAAAGTTGAAGATTTAGAGAAAAACGGTATTGGGAAATTAAAGAGAGAACTTTTTTCTACATATTGTAGTATTTTTGAAAATTCGAAAAAATGAAATTTGAAAAAAAGGGTTATAGAAAGTTAGTAATTTGAATTCTTTAAAGCGCTGTAGCTCGGGAACCGTTCAAGATAGAGAAAAAATAAAAGCACTTTAATTACCTAGAATTTTGAGTAGAATACAATGGTGAAAAAAAAAATTGGAAAATCTTAAAAATGACAAAAAATTTAGACGAAAAAATTGAAATTCTCGAGTTAGGAGGCTAGGGCCGCCGAACGGGAGTATGTGGAAGTTGTAGGGGGAGGTTTTTTTTTTTTTTTTTTTCTAAAATGCGATGAAAAAATTTTTTTTATATTAGCGAATCGGGAAAAATAGTGTGATACACTTCAACTCTTCCTTATTACGATTCCGTCATAACATTTTCAAAATTTTCCTTACCTTGCCTGAAAATAATTAAAATATATGCATAATTTGCATTTTTTGTAAATATGTAGCAAAGTAATGGTTAGAAATATCAAAAAAATTTATTTGAAAAAAATGTAGAGAAAGTCTAGTACTATATGCTAGAAAAGTGGAGGGGGGTAGTTTGTGTCCATACCAGAGATACGGTGAGTTATAAAATCATATTATTCTCAAACTTATATAATGCATATATGCACTCCACCTTACCCCCTCCAACTTTTTGAATGTATATAGAGGCCGGTATTAGAATTATTTCATCATTACACATTCGATCGACAAGATGGAAGATATACCAAAAAGGATCATTGGCATTGTCAGGCCATTCGTGCCCGGCAAGATATGCAAGTGTGAGGAGTGCGGGGGTACCGCACCAGGAGCGGCACCTTCGGCACCGCCTGCAACGCCGACACCACCAGCGACGACGACGGTGCCGCCAATGAGAAGACCAAGGGCTGCACCTAGGTCGGTGTTAATATCGTTGGGTATTACTCCACGGTAGGCACCCCACCCTCCCCCCAGGCCCTTTTAGGGCCACAAAAACGGTCCTTTTCAGGACCACATTATATTTTGATCGTAGTTTAGTAATCGTCACTTATGGGGCGAGATATTCGTTTAACGACGATTTGTCTCGTAGCTTAAGTGCCAAGTTATATGCTTGAGAACCTATGAAAATGTTAACAGTTCAAACAAGGTTTCTATTATTTTTTTTTTGTAATGTATTCTTCACAAAATATTAAGAATAAGTCTTATTGTCTAAACAAATCTAATTCCTTATTTAAAGTTTTTGAAAAAATCAATAATTCTATAAGCTCTCACCAATACATAACATTTAGAATCCGTTGGTGGGGTGGGGGTAGTTCTATATATATGAGACTGGGTCAGTTACACAGTCATATATTCATCAACCCTCATACGATAAACATGGAGGAAGAAAGACCCGCCAGCCGAGGCTCATCCATCTTTAGTGATGACACCGTAGCCGACAACGTTGGAGACCTGCAAGTCTTCGACGACGACGACGAGGTGGATTTTGAAATTGACGTCCTACGTTGGGACGACTTGGATGAGCCGATTCCGCTAGTATATGACCATGATCCGGGTCTAGTGGAATTAGACGACGCGGGTGATTGGGTCTTACAAAGACTCGAAACTCCGTCGCCGCAGCCAGAGCCGGACTCGACGGAAGATGCGGTGCTGGAAATTCCAGCATCACCAACACCCGACGACCCACAAGGCCCCTGCGATTCGTCAAGCTGGTGGTCGACCAACGAGGATGGGGCACCATAAGCCCCACACTCTCCCTGGCCCTTTTTAAGGGCACACAACAACGGTCCTTTTCAGGACCACAAAATACTTTGATCGTAGTTTTAGTACATATTAGTACTTTGTTACTAATATTGTATGTATAGAATATACAATATTAGATACAAAGTATTAAAACTTTAAGTGCTGGTGGAACCCAGCTAAATCGTTCGTTCTTATTTGAGACCACAAACAACTTTTGGTCTCAATACGTAATACGACATTTGTTTTCACCCCCCGCCATTAATTTGTCTCTATATATACGACCACCAATACTTATTACAATCATTTTAGTTCAACATGTCAGCGACTCAACAACAACAACAACAACAACCCATCCAATGCCCTGTGGTAGATTCTACCACAGAGAATTGTTTGGAGTGGGAGTCGAACGATCCTAGATGGGATGAACTTTGGCGGTTCATCATCGAATACACAGAGGACAGCACCGCCACCCCCGCTGATGATGACGGGCCGTGCGACTCCACAACACAATAAAAGAGTCGCATGTTTTACAACCAAACGGTCCTTTTCAGGACCACAAAATAATTTGATCGTAGTTTTAGTTGGTTATAATACTTTGTAACCAATATTTTATGTTTTTTTCATAAAAACATACAATATTGAGATACAAAGTATTAGAAGTTCTGGCGACAGAACCTTAACTTCATAAACCGAACCATGTTTTAGCATACTTGTAAATATTATCAGAAAATATTTACAACTATTGCTATTGCGTAGTTTTAGTGGATTATTCACTTTTTTTTTATTACCTAATATTATGTGGGACAGGGCCTATATGAAATAACACACAAAAATAAATTTTCAAGTCATTTTTATTCTCATTATAAAATATAAAAAATTTGATCAAACACTTTTTTATTAACTACAATATATATATATATATATATATATATATATATATATATATATATATATATATATATATATATATATATATATTTACAAACTTAATACTATAAATTAAAAGCTAATCTCTACAACTACCTAACACCTACTACATAATTTATTAAAGTCCTCTAATTGTCTTTTTAACCGCGCAGATTTCACCTTTTTTATCTCTAATTGTCTTTCAAGTTCTATAATGTCACTGGCACACTCGTTCACTTCATTCACTAAGCGTTTTTTCATGGCATAAATGTCGGTCAATTTGGTCTTCTGAGAGTTGGTGAAGTCTTCGACCCACTCCGGTTGTGATGGCTCCGAATATATTAACGAAGAAGAAGCGGTTTTATTTGGTGAAGACGATGACGATGACGACGACGACGACGACGACGACGACGAAGCAGCGGAAACTTCATCGCCTTCAAAACACCGCTTAAACCGCTTCTTCATGGGTTTCCGGCACCCCAATATCGGCGACAGTGGTGCTGGCGCTGGGGAAGACTTCACCTCCGACACTATTTCATTCTCTACGCTGGCCGGTGTTGGTGGCGTTGGTGGTGTTGGTCCATCGGGGCCTTCTATGACTTCCACTTCTACTGACAATGGCTCTTTTGGTGCTGTTTTTAGGAAGTCGGGTAATGGAACAGGGGTGGAGGGACGCTTAAAGTTAAACTTTTTCTTCTTCCCTTGTCCCACACCTTTAATCGCCGAATAAAATGTTTTTTTATCGGCGATTTCCGACTTCCGCATAGTCAAGAGCTTTTTCAGTTTCGAAGCTTTCGGAGAAGATTCCCTAGGCCGCGATGCTTTTCGCACAACCACATCACTAATCACATTTATCTTTGGCTCCTTCTCCTCCGTCCAGCATTCCAGGAATTGCGCTGCCGACTGAACTAACTCCTCGTCGCGACCATCGTTGAGGGCTCGGTCTTCGGCATCTTCATGCTCCACGCCATTCCAGTTCTCGAACACCCCCGGACTTAACACTTCCAAACCACTCATGTTATCCAGCATGCCTTGCTGTGAACCGCAGCTCACGTCAAGAGCATCTAAAAGAGACCGTACACTAGACATTTTCGATATTCAAACTCACACAATTAACTTTTTCTTAGCACTGTACTGTTTGCTGTTCTGACGAACTGTGAAGAGCTCGAGCCAGCAAGTCTGCTTTTATGCCCATTTCCCCCACTACACCACCTTTATTCCTTTTGTTCGATGCATTAAGTATAATATTTAAACTTGTCAGATGCAAGGCCAAGGCCAAGGCCGACGTAACCGGCAATACCAGGGTCGTTTTCAAGGTTGTAATTTTCATGGATTTTTTTTTGTCCCGGTCAAGGTTATTTTAAAGAAGCATATAAATATAGTACTAAACTTGTTAGATGCGAGGCCAAGGTCAAAGTACCCGTCAATGTCAGGGTCGTTTTCGAGGTTGTAATTTTCAAGGATTTTTTTTTGGTCCTGTCAAGGTTATTTTAAAAAGTAATACATAATTAGAGTACCGCGATTGAAAAGTACAACATATTCAAACATCATGTTGCCAACTGATGAACAACCTAGTGAAGCAGCCAAAACATACAGTCATATACCAAAAGCTTTTTATTTAACTTGTCATCATTGTAAAAGACTAGGTATCTGCTGGCGAAATGATCTTACGTACGACTTCAACTACATTGACCTTTTCAGGATTAAATTTGTACAATGCGGCTTTTGTGGACTAGTTTACTACCAGTTCAAGGACATTAATGAAAGTGCCATCCAGAGAAGAAATTGGGTCATAGAAGAAGCTTACCTGTACAGAAGAAATTAACATGTATTTTATTTCTTAATTTTTAATTTTTTTGTTTGTTATTTTTTTTATTTTTTTAATAATAAAAAGTAAACTCAATCTTTTGTTATATTTTAATTTTTTTTTCAATAAAACAATAGTAAAATGAACCTGTATGTGTATTTATTAAACATCACCTAAAATACGTTTTGCAATCCATATTTTTCTGCAGAGTCCGTTTATTAATGAAATAGAACCATATATTAGGGTGAAATCTAATGGTTTCAAATCAGTCTCACATAACAATGTCAGAAGTAAACACTATTGATAAGTTCGGTCGCAAAAGAAAATTTAAGGATTTTAACTTTATGCGAGGTCCTTCAGGAATAGGTTTTAAACTTACACCTAATGGAGATTACGACATGGGAAGCAAAAGATTGTGCTATTTAGCAGAACCTCTTGAAGGAGACGATGCGACCACACGAAATTATGTTGATAATAACCTTGCTCAGTGTGTGCAAGATACGCAGAAAGCCTTACATGACTCAACAATTGTTATTAAAGATATATTCAGAAACCAACTTGAAGGTTACGTACGCAAGAAATTAATTGAAACCGGTCAAGAACTTAGAGGATACATTGATGATACTGTTATTGCAATATATGAACTTAGGCAAGACGAACTGCGTGATGAACTTAACTCTAGAATGTTGAAAATTGAAAAGACTATGGAGGATCTTGTCAGCAAACCTGTTTCACATTAAACATTTACTCGTAGACCTTTGCGTTTAATTTACTATTAGACAAATTTTTCAACAATAACTTTTACAGTTTGTTATTTGTCGACACTTCATTATATTTATAATTTTAAAATAAAGGTTCAATAAAAAAGCAATCAAGTAATGAATACATGTTTTTTATTTAAAAAAAAAAAAAAATTACAATACTATCGTTACATATTAATGTTGTATGTTTAATAGAAATAATAAAAACAATACAAATAATGAAATATGGATTTTCCAGATTACGTGCTGTCCTGACTTAGAAATGATTCCAACACGGTGACTAAATTTGCTAAGTTTTCTTCCGGGTCTGTTTTGTAAAAATCTATGTCTGCATGCCCCCAAGGTAGAGTTTTGGTTGAACTGGGAATTACATAACGTTTATCATCGCTATGTGACAATGCTACTTTATTTATTATGTTGGTATAAATGTTATGTAATTCACTTCTAAATGTCTTCATCTTTCTTAATATCAAACCACCCCGTTCAACAATTCTTTGGTAGTCTTCCTGATGAAAGTCTTTCTCGATAACACATTTTTTGATACCTTTGGCTTTTTTTAATTCATTATTAATGGACTTTACATAATAAGCCTTCGCGCCGGTACCATAAAAACTTATTATCGGATCACCAGGAAACTCATCTTTCATTCTACCAACTACAGAATTACTTTTAATTATGTTGAAATTATTAATTTCGGGGTAATTTGATGTATCGAATTTTTCGGGGTTTTCTGATATAGTTTGATAAAAGTTTTCCGTATACACTTTTAATATAAGCGAGTCAGTATCGGTGTAAAGTAACGAAGCATCATCACCAAACTTGGATTTAATAAAATTATAATAAAAATCGTATATTACAGTCTTTGATATATCTAATATGGAAAAACCGATATAAATTGGTTTATTGTACAATATTTTAACTTTATTCATATGTATAGCAACAAAGTTCTCGGTAAATATCGAGCTACTATTGAAATTGGGGCGGGATATTAGTGCTCTAGCTCCATTTCTGCCTACACTGTTCTCCCAATGTGTTACTAATTTTATATCCTTTCGATTTTCCACATTTTCCATAGTTTTACCAAATATCGCGTTATTTTTTAATTTAAAAGTGTCCTTCGCAAATTTTGTGGTGGCCTTGTTACGTAAATTGGTATTAAAATCAATATACGATTTTAGCCATTTTGATTGCTTAAACTGTAATACTCGATGGGTTTGCATTACCACTAAGCCGTTGGCGATGGCTTGTTTTAAAGTTCTATAGTGTACAATGTATTTTTTTTTATCTTGTAAATTAGGAATTAATTTCGGTAATTTAGCGTTTTCTGTTGGCGGTATGATATTTTCTACTAGAAATGGAAGATCAGAATGTGCATCATGCAACTCAGTCGGATAATGCACATCCACTTCCAAAACGTAGCCATGTAAACTATCATCACCAACAGCCATAATATTTAAATCCAGAATTTCGCGCTCGCTTAACCATCGAAAACCACCATATGGTAATGCTTGTGACATACTATGACCATATAGATTTGTAGCATCAAGGTATGTTATAAATGAAGAAGGTTTTGCTGGGTCATAGTCTGGTAAAAAAATATTATTAGCGATGTGCTTCCTTTCTGTACACTGGCTTATGCCGCCGCGTATACCTTTCTTAAAAAAATGTATCATGTCTATATCAGTTAAGAGCTCTAACTCTACCTTAGTCATACGTAGCATACAATCAAATGATAAACTTGGAAGGGTATAGTAATGTGCCGGATCAAGTTTATCGAATTTTAAACAATTATTCCGAAATTGCTCAAAAACATCACACAATAGCAACACATCTGATTTTAAATACACGTCCGAATAGTCCCCCAAAGTTTTACACCCAAACAAGCGCCATACTTCTTTTGCTCTTCTATAGCTTTCATCGCTAATATGTTCTTCCCGTAAATTATCATAAAATTCATCTTTACTTGGAAGACATGTATTTTCCATTTTTTCTATAGAGTCAATAAAGCTATAGGGAAAAACACCCTTTTGACGCATCAAATTAAATTGGTTGATATTTGAAAAATGTTTCCGCGTTTCAATAAAATCGTCGTCGTTTAAACCGCAGCCTAAATTTTCCAAAGACGTTGACAGAAATTTAAAACTATCAATAAATCGCAACTTTAAATATTTCCTCTTGACTTTTCCACATTTACTATCAAAATAATCGTGCACATAAATGCTTTTGGTAAATGATATGTACTTTTCCTTACTTTGAGCCAAAACACCAATTGTATCCCCATATTTACATAACTCTTTTATAAATAAATGGCTGTCGTAGCCGCTTAAGTTATGAAATATGATAGGGATAAAAGAGGGTAATTTATAATTTAAATTACAAACGGAATGTGCAGCACCAAATCTTTTTGCACCAGTTATGTGACAGTGGTCTCGTACTTTAATCTCACCCTCTTCAAAAGGGCCTTCACATATACCACATATTTTAGCATCATTAAACTCCCTTTTTTCTTCAGGCGTTAACGGTTTCATAGGCTTAATGTCTTTTAAATATGTGTTGTATAGAGCCCTTAAATCACACTCGATACGATCCACAAAGACTTGAGCTGCATTATTCCCCCGAAATAGCTCAAATTTCGAAAGTGAGTCGTCAAAAGAGCATTTAATTAAATAAGCAAAAGAATATGGTTCATGTTTAAAACTTTTTACAGTGTAAGAATTTTGTGGGTTTGGTTGTACCGTTTCAACGGGTTTTAAAACGGATTCGAAATCTGCATAAACCACGAATGGAACGCGCATTTGCTTTTCTATACCCTCGAATTTTAAAATATTTTCCGGCACACTCTTTCCAAATTTATCGATTTTTAAATCCACTGAGGGTGTTTGCGTGAAAATGTGGTTACAATCGTAGCTTTGATGTAAAGTTAAAGCTGACGGTGTACTAAAATAAATGAGGCAACCATCACAGAAATATATTTTATGTTGTTGACAACTAATTTGACTTGAAACTAAACGTGATAAATCCCGAATCCAACAATAATGACTCTTTGAACAAGTCGTATCACAAAAATGTTCACCGCCATCTTTACTACTACAGTCTTTTGTAATTAACAATAAATTTACATGCCTATCCAACTTTTTTGACGCATACCTCAGTGGACCAATAACTTCATGTATTACTTCATTATTTTCATATTTAGATTCCAGACCGTATACGTTAATTGATATGTTGTTCATTTCCTCAAATTTTTTAATGTCACGTAATTTTACTGGAAAATCCATACCTGTTACATTTAGCACTCTAGAAAAATGGGGGTAGGATGTCTTATGTGAAGGCACTGCTGTTGGAGGAAACAATGCTGATGTTACAGCCCACGCAAAGCAAAATTCGTCCTGGTTAATCACATTGACGACAGCTCCTTTCTTTTCAATAGAACACGGCAACTTGATGTATGATGAGCCACCCATAGGCATATACTTGTTGATACCAACTTCCAAGTATAAAATTCGCACAAGAGCACATCCTATAACAAGAAAAATAATATATAAAAATCAGTTTAATATATCGGGTTTTGATTTTTCCATACCTGAATCTTTCTCCTGGAACTCTGTCGCCTGCGTTTTTATTAATTCGGTGAAAGAATGGTAAACGGCATCCAAATCACTTTCTACACTAATTATTTGATTAGCAGTGTTGAAGGATTTTTCACTGAATATTTCTTGTGATGGAAGCATGTACTCGCCAACAGCTGTCATGTTAACTTTTAAAGCATGATGCACACGCAATAAATTATTAACAAGTTCCACCACCTTGGATTTAATGTCTGCAAAGAACATTACGTAATCGGAATGCTCCATATCACTGCTAACCCGATAGGTTGCAATTCTCCTTTTGAAGGCACATTGAACGAGTTGCACACCATGACATACCGGCAAACATGAATTATTTTTATGTTGTTGTGTTCGTTTATGCGCTGACATATGATTTATTGGAACATCTACATTACATGTAGCGCAATTAATTACCGGAATCGTCGATGTATACTCTTCAATTCGGAGCCGTTTTCCTCCAGGCACTTCATTAAATCTCGCCGCACACGATTCTCTTTGATGACGTCTCATATTATAAATATTAGTAAACTTAGAACCGCAATTTTCACAAACATATGCCATGATTTGTCAAATATTAACACATGTACTACCTATACAAGTCAGAGCCAACTGATGAATGAAACTGCCCCATACCTTATATAAAACCATTCAAGGTCACCCCCAACCACGTAACATATCTTCAAGGTCACACACCCAAGATGACCTTCAACAAAGTCAAGGTCGTCTCGACCAAGGTCAAGGTCAAGGTCACACACACAACCTTGAACACAAGGCCAAGGCCAAAGCACACGTGCACTTTCAAGGTCAATGACAAGGACATGTGGGCGGGGCCAAAGAGGGGTGAAGCAAGGTCAAGGTCAAGGTCGAGGAGTGGGGGGATTGAGAGAATCGGGTTATGTTCACTACTCTCCTATATACAGTAATTGCAGGAAGCCAGCACTCATAAAACTTGAAACGGTAGAAACCACTGCTCTATGTAGTATTACTAAAATCCATCGTCCTAGCTACTCACCATTCAATTATTGTATGAATTCACTAAACATCTAGCCGATTATTGCAAGACTTCCTGTCCTGATAAGTAAGTTTGAAAGAAAACCTGAAACTTGACCGGTGATAGAGGAACTGTGTATGACCAGGGGCCGGAACCATAGGCCAGCTTGAAGACCCCCCATTAATGATACCATTCAACCCTTAATATACTTTTTTTATTATTTTGTGAAGATTTGTAGGGGCTTGAAGACCAAATGTGCTATAAATAAGCTTCTTATTTTGAAGGACCTCGTTTGTTGGCTTGTAGGGTTCAAATTTATATGTCCTAATAAATTATAATCAATAATATTTATTTAGTTGTAGTGTAGTATAGTGTTTAACACAGTCTAAAGAAGTAAAGTGTTGCATTTAACATTATTTGAATATAAAATTGAATGTTACTTATTTAAATAAAAGTTTTAAATATCTTACAAATTGTTACTTCTCAAATTTTTTATAAGTTGTGTTGATGAAAACAATTATGTTACACTTAACTGTTTCAAAGTAAGATACTCGACCCTTTGGGGATATAGGGACACAAGTGTTTGTTAAATCCATAATTAGAACTAGCCATAGAAAAACAATTTTTAAACAACACGCTTATACTATTGAGATATGAATAGAATTTAGTGTAATAATTTTGTATGTCTATAATCTCAAATTTACTTGAAATTTGCGAAACATTCAATTTTCTAAGGAAATTTTAATTAGAAAATACTGAAAATAATGGGGTACTACCTAATTAACATTTCAACTGTTTTTTCAAAAAATAAATCGTTTTGAAGAAACGGTTCGTCAACATATTGTTTTTTTTAAGGACTAGTTATTTTTAACAACCAAAAATATAATAAAAATTTTTAATTTATTTTTACGACCAACCAATAGTATGACAGACGTCTACACAACAATCAATTGACACAAATTGGATAAGTTGGGTAAGGTTATAACGTAATACTGTCATTTTATCTCTTTCTACCATTTGCTTCGTTCAACTACGTATGTCGATGAAATTTCGGAAAGGTATGCAAATTGCTTCAAACCTTGTCAGTGGGAGGTAAACGATTACGTTTAGTCGTTATAATTTTTCAGTGGCGACAGCGTATTCACTGTTATTATAACTTCACCTTACCCAAAATGGCGCATAGCATGGTCCGGACATTTTCTGTTTATTTGACGATCAGTACATATACTTTATAAGTGCGTGGATGTGAATGACGATGTGAACTGTCACTTCATACTTTTGACAGTAAAAGCTGTATTCTTGAGAAGGCAATGTTGCCAGATATGAACATGCTAAAACCCGCGGATTTCAAAAAATAAAATGGATGACAGATAGAATTGAGCTATCAGACCGAAAATGTCCGTAGTATGTTTTGTTGCCATTTTAGGCAAAAAGTAGTCTTGATACGTCAAATTAATCGTCAAAGATAAAAAAAATAGTGTTGTTATTATTGTTGTAAAGTTATTGATTGTCATTAAAATATGTGTACTTTCCCTGGATTAAATTAATTTTATATCACTTAACAACCAAGAAATATAGACCAAGCCATCAGTCAAATATTTAGGTGTAAATATATACCACAAAATCATTTTAAATTGATACTCTAGAACTGTTAAACAAAAATGCATACAAAGAGCCCAGTAGTTTAGGATTCTAATATATAAAGAAAAAGGGAAAAACTATCCAATCCGTTATTTATTGTATGAATTCACAAAATATCCAGCCTCTTCCTGCAAGATGTTCTGTTCTAAAAACTAAATTTGAAAGAAAACCGAGGGACCGAAACCAAAGGCCAGACAGAAGACGTCCATTAAAGATACTGGCAGATATCATATTCAACTTTTAAAATAGTTTTTTTTTATTTTATAAAGATTTGTAGAGGTTTGAAGATCAAATGTACCATTAATAAGGTTTTTATGCTGAAGGACCCCATTCGTTGGTCTGTAGGGTTCATATTTATTTGTCCCGATAAATTATAATAACAATATTTATTTAATTATGTTTGGCACAGTCTAATTAAGTTAAATGCTGTAGACAACATGATTTAAATATAAAATTTGTTACTTATTTAAATAAAAGTATCATATAGCTTACAAATTGTTTTTTCTCAAATTTATAAGTTGCGTCGTGAAAAGAATTATGTAGGACTTAACTGTTTAAAACTAAGATATTCGGCTGTTATGAACACAAGTATTTATGTTAAATCCATAAACAGAACTAGCCGTAGAAAAACATTTTTAAATAGCACGCTCATACAATTGAGTTATGAACAGAATCTCCTGTAATAATTTTATATGTCTGTAATCTCAAATTTACTTAATATTTGTGAGACATATTCAACTTTCTAAGGATATTTTAATTAAAAATTTGAAAATATTAAAAATATCGAGGGACCACCTAATTAACGTTTCAACTGTAACATAAGGTAGTTCAAACAAATGTAAGGTCTAATAATGAAAGGCATGCATGCCCAAGTAGCCGAAAGGGCCGAAAAGATTACATAAAAAAGAAAAAAAAAAGAATTTTTGAAAGTCGTGTAAGCTGTTCAAAATTTTTACTATTTACGGAAATTTTTCACCATTGGTCCAACTTGGGGAGCATATCACTTTTTCCAAAGTGTTATTTTTGTTCTTTTCAGGACAGTCCTTCCCATGCTGGCATTAACTTAGGAGATCTACTTGTCTTTTTCTGTGGATTTCATAACCATACTTTATCACCCTGTTGGAACCCTGCCGAGTTTTCCTTGATGTCATATGACTTGACTAATGTCTTCGCTACCAGGTATTTACGGGATTTGCTGAACTAATCTGATATTGCTTTCAGAATTTTCGTCCTGGCTTCCGGAAATAATTTTCTCAATGCTTCCCTTTATTCTGGTGGTTTGTTCAGCAATGCCTCTGAATGGTTCGGTATTATGGTTCTTTGACAGAACAAATTCTACGGTGCATGACTTTAGAATGTTAAGCTTGTTGTCGAAGGAAAATCCATGTTGGCGAAACAGGTCCTTTCCCAGAGTACACTCCTCTTCTATGGCGGCAACTAACACCAAATGGTTTAATTTTAGCCTTCCAAGTTGAAGTTCAACTTACATTTCTCTAATCACATCAGCTGCTTCTCCAGTTACAGTTCTTAACATTACTTTTCTAGACAATGATAGAGTTCTAAATTTATCAACAAGGCTTGACTTTATCAGAGATACTGAAGAACTAGTATCAACAGCTATGGTAACAGGTGTATCATTGACTTTTTCTTTAAGTAGAAGTTGGTCTTTTCTTATCTGAGTTGTACTCCGGTCTGGATAAATGTCAAAAGTAACTCTCCGTATAGGAACCCTTCTCTCTGTTCTATTTGGCTGCAGTGTTTGTATTCTTCCTTACATGGTCTTCTTGACAAGGTATATATTTGATATTAAAATTGTACTGTTACAGTCTTTCCACTGTTGACAGTCCAATCTCATGTGTCCAGTTCGTCCACGTCTGCAGCACTTTATCTGGTCTCTTAATTGCCCCTGACAATCCCATCTCATGTGTCTATTTCTTCCACATCTGTACCACTTTATGGGCATTCTTAATTCCACCAGACAGTCCATTCTCGTGTGTCCACTTGATCTGGTTTCTGCTAAAACGTGAAATATCACCTCTTATATTCAGTTCTTCCTGGTTTCTTCTATAACGTGAAGTACCACCACTCGTGTCTAGTTTCAAAGAATTTTAGGAAACATTGTCTCTACTGCTCGGTGAACCTTTGTTATCATGTATAGTAACCGCTCTTATTTTGGCCTTGACACATTATAAACTACTTCTATTTCCAAAGCCCTGCCCAACGCTACACTACAATAGCGAAACAACATAAGCTGTATTTTCTGATCTGTGATCCTATCAATGAAATACTGAATCGTAAGCTCTTCTTGGAATTCTTCTGTAGCTCCTGGGTAAGCCAGATGAACAAAACGTCGGACATCTGTTTCATACTCTTGCTAACTTTCTCCATTTCTCTGATGTCTTGACTTGAGCTATGAGTGATACGACTGGTGCTGATGTTGATCTCCAAATCTTCTTTCCAGTGCAGCACTAAGAATTTCATAGTCTTTTTATTGGGCTATATGAATTGTTTGCAATAACTCCAGTGCTGGTCCAGGATGTGCAATTACTAATGTAGTAGCCATCTCTTAGTAATTTCAGTTATTTACACTAGCGGCAACCTCAAATTGTCGTTTGTACAAGATGTTTGACCACCGTAGGTTTGAGGTTTGATGTTCTGTCCGGTTGTTATTACTTTATCAGAAGGGCCATGCTTCTCTATTTTATTGAACTGTGCCTGAAGATCCTTTATTTTAGAATCTATAATATCTACGTTGTTTCACTTCTTATCGGCCGCTTGATTCAATACTATATAGTTCTCGGAATACTTTTACTTCTATTTCGTCTACGATTTCTTTCAATTCTTGTCGCACTTCTCCTATGTCTTGTAGCACAATTGATTCTATACTGTTTACTTCGTGGCATACTTCTATGTCTTTTCGTACTTCGCCTAACTGTTTCGTAAACTTTCTTTGTTTGTCATTCCTCTTACTGTTTCTCTTTTTGACGATGTTCTTCGCGTTTTTCGTTTAGACGACGTTGTTCTTTTTTTTTCGCGACGGTCTTCTTTTTTTCTTTCAGATGTTTTCTTCTTTTTGGCGGCGATCTTCTTCTTTTTGGCGACGTTCCTCTTCATCTTCTTTGTCTTTTATAGGACATTGTTCTTATTTTTGGCGATGTTTTTTTTTCTTTTTGATGACATCCTTCTTTTCTTGTTTGTCTTTTAGACGGATATGTTGCAAAACGGTAAACAAACCAACACTTGCTCAAAATGCACAATTCGCATACAACAAATTATAAACACATAAGTATTATCCATCAAAATGTGAAATCACTCGGCAATGCTGTCAACAGGATCAATGAGCTGATCATATAGCCCGCAAATTTTTATAAATCACACAAGGCTGATAATCCGCTGAGCAAATAAAATTTTTGAATCCTATGCATTTCAAACTAAGAGCTTGTTATTGTCGTGATATAGGTCAGCATTGAGGAAGTGCAGTTTATGTACATAAGAACGTTAATTCTCACCCAACAAACGATTCTAACAGACTTGCAATGCCGCAATAGAGTGTGACCTAAATGGTTTTAAAATTATTACTTTATCAGTATATAGACCACTGGTCTGGTAATGTAAATATTTTTTTAGCAGTTTAAAGTCGCTGGTGACTTTAACATAGAAATATTAAGGGAAGATGTTCAAAAACAGACTTCTTTGTTGATGTATTTCAATGCAAAACAATAGATATTTATAAATACTGGAAGTGTACATAATTCATTTTCTTGTATAGACACCATTTTTGTAAATTTTGATTGTAATGATGGTGGAGTATTGAATAACAGAAGAAAAGGTAAATAAAAACGCTCTATTGTACCGAAGATAATATTTTTTTAAATCATCTTAAAGAACAGGAATGATCCAGAGTCTAGACTATATGAAATTTACTGCAAAGATGTTAAGACACAATGCAATGTGTTCATAAGCGATTTTGTAAATATATTTAATTATAGTTTTCCTCTAAAATTAATTAACTCAAACCGCAAACTTAGAATAAATAATCCAAAAATAAAAGAATGTAAAAATAGGCTAGATATCTTTTTGACATTGTCTAGATTAGACAACAGTTACAGAGAATGATATACAATCCGAAAAAAAAAGAAATGATGATTTGTTAAGGACAGTTAGGTCAGAGTAGTATGAAAAACAGTTGAGATCAGTAAATAGCAAAACTAAACGTATGTTGAGCATTTGTAGGGAAATAACCAGTGAGACTGAAAAGAACTATGGAAACCCTGAAAAAATAAATTTGATTAAAAAAAAACTTAATATCTGGCATCTGTTTAGATTTAATCAATGCATATGATTCTGTTGAGCCAGCATTGTCGCAAAAAAAAATGAACTATGGGTATTAAGGGAAATGCTCCTCAATCTATTTAAATCTTATATAACAGGTAGACAACAAAAAATTAATATAAACAAAATGAATTAGGTATTGCTCAAGGCAGCATAGCGGGGCGCTTTATTTGCTTTTGTTAATGATCTCCACACTATAATTTCTTCCTCACAAATATGCCGTGTTATGCAGATGACATGAATCTTATCACAGGCCATAAAAATATCACAGATACGGTAACAATGGTAGCATCCGTGTTTAATAAAACTAGTGGTTGATTTTTGAAAATCAAATTCTATTAGAACAAATGCATTACGATTCAAAACAAAAATCTACTATGCTTTGAAGAAGATTTGTGTACTATGCAAACTTCAAATCGGTTATGAAGTATGGGATCATTTTTTGGCGTAGTAATTTGATAGGAAAAATATTTGTATTTAAAAAACGATTGCTTAGAATAATTTAAAAAATGGGCTATACTGAAAGCGGTAGAAGTGTTTTTTATCTTGTGGTATTTTAACAGCACATGGACCATATATTTTTGTTTACTTTGTTTAAGAGCAGACATTTATTTGAGCTGCAATTAGTTTATGAATACAACACCAGAACATTAAACCTAAACTATCCAGTACTAACACTTACAGAGAAAAATCCTTCACATGTGTTTAAAAGTGAACAAGCTGCTAAATAAAGTTAAATGCATACGAGTTAAAAGTTATTTAAAATTACGGTTTAAAAATGTTAACTGATTTTGAACCATATTCCATTCACAATTATTTTATGTTTCTTTTCATTTAATGTCGCCTTTTTTATGCTTGTACGTTTTCAGATGGTTTGTGCAGAAAATGTAAGTGTGACATAATTTAAATTAAAGACTACTGTTACTATTAATTCTTAAATTACCAATCAGCATCTTTAAGGCAAAAATTAAACAAATTTTCCTTTCTCATGTATTTTATTCCAATGAAGAATATTTTGAGTATTTTTGTCAATAATCAGTAGTATTTGTGCTTACTTATCATTTAAATTTAATTGTAAAGTGCAAGTTCTGTGTTTTATTTTAGGTGAACAGCTTCTGTTTGCTTAGTTGATTTATAATTCTATTAATAATATTTTGTTATTTTATTTGACTTATGTACATAACCGGCTTTTAATTGTAACATGAATAAGGAAATTAAAATCAAATTATTAATATTTAGCAATATTTTATGCTAAAAGAAACATGATATGTAAACTCAATAAGTTTTACTGTTAAAGAAACATTTTTCATTGACAAAACTGAAAATATTAAAAAGTTACCCAAAATAAAAACATTATACAAAAGAAAAAAAGGTTATGTTAATAATTAAATATATAAATAGGAAGGTTTTCATATAGTAACAATAAAAATTAAAATTATGGTCTCAAAGCAGATAAAAAAAAAACCATGATAAAGATGCAGTAGCCAACTAACGTCTATACTATTGAATTTGAATACAAACTATGAAATCCTGTTACTCCTAGGAAATAAACAACTTGGGCCAGGAAAAAAGTTCGGAAAAAGCACCAGCTTTTAATATTTATATATTATCTATATATTCCTAAAATTAAGTGCAAGACAGCACACTTTATTTTCAACTGAACCTTGAAGTTGCTCAGCACTAAACAGGATATTATCAGGTTGCGGCTAGTAATTATTGGCAGATGACATTGATATGTTCAACAAATCGATATTTGTTAGGCGATACTTGAGAAACTTTTTTATACTTAAGATTATCCTAATTGGCATTTATCATTAGGTTTCTTTTGTTTATATTTTACTATGTAGTTGGTAGTAAATGAAGAGCCCTATATTTATTTGTTTTGGACTGAATTTTTTTTCTTCATGGTTTTCCCTTACATATAATTACTGTAGTATTTGTAAGATGTAAATAAATAAATGTTGCTAATAAAAGTGAACAAACCACTTAGACAGTGGCAGTTAAAACTACCTGTAAAATAATCCTCAAGTAAATATATGTTTAAAGATTCTCCGAGACACATTGTAAATTTTAACTTGATATCCTGAATGTAATCTCTGAAACCCAAGTCCTATCAATCTCATTCCTATAAGAAAAAAAAAGAAAAAAAATTGAATTGGCACAGATTAGTGGTTTTGAACAAATTTGTATAATTATTTTCCCATACGTTGTATGGACCATTCCTGTTGACATAAAGGGCATCGATTATTCTGTTTAATCCACAATGACATACAACAATAATGAAAAGAATGGTTACATTCACCCCAAACAACTACACAATCTTGCTTTCCATATAAATCTTTTTTGCTTTCAGCTTGGCATCTTAGGCAAGCATCCATAACTTGCACCCTGCAAATAGCACAAGTATCACATTCAACATCCCAACTCCACATGGCCACTGCATTCCACTTTTTTAAAGTAAACATTTTTTCCTGCTTTTGGTTTTCATTTTCCATACGTTCATTATCATTTTCATCAGCCATCTTTGCTTTTATTATATTTTAATTTCCTTCAGTAAATATCTGCAAAACAATAAATTATTAAAAAAATATATGTCCAACGTTACTTTTTCATCACCAAGTGACAAAATAAAGGAATACCCCAATAACCTAAACTAGTCATATTCCCCCTTGCCTCTTCAAACACGGGGAAAAAAAGCCATAAAATGTAAACTACCTGATGGAACCCAAGAATCCTGAACTTCCTGTTTATTTTCTGTTTTAACCAGAAAACACAAAAAATCGTTCAACTTCGAAGTAGAAATCATAAAAATAACCTATACTTTGTATGTGGTAGAAATCAAAAAATGCAGACCCCAGAACAAGAATGTTAGATGCAGACAGAAGACGGACTCAAATACTGCTCTCGATTCAAGAATTTTAAGCTCAGGTGCATCAAACCCTGAGTAGCTCCGAGTAGATGTGAATAAAGGATGTTAATTTGAACCATAGACGTAGAAGAAATTAATTATGAAAATGTAATTTTATTTAATTTCTTCTACGTCTATGATTTGAACAGTAAATAACCTCCAAATTATTTTTTTAGCAATTGGTGTTTTTAATATGTCTAGCAAAACATATTGAAGACAAAAAGGTAAAACTGTTATTTTTTTACTTATTGGTTTTGAATTTTGTCTGGTGTCATCGCATTTTCGGCCATAAATATTTCATAATTCGTTAAAAAAACTATGAACGGAAGTCCGATAGCTTGTGAAATAGTCTTATTTTTTATCTCTCCATTTCATGTATAAAATGTTTTTTAACCAAAAATAGCATCTAAAAATGATAACTAATAGCTGCTAGGGCTTTATACACCAAATATTTTTAGTGTTGCTTGAGGGGTAAGGGAAAAGCAAATCTGACAAGTGGCCCTATCCTCGAACTGGGGAACGTGAAGTGAATGGTGAAAAGGTGGCGAACGCGTATTCTTGAAATGCCCATCCTCGTTCGCCCAGTGGAAGGCAAGCGAACGGTGAAACATGCGCAAATGAAATATCAGCCGCTAAATGACATATTTAACGCACGGATTTTAAAAAATAAAATAATATTAAAAATTTTTATTTTATTTTTGGTTCTTCAAAATAACTTGCATTAAAAAAAATAATATGTTGCCGAACCGTTTCTTTAAGATGTTTTATTTTCTGAATAAATAGTTGGAATGTTAATTACGTGGTACCCCGATATTTTTAATATTTTCAAATTTTTTTATAAAATATCCTTAGAAAGTTGAATATGTCTCGCAAATATTAAGTAAATTTGAGATTACAGACATATAAAATTATTATAGGAGATTCTGTTCATAACTCAATTGTACGAGCGTGCTATTTAAAAATGTTTTTCTGGGACCAGTTCTGCTCATGGATTTAACATAAATACTTGTGTCCATAACAGCCGAGTATCTTAGTTTTAAACAGTTAAATCTAACATAATTCTTTTCACGACACAACTTATAATAGATTTGAGAAATCACAATTTGTAAGCTATCTGAAACTTTTATTTAAATATGCAACAAATTTTATATTTAAATTATATTAACTACGGCACGTAACTTAATTAGACTGTGTTAAACACTATACGATACTACAATTAAATAAATAGGTATTATGATTATAATTTATCGGGACACATAAACATGAACCCTACAGACCAACGAATTAGGTCCTTCAGCATAAAAACCTTATTTATGGTTCATTTGATCTTCATGTCTCTACAAATCTTTATAAAATAAAAAAAAAATAACTATATGAATGTGTTTAAAGGTTTATAAGTGCTGGCTTACTGTAATTACTGACAGTATATTACTTTATATATATGATTGCTGTTTTTCTTGATATCCCTTTTTTCTTTATATATTAGAATCTTAAAGTACTTGGCTCTTTGTATGCATTTCTGTTTAATAGTTCTAGAGTGTCAATTTAAGATAATTTTTTTCAGAAATTTTACTATTTTCACCCTTCTTTAACGTGTAGTTTTGACGCCAAGAATTTAAATGATGCCAAGTAACTATGTGATTTATATTTTTTAATTAGTGATTCATTAATACAACTATATAATAAATTAACCAAACACTTTTCCTGTAACAGAAAAACATACGTATTTAATAAAAAGTTAGTGGGAAACAAGTGAAATCTAGAGTAATATAATAATATAAAGCTGCCATTTACCGTTACAAAACAAGGTTATCGACAAAATGAGCAAACCATTGGATTATTTAATTAAGAAATTGTCAGTGCTATTCTGGTTAGAATTTAATTTCTCTTTACAATGGTGCTAAAAAGAGAAAAAATATCGATCAACCTATAGACCTACACAAATTAAATATTCTGTCTATAGGCAACCATATAACCACTGTTAATATGGTCGACTTATCGTCGTGTCGATAGAGATAGATTCGCATTCGCAAACGTCATAGCTTGAAAACGAATGGTGATCTCGTAACCAAATGTAACTGTTGCAAGATTTACCGGGCTGATTTTGATTGTGATCATTTTTCAAAAGAAAATTTGACGTTTATTATTAAATATATTTTTTTAAAGAATCTTTTTTTTTTAAGTCGAAACACTAAATTCCCCTGACAGCCCAAGAAACCTTTTTTGTTCCAGGAGCCCAAGTCAATAAAGGTCAAAACAACAAACTAATATTTTTATTAACACTTTGTGTAAATATTTTTGCTGGTAACAGTACAACTTATTTGCCATTGCAATTACGAATAAGGAGAAATCACGAAGTACCGGAAACTTGTTATGCTCTCAAATCTCAAAGTTCGGTGATTTTTTTTAGTTTTTTGTGAATGCATAGAGAGGGAAGTGACATACTGTTGATTGCAGAAATATTAAAGTACATTACTTATTATTCGGTATGGTCGAGTGTACCATTCTTATTCTTAATTTGAAATAAAAAAAGAAATTAAAAAGAAAAACTATAGTTCTCTTAATGCATATAATTTTTTTAGTCAATTTGATTTTGCATATGGGGAATATGAACATATTTATTCTCTTATTCTCTATTATTTATTCTTTGTTATTCCACAATGTGAACATGATTAGTTGACTTGATCATATTTATTATTTTTGGTTTTGTAGAATATATGCATTTTTTTCTAAGGAAATTTGGCCAAAACATGAAAATGCAAATCCCTGCAATACACAGTAAATTTAGAGGTAGCCTGCTTGGTTCATTACTAGGAGACTGTCTAGGATCCCCTTTTGAAGGAAATGAAACTTCAAGTGGAGATAAAATTATTATTCAAAGATACTTCGATAAGATGGAAGATTCAACATTTAAAGGTTTGATTAAATCCAAGTTAGTAAGATTTATATTCTCTCACTCATAATAGATTTTTAAATATGTTGGAGTTATAATTATTTGTAAGATGAATCTAAACATTATAACCAAAATTTATTTCTGTTGGGGTTAAACAATGAATTGAATAATTTATGGTAATTATTTAGAATACTGGAAACACTGCATTTTTGACAATTTTGCATACCCCTAATTTTTGGGATGTAGAACACGAATCCGATTTTTTTTTTTGGGGAGGGCTGCAAATAGTTTTTCTAGAAAAAATTTTTGTCGCTTTCACACATGTAAGTTGTATTTTCCTATTTTCACCTTTAAATTTTGCCACTTCAAACACAACACAACAGTATTTAAATTTAATTTGGATGGAAAACATAGTTGTTACATTATAAATTAATTGTATTCATTCCAAGATTGTAACATGAAAAGGACAAAGTTGATAATAATATTATCAGAGAAATAGTAATACATTTCTTAATTTTTGTTAAAGTTTTAGATAACTACATTTTGTCCATCTTAGGCAACAACACCTTCTAATAATATATTATTGCTCTGCCACCAGATTCAGTTTTAGTTTATAGTAAATTAAACAATGTTTTTATATTGTTATAGTGGGTATTACAATTATTGTTTTACACTAATTAAAAAAATGTTGCTGTCCAGCAGAGACCACAGGGAGGCAAAATACCCTCTGCTGGGAAAGAATTAGGGAAGGATTTTAATGGTTATTCTAGAGTATTGTTATGGTTAGTTCTGGTTAATTAAAAAAATTTTTTTTTGTGTTTTTTATTTTTTCTAGTTTTTACAAGGCTATTCTCCATTTTTTATTTTCTATAACCTAACTGTTTAAACACCGGAATAACCATGGCCTGTTTGAGTATATCAAGGAAAATATTCTCCCTAAAGCACCCATTTACCAGCCCAGTCAGAGGACTTATGATAAATTTTTTTATTAATTTAATTAGATTTATGCTAAGCCCAAAAATATCGCTGCTAGACTTGTTTTTCATTTGATCGATTATTTCTCTCATTTCATTGAAAGAAATTTCTGTAAACTTAAAATGATCATCGGAAACAACCTCCATAAAACCTCCCAAAGGATCAGCCCGATGTTTAGGGATATGGCTAATTAACTCGTGTGCAATATTAATAAAATAGTCATTGAACTAGTCCGGGGTTATGTTTGATGCTGTTTCACTCTTGTTTAAGTTCCTATGTTTATTTATGATATCCCACATGGCCCTAATAGGGTTAACGGCAGAGGCAATGATTCTATCATTAGCTTCCTTCTTGGCGTTCTTAATTGATAGTTCATAAAGTTTCTTAAATTCCTTATAAACTTGAGTGTTCCCAGCACCAGGGTACTGCCTAGTGAGCTCCCCTAAAAATTGGAGATTTTCTCTCATTCCCTTTAACTCATCGTTAAATCAATTGGCATTACCCGACTGATCCAATCTAACCTTGTAAAAAAAAGGAAAAGCCTTTAAATAAGCCGCTTCTAGAATATGCACAAATTTGGAGCATTGATCATTTACGCTGGAACCTGGATCCTTAATAAAACTAAAATTTTCATTTTCTATTAAGTTATAAAAGTTTAACATACCTCGTTGGGTAACCGGCCTATATTTTCTAAATTCCTATGTAAAACTATTTTCTAAATGTGCTTTGAATCCAATTATTTGAGAATTATGGTCACAGAAGTCCGAATCAATTGTGCGCGATGCAAGCTCCTCCACTGGGAAATTAATGAATATATTATCAAGGCATGCAGACGATCTGGTCGGCCCATCAATCGTTTTGTGAAAACCTAAGCCACCCAGGAAGTCGCACAGCTCAATAAATTCACGTTCATTTGTTCCAAAATGCACATTGAATCTAACAGCTCTCCTCGAAAATCGCGTGCCATTGTCCATAGTCGTGCTATTTTTCGCCGATAATCGAACTTCTATGGCTCCTATACGGTTACACAAGCATTTAACAAAAATAAAGTTCCAACAAAAGTTATTCATTTTTTTTTTTATTTTAAACAACTTTTGTTACGAATTTTTTTAATAACTCAATAATTATTCAGATATTTTTGAAAAACCGTTAGAAACCTATTCTGCGCCATTTCCGTTATTTTTCTTATAATTATCTCAATAAGTATTTCGCCTCAAAAAAATTGATTATAACAAAAGTTGTTCGCAATAAAAAAGCGAACAAAACCATTTTAATTATATATATCTAACGAGGTTGTAAATTTAAAGAATTTTGGATTTAATTATCATTAAAAAAATTCTTTGAGAAAGTGTTAAAAACGTATGGAATATGCGACTTAAATTATAATGCAAGGTCCGTGGACTATTGTTTTGGTTTTGTGATCGCGAAAAACATCATTTAACATGTTCAGGCCCATTGCACTTAAGCTCGCGCGGACTTGTTTCCGTGCATTATTTGCGACAGTATGTATAGTAGCCGACAACGTCATTTTCATCATTCAATTATTTAGCAAATGAATATCAGCTTTAAGTATTCAGTGTTCCCGTACAGTATTTTGTGAGACAAATTTCTTAGTTAATTAGATCAAACCACAGTCATGGGAGAGAGAAATCCAGATCCATTTCCTCTCAAAAAACGTTTATACTAAAAAATACTTATATTAGTTAAATATTTGTCCCATAGAAAATAAAATATTTTTACAGTCAAACCTACAAAAGTTTGAGCGGAAAGACTTGTGCTTTTTATGTGTCAAGAGTAAAAAAAAAAAATGGAAACAAAGACTTCTTTGCGTAAGTGATCATTCTGATTTGAGAGACAAAATTTTAAATATTGCTAAACAAAAAATGACGTCGAAGCAATAAAGCGTCTAGCGTTGGCTACAAATTTATTTGCAGTCAGCGTGCGATACCATCATAATCCATGCTATCTAAAGTATATAACATGTACCTCAGAGTTATCGAAATTATATATAGACAGTGCTGTGATAGGTCTAGTCAATAATACCAGTAAAGTTCAAAACGATAAATTACAAGGAAGTTTCGAATGCAGTGATGATAATTTTACAATTTCAAATGATTCCGATAAAATATCCAGCACTACATTTGCGCGAATAATCTCATTTACTAAAATCTGCTCAATTTATTGAGGAAAATACTTCGTTGAAAGTCCTGATGAAGCAGTTATCCATTCCAGTTACATCAAACTGTGGATATTGAAGCTTGCTGATCAGGAAATTATTTTCCAGTCAGATAAAGGTGTTGAGAATTTAGTTTGCTCAAATAAATTTTTTTGTTCGATTCAGCGAATATGGAGATTGGATGTCAAACACAGAATGAAGATGTCATTCTGCACCAAGCAGCTGGTATTTTACGAAATTTGGTTTAAAAAGTTCCTCCTACTCTCTATTTTCCCGTTCCCGATGAATTAAGCATTAAAAATTCGAAAAGGTTTGTACTAAATGAATTGCAAAAATTAATGTCCTAGATTATAAGCGATGAAGCGTTTAATAAAGTTATTATTGTAACATAGGGGAATGATAGTAAACAAAAGTGTATGTTAACATTGTCAGAATGTATTATTTTCTCTGTGACGGTGAAAACAAGTTATTCCGCCATTTCATTATCGATTGGCTATGCAAATTCATAAGGAATATGCAAGTAAAGCTCTGCTAGAAACATTGAATATATATGGATTCTGTATCAGTACGATGAATTGTCACAACTTTAGCCAAAGATGAATTTAAAAAACTCGTTAGTTTATATTTCTCCAAGAATTATTTCTCGAAATTCTGGTGGCAATTTGGTTCATGAAAGAAACGATAATATAAATATCCACATGGAAACTACTGATGGCAAAAGTATTTACCATGTAATGGCCCGTGTTTCGAACATGGTTAGAGGAAAGATACAATCAAGAGCGTTTGAGATGCAGACCAGTGAGCTGCAATGGAAGCAGCACAAACAACAAATACCTAGGTATAAAACAGACTAAAAGAATTAACTATCGCACTGTAAAGGCCGAATTGATAACCGAATTTGTCAGGAGGGTAAGGCGGATATTACGAACTAGCCTCAATAGTAGAAATTTGTTTAAGACACTTAACACGTACGCATGATCTGCACTTAGCTACTCTTTTGGAATTGTAGGATGGAGCAGAACGTACATTGAAAACCTGCAAAGAAAAATAAGAACACTCTTAACAAAAGCACACAAACACCACCCTCGGACTGCTATTGAACGGACAATACTTCCAATATTCCTAAGTGTAAATTCATTAAGTTTTCTAGATTGCATTATCCACTGGACTTTCGCTAGCACTTGGATGGTAGGTCGTTGACCTGCGTTGATTTTATACGGGACCTGGGAGTCCTTTTTGATTCCACCCTTTTCATTCGTTCTTCACATCGCTGACATTGTTAGTGAGTCCCTCAGGATGTTATTAAACGTCATTCTAAGGAGCTTTCTACTGTGAAGTCCCTGAAAATACTCTATTGCTCGTTGGTTCGAACACACCTTGAGTACAGTTCTTATGTTTGGAACCCCCACATGTGTATCGGCTCGAACAGGTACAGAGAAAGTTTCTCAGATATATTAACTTGAAATTCAACGGGGGTGCTGATCTTGATTATGCTGCTTTGTGCTCCAAGTTGAATTGTCTAGAGGATAGAGACGATTACCCGCGCTTGCTGTCGAGCGTTGGTCTGTGGGTCCCTCCCAGGAGTACTCGTACTTCCCATATATTTCACTGGCTTTTTCACAGAACAAATTATCCAAGCCATTCTTTTATACCAAGGGTGGCTTGATATGCTAATCGGCTGGGTGACTTGAATTGTCTTAATACGCCCTTTAATGATTTTAAACGAAGGGCTATTAAAATTGATTGTCGATTGATGTTTTGTGTTTTTGCTGTTACTGATTGACAGGTATACACTTTTTTTTGTCTTTTGTAAACTCCCTTTTGTTATACTGTGATTTCACATTATGTTTTACTCTAGCTCTGTAATTAATGATTGTAAAATGGACAGTGTTGTCCGTCAATAAATAAATAAGTAAATAAACAAACAACTGGAATAGTACCAAAGAACCTTCTGTAGAACATCAAGGGACTGGGCCTTAACCGCACGGACCGTCCGAGAATGTGTAGGAAGTACAGCAGACCATTTCACCTAGGACCCGATAACATGGAAAGGGTCTCTACAGAGCTCCATACTTTTGGTCTGAAAATCATAATAATAATAGTTGTGGAGAAGGTCTCCGGGGATATCGGAATGCAGTTTGGACTTGACAAGTGCCGAATTTTCAACATCGTTAAAGGAAAGATATAACCGGGAGCATTTGAGATGCCGGACGGTGAAACTATAGCTGGAATGGAAGTAGAGCAAACATACAAACATACCTAGGTATGAAACAGGCTAAACGAATTGACCATCGCACTATGAAGGTCGAATTGACAACCGAATTTGTCAGGAGGGTAAGACGCGTGTTACGAACTAGTCTAAATAGTAGAAATTTGTTTAAGGCATTCAACACGTACGCTGCTTAGCTACTCTTTTGGAATTGTAAAATGGAGCAGGATGGACATCGAAAACTTGCAAAGAAAAATAAGAACACTCTTAACAAAAGCACACAAACACCACCCTCGGACTGCTATTGAACGGACAATATTTCCAAGACACCAAGGAGGAAGAGGATCGATCGATATTGGTAAGCAGATCGATCAACAAATAATAAACTTACGTTCTTATTTCCACTGGTTAGCGGATTCTTCCACACTACATCGAACAACATGTGAGGCAGACGATTCAACGCCGCTACAGCTGAGGGAGCGGGATATTGCTTCTCACCACCGAACAGACCATGAGAAGTTACAAGCCTGGCTACAGAAACCACTTCATGGACGGCATCTAAATGAGATTATCCAGGACAATGTCGACAACTTTGCGTCGAACTACTGGTTGATTTCAGGACAGATGTTTCCGAAAACGGAGGCCTTCTTGTTAGCTATCCAATCCCAGGTTATTCCGACGAAGAACTATCGGAAGTTTATCATCAGAGATCCCTCAATAGAAAATGACCAATGTAGATATGGCTGTCGAACATCAGAGACAATCCAGCACATAACAGGGGGATGTCAAGCGTTTGCCGCAACCAAGTATAAGGAAAGACACGACTCAGCCGCTAAGATATTCCACCAAGAGTTAGCAGATAAGTTAAAACTATTGCAGGTAGGAAAAGTACCTTACTACAAATACAATCCAGAGCTTATTCTTGAAACAAGGAATACAAGTTATGTTGGGACCGAACGATTCAAACAGTTGCTCATAATAGGCCGATATTGTACTAACAAATAAAATTTCTAGACGAACTACACTGATTGACATTGCTATACCTAATAACAACAACCTAAGACCAAAATACAATGAGAAGTTCGCCAAATACAGAAATCTAGAGGTGCAAATCCGCAGACAGTGAGCCATGAACAGCGTCCACACGATTCCCATAATTTGGTTGTGATGGTTGTCAAGCACGATTGTGTAAAACTGATATTCGGGCATATGTGAATGCTTCTGAGATTGAGGTTTTTCAGTTGAGTGGAAAGACATACTTTAAATTCTATTGTGGAAAGTTTAATCGAGGAGGTTCTTTTACGTTATATAAGGCAGTTATTGAAGAAAAACATTTTTTGTTTCTGGAAAAATATAATAAAGAATTGTGAGCCAAGATTTCAAATCTGAAAAATCAGTTGCTAACAAGGCAATCGTCAGTCAAGCATGCGCTCTCTGGATCTTTTCTCTGAAGTTGTAAAGGAAGGTAGTGCTGAACCTGTACTATTTGTGAAACAAAAAAACTCAGAGGAGTAGTAAGTTTACAAGAAAATAGATTAGACAAAGAATTGATCCAGTAAATATTGATGTTTCTTAAATTAGCGAAATTATAAATGGATGTGGATTCTTTGTGGAAGCAGTTGATAGGTGAGCTTGGGTAAAAATATACAGTGGAGATACCTCCGTCAAAGAAGCCCAAATTAAAAATTGTCAACATTTAATTAAGTATTAGCGTCGAAGATCCTGATGAAGAGATTGTAGTCTCTAGTTAAATGGAAAACAAATTTAATTTTGGAATTAGATGCAAAAACACATAGTATTTTGTTAAAGCAAGTGGGAAGGGGATGGTCAAGATGTCGCATTTGTAAACACGTTAGCATTTTACAATATTATAACTGTATGGACTTCAGTCATTTTGAAAATACTGTAATTTAGAGAAAGTTTGTTCTAAGTGTTCTGGAGATTATTTATATAAGGACTGTCAATCCGTGAATATAAGATGTGCAAATTCTGAAAAATATAGAATAGACAATAATATCAATATTGACATAAAACAAGGAGCGTGTATATATATATATATATATATATATATATATATATATATATATATATATATATATATATATATATATATATATTATGTCCGATATTCTCACGGATGTGATGTGTAATCGAAGGTTTTCGGGTATCCTGTGTCTGTGTTGAGTCCCTTTCAGGACTGTAAGGCAGCTGACGTTTAGATGAAATCTCATTCATCATTTTCAAAGCTCACTGTATGGCGTCTACGAGCGAACTGACGCGGACTCGGGTGCTGTCGGTCCCGTGTGTACGTGGGGCGCGTTGGTTGGCCGGAAGGTTCTGGCCAATCAGGTTGCGAGACCTGCTGCGTAGATTTTTCCAAGTATTAGGCAATCGCTGGCTATCATCTCTGCTATTTAAGTTGTTGATCCTCTTTGTAATTTCGATGGCTTCCCTTATAATTGTTGATCCTCTTTGTAATTTCGATGGCTTCCCTTATAACTCTTGTGGAGAGGTTTTCACATCTCGACAGCATTTTTGTTCCCGAGAAATTTATCCTATGTCCTGTGTTTAACCAGTGTTGGGCTAGAGCAGAAGAAGTTGTTTTTTGCTTGACAGCGTTTATATCTTCGTCTCTTCTGGCGCTTATTTTACGGTTGGTTTGGCCTACGTAAGATGAGCTGCACTCTCCGCATGGAATTTCGTACACTCCTTGGTTTTCTAGAGGGATTCTTTCTTTAGGTGTTAGCAAGAGATCTTTTACTTTACGGTCTGTGGTGAAAATGGTTTCAATGTTCTGTCTCTTGAGAATTTTTGCGATTTTGTCTGTGGTGCCTGTAACATAAAAGGAACAAAAACTTTGGAGCTATTCTTTTGGTGTTCGCCATTTTTCGGGGCCAAGCGTTTGTTAATAAATTATTTGCAGTCCCTTACATATCAAGAAAATTACCACAAAGAGATGAACATACTGCAAGACGCCCTAACGAAAAACGAACATATAGATAAGACTCTAAAAAACAAACGATTTGCCGTGAAAACCAAGAGAACAGTTCAAAAGTTTATGTTCCTTATGTCAAAGGCACCACAGACAAAATCGCAAAAATTCCCTAGAGACACTACATTGAAACTATTTTCATCACATACCATAGAGTAAAAGATCACTTTACATATATATATATATATATATATATATATATATATATATATATATATATATATATATATCCATATATATATATATATATATATATATATATATATCCATATATATATATATATCCATATATATCCATATATCCATCCGGTTTCATAGCGTTTTACGCCTTTCTTTTCCCAGTTTGGATTGCCTTCGATCTTCCCAACCTCCTGGAAGTAGGTTTCTTTCGGACATGGCTCGGTTGATGCCCTCAATCCATGTAGTCTTTGATCTTCATATCCTTTTTCTTTCCGTTAGTGTCCATTTTAGAATTTGTTTCGGCAGACGTTCATCGGTATTCTTTCAACGTGCTGATACCATATTAGCTACACTGTTAAAAATAACCTTAAATTTAATGGAAATTTAAGGTCCATTCTACATTAAATTTAAGGATTTTGTTCCAAAAATTGTGAATAATTTACATTTACTTTTAATTTAAAGCAATTCATTCAAATATCAGTTCGTTATACATTAAATCTGATTAAATGGTATCTTAAATTTCAATAAAGTAACTGAAAAGATATTTCAACTTCTCTACATTAAAATTAATTTACATATACCCTAATACTAAAGGAATTTACATTATTATTCAATATTCGATAACGTACATTGCATGAAATTCCGGGAGATGGCGCAACTTGTATTGAACTTTTTGTTTAGTATGATATAAGTTGTTTAAAGGACTCAATTTTTTTTTATAGTGAGGTGTATATGTCTGCCCCGTACTGACGAGAACCGATGACTTCGAAACCGATCTACAGTTAGTATACTACCTAGGGGAAAAATTTCCACCTTTTCCTGGTAGTTTCAGAATTTTTTGAACTCATATTAATGTTGGTGCATTAAATATGTGATAACATATCTCAAATTCAATTAACACTGGCTGTATATTGAACGTACATAGTCACCTTCAAAAGTAATGATCGAACCTTAAATTTAATATAGGTTTACATTATATTAATGAAATAAATTAAGTGTGTCGCTGATAATGAGAATTTATTTTGGTTTTTTCATGGATGTGTTGGCGTGGTTTCTGACAGGATAGAAATCTCCTCTAAATCAACTCAATTGGAGAAAAAAACTGATATTCTTGGGGAACGGGTGTCACTTGGCGATAGGACTGAAAAGTTTATAGATCCGAGAGAAAAAGCTTCTGACTACCACAGAGGGAGTAGTAATTATAAAGCCAACTAAACCTAATCAAGAGCAAAATACTGTTCAGAAAATTCGTGAGAATATAAAATCTGATGAATTAAGAATTGGTATAGCTGCGTGCGAAGTTCCAGGGATGGTGGAGTGGTGGTTAGGTGCAGGAACAATGCTGACGTAATAAAACTGAAGGATAATTTGGAAAGTGTAATAGGAAAGGCATTTGAAGCTACTATTGCAAGAAAGAAAAGACCTTGTGTTAAGGTTGTTTTAATGGATCGTCAGTACAATCAAAAGGAGTTGCTGAAAACATTGAAACTACAGAATGAGAAAATAATTAATGAAATGAATGAAATCTGAAATTAAGATTATTACAATAAAAAGAATGGTCAAAGCATACTGGAATGTCTATCCAGAGACTTTTTACAATATTATGACACGAGCAGCAGCGAGGCTGTTTCTGGGTTGTAGAGCATGTCGTTGTTTTTAATATATCGGCCTGGTAATATGCTATAACTGTGGTGGTTATGGCCATATGTCTAGAAAGTGTACATCACAACAAATATGTGGAAAATGTAGTAGCTTTGGCCACGATGCAAAGGAATGCAGTAACACCGTTCAAAAGTGTATTAACTGTAAATTATCGAACGAGACTATCTAACTTGTCACGGGAGATTTCACACTCTTTATATGATATAAATATGATATAAAATATCCAATATACATATTACAGGCGGTCAATTCTAGTAAAGCTGATTATAGGGGTATCAGGGGTAAAAATGAACTTACCATACTAGATCAAAACGTAAGAGGCCTAAACACCAAAACACAAGACATTTTTAACTCCATATGTGCGACTCAGGACGAATTCGATGTGGTCGTTTTCACTGAGACCTGGCTATCCGAAGGAGTTATTGATCGGGAGCTTCTCCCAGAAACCTTCTGTGTGTACCGCGAGGATCGTAAACATAAACTGGGTGGTAAAAAAGTGGAGGTGGAGTGTTGTTGGGCATCAAAAAAACGTTTGTAAGTGCCTAGCTGTTTGTTGAATTTACTAACAATGACATTGAGCTACTTGGAGTAAGGGTAACAATTAATGACTATTTTCAAATATACTTTTTTGTTGTTTACATTACGCCCGGTTGTGGGCCGGGAGTTTATCGCATGTAATAGGGCAAAATTTTGTAATTGCTGGCGATTTTAACATTTCAAACTGAAATAATTTCTATAAAAATGGTATTAAAGACTCTTATTCAACTGAATTGACAAGATTTCTGGATTTCTATGACTGCTCTTAGCACAATAAAAACGTTAATTCTTTAGGACATATACTGGATCAAGCGCGGATTCAAGGGGGGGGAGGCGCGACCCCCCCCCCCCCTAAAGAACTTTGAGTTCAGGAAAATAGACACGATTTTGCCTCTTATACTATAGTTTATTCAAGAACTAGAGAGAGTAATAAATCATTTTTACCCTTTTTTCTTCACAAACTACCTGTTTTTTAGCCCGGTGTTTTTGAAAAAATCTGTTAAACAAATGTATTTTTCATAGGAATGGGTTAGAAATTTTATAATCAAAAATACCGGTCTGTAATAGTGAACTATTTGGGTTGGATAACAATAGATATTTGGAAGTGTAAAGTGTTAAAAAGGATTTTAATCCTTGTCATAGGCGTCGGAAGGAGGTTTATTTTATCACTAAGTATTTATGACATAGAATATTATTTCGGTAATAAACTTAAAATAAAAAGTTTTTATAATATTATTTTATTTCTTATGATTTTTTAATAATTCACATGCATTAGAAAATATAGATAATTTTGACATATTTAACACTAATCATAGCTGTATTTTTATTATTTTTAATTTTCGCATAGAAACCGTTTTAGGCACATTCAGAATAAAAAGTAGCCTTTTCCTATCAAAAAATTCTAAGTTATATTTTAAATACTTACAAAATACCTATTGTCAAAAATACAAGAAGTTAAACATATATAAAAAAATAAATTTGTCCATATAATGTGAAAATTTTTTTGGGGCTATCGGTCATTTTATTATTAATTAAAAACATTTTTAGGACATTTGACGTTTCAGTTTATTTATTTCTTAAACCATCTGCAGAATTACAATTAAACACTAAAAAGGGATTCAAATGTAATTAATTTTTATATGTTAAAAATATTTAAATAATAAATTGTGTTTACGCTGGTAAACATTACGTATCTAATTCGTAATCCAAATTAATTATAATTGGTTCCTCTATCTCACGGATCATAAGATCGAGTTTCCACATTTTCTTTTATTCTTTTATTTTATGGATTTTTCCAAATTTTCTGCAGTAACTTTATTCCAAAAAATCTTTCAAAAGTTCTGTTAAATTACTAATTTTGTAAGTTGTGTTATTTCTAGCAACTCTACCTTTTACTTGAGAGAGATATTTCCTTCGCCAACGGACATTTTCCGGACGATCTATAAGAACAGATTTCCTATCTGGTTTTTCTCAGCAAAAATTAAGTTCTCTGAGCAATTTCCAGAGCTCAGTTCTTTTAATTTCAGGTAAATCCCGATCTTTATTAGATGTATGTACAACTCCTTTTATTGCAGTTTACATCTCTTCTTCCAACGAGGTTTTTCGTCTGCCTGTGATCGAATGTGACTTGGGAGTACTAACAATTCCAGTCGTTTTTTTCTCCTTCAGTATAGTAGATTTTCCAACTCCTATCATGTTGGAACACATCTCAACAGAACTTTTAACATTATTATCTAGATATTGATATTTTAAGGCATCATTAACATTCATCGTAATAAGTTTTTCGTTGAGGAAAAAATGCCCTGGTTTAACGATTTTGGAATAAATATAGATGTGAAAGCCATATCTTTTGGGTATCTCACTAATCTCATATAATATATAAAAACAAGCACAAACAAGATAAGTCACTAAAGACATACTGTAAGGTGTACTTTGCTCAGTGAACTATCAGAAACTCTATTGTTGCAGGAAATTTATAAAATCTTATAATGTTTAAATATAATTAAATTTAATTGGATTCACGGCAGTTTTTAGTTACCTGCGGCACTGGAGCAGGTAAGTTGGAGGTTTCGGTAACAGTTTTATTACTCTCTCTAGTTCTTGAATAGAGTATAGGAATGTGTATGCTTGCGATCGCCCCTCCCCTTCCTAAGAGCTTTTAGTTCAGGAAATGGAACCGATTCTGCCTTTTATATTAGGAATGTGTATGCTGCTAGCACTCCCCTCCTGTTGGCAACTTGTTTTTCTTGCGATAGCCACTCCCCCCAAGAGCTTTGAGTTCAGGAAAATAGACACCATTCTGTCTCTTATACTAGGAACTGGTCTTTTCTGGAAAATTCTGTGGATGTTAATAAAGCAGTCGAATTATTTTATAGTGAACTATATAATATATTTGAAATATGCGTGCCTAAGGTCGGTGTATGTAACAGATCATATCCTGTTTGATATAACAAAACAATAATAAATGATCTGAAAATAAAAGATCGACTAAGACATAAACTAAAGAAGTCGGTTAAAAAATAAATATAACTATGCCCAGAACCTAGAGTTGTCACGTCTTAAAAGAAAAATTAAACCAAGCATAACACGGGCACATAAAAATTATATAAATAAAGTTCAACAAAATATACGTAATGATCCCAAGTCTTTTTGGAATTACATTAATAATAAAAAAGAGACAAAACATATACCAAGCAGGATGTTCCTTGATGGAAGGCAATGTAGCACTGGTAAAGAGGTGTGCGACGCCTTCGCTGAGTACTTTGGCAGTGTGTATTCTGCCGATGTTTCTCTAAATGACGAGCTGATAGAAAATTTGTATTCTGACATGATTATGATTGATTCCGTCAGTGACAGCTATGTGGTTAACACTATTGCGGCACTTAAAATGGGCAAGGCTATTGGTCCTGATGGCATCCCGCCTTATATAATTAAAGGTCTCATAGACGTATTTAGATTTCCGCTAAAAACTATATTTAATATAAGCCTAAAAACAAATGTTCCTCTTACTGAGTGGAAAAAAGTTAAAATTTGCCCTGTTTTTAAGAAGGGCTTGAGAACTCTCTATCTATCTATCTCTATCTATCTAGTAGCGCTACAACCCTACGTGGGTTTTTGCTGCAGAAACGATTTGCCTCCACTGGTCTCTGTCCATCATAGCTTCTCTCCAGTTGTCGACACTCATAGTTTGTAGGTCTTTGGCTATATTATCTCTCCACCTTAATTTTGGTCGTCCAAGGGGTCTAGTTCCTGTTGGGTTTTGGTTCCATACCATGTTAATTAGTCGGTTGTCAGGGGATCTTTGGACGTGTCCTGCCCATCTCAGTCGCTGGGATTTTATTGTTTTTATTATATTTGGGCTATGGTACAACATCTCTAGTTCAGCATTACTTCTTATGCGGTATTGTCCCGTAATTGGGTCTTGTACAGGACCAAATATTCTCCTTAGCATTTTTCGCTCAAAACATTTAAGCAGAAGTTCGTTATGCCTTGTGAGGGTCCATGTCTCACACCCGTAGCATACCACTGGTTTTATAATTGTTTGGTAGATTTTTATCTTTGAGGACCTTGACAGGATTTTTGATTTTATCAGCGTTTGCAGAGAAAAGAAGCATCTATTACCACTCTGTATTCTGGCTTTTATTTCTTCTGTCATGTCGTTATCCGATGTTATGACAGTTCCCAAATATTTGAATTTTTGGACATTCTCGAAGTTATAGTCCTCCATTGTTACGTTTTGTCTGATTCTATCTCTGCGGAGATTGCGTGCTACATGCATATATTTGGTCTTATCTTCATTAATTTTAAGGCCCACTTTCTGACTCTCCTTTTCGATTTGTAGGAAACTTTCCTTGACTCTTACAGTATTTTGTCCTATTGTGTCAATATCATCTGCAAAGGCTAGCAACATTTGTGGTCCCTGATTTGTGAATATTTCGGTATTAATGTTCGCTTTCTTGATTACCATGTCGAGTACGATATTGAACAGAAGTGGAGATAATCCGTCCCCCTGCTTCAGACCACTTCGAACTGTGAAATTGCTAGAGACTTGGTTTCCTATTTTTACACATAATTCGGTATTGTTGACACATAGTTTCGTTAGACTAATAAGTTTTTTTGGTATCCCCATGCTTTCCATGGCAATCCAAATACTCTCTCGTATTATGGTGTCATAGGCCTGTTTGAAGTCGATGAATAATTGGTGTACATCTCTGTTGAATTCCCAGCTTTTTTCCAGGAGTTGGCGTATTGTGAATATTTGGTCCACCGTGGATCTGTTAGGCCTAAAGCCGCATTGGTAGTCACCGATGTTCTCTTCAGCATAGGGTGATATTCGCTTCAATAATATATTAGATAATATTTTGTACGCTGAATTTAATAGTGTTATCCCTCTATAGTTTGAACAATTTAATCGATCCCCTTTCTTGTGGATGGGGACAATTATACCTTTCTTCCACTCTTCAGGTATTATTCCAGTGTTCCATATATCTACTATTAATTTGTGTATTTCTTTATGGAGATGTGTTCCCCCATTTTTCAATAGTTCTGCCGGCAAATTATCGCAACCAGGTGCTTTATTATTTTTGAGCCGGTTAATGGCGTCTATAGTTTCCTGTATAGAGGGTTCATTATCTTGGATTTCTGCTGTTTGGTAGGTTATGCACGTTATTTCCCCCTGATTGTTTGTATTCAGCAGCTTGTTGAAGTATTCTTGCCATATTTTTAGTATTTCAGTTGCATCTGTTACTAGTTCGTTGTTATTTTCTTTTCTTATGATGCTACCGGGTGTAGGTCTGTACCCATTTCTCATACTGGCTAGTTCACTGAAAAACCTTCTGCTATTTCCAAACGCGTTTTCTTCCACCCGTTCCAGCGTTTCTCTTTGGGCTGCTCTTTTCTTTTGTCTAATTAATTTCCTTGCTTCATTTCTGCTTCTTTTGAATGATTCGATGTTTTCATTATTGGGAAGCTCTAGCATTTTTATTCTTCTTTCATTCCTTCTGTTTACTGCATCCTCACAGTCTTTGTCATACCAATTCTTTTTCTCTGCTTTTCTTCTTTTTCCCAGTTGTTTTTCTGTGGCTGACTTAATAATCGATTTTAAAGTGTCCCATCTTGTTTCTACACTGTCGTTATCCGTTCTATTTTGTAGCAGTCTGTTTTGTATTTCCGCCTGGTACTTTTCCCGTGTTTCTTCGTTTTTTAATTTATTAGTTTCCCATCGTATGCTATCAGTTATTTGTTGTGTTTTCCTTGTATTTTTAATTCTTAGCCTGATTTTTGCAAGTACCAGAAAATGATCTGAGTCTGCATCGGCTCCTCTTCGGCTTTTTACGTCCATTACATTTCCCGCATACCGTGAGTTGACTAAAACGTGGTCTATCTGGTTTCTTGTTCTGTTATCATTCGAAATCCATGTTTCCTTGTGGATGTTCTTGTGTTCGAACATTGTTGATACTACTTTTAGATTGTGAGCTGCTGCGAATCCTGCCAGGCGTTGGCCATTATCGTTAGATTCAGCATGCAGACTGTGGGGTCCAACATGCGGTAGGTATGCTGGTTCTTTTCCTAGTTTGGCGTTGAAATCCCCTAAAATTATTAACATATCTTGTTTAGGTATTCCACTAACTGTGTTTTCCAGTTCTTCGTAAAATTCATCCTTTATGTCGTCCTCCTTTTCCTCTGTTGGTGCGTGTACCGCTAGTAGGGAGTAGTTCCACCATTTGCCTTTTGCTCGCAAGTAGCAAAGCCGTTCATTTATGGGTTTGAACGATATTATCAGGTTCGTTAGATGTTCTTTCACGGCGAAGCCTGTACCAAACTCGTGCCGACCATCTTTATTGCCACTGTAAAAGATTGTGTATCTGTCAATAGTAATGTTTCCAGTATCGGGCCATCGAATTTCTTGTAGTGCTATGATGTCCATTCGGTTTTTATCCAACTGTTGGATCGTCCTTTTTGCTGCTCCTGGTCTGTACCAACTGAGTACATTCCAGGTTCCAAAATTCATATTCCGTGATCTTTGCCGGGGTCGTTTCCTGTAATCAGTCCTAGTCCGAGGCTTTTCGTTTTGTTTCATAACAGGTTTTCTTTTACGAGATAGGGTTGTTAGCCCCATGCTCAACCCTCCTCCTTTATCCGGGCTTGGGACCGGCAGCGATGGTTCCTGAGCTACTCAGTTCACCCATTCACCATCGCCGGCGGAGTTGGGCTTGAGAACTGATATAAAAAACTACAGACCAGTTTCCGTGCTCTCTGCAATGGCCAAAATATTTGAGATAATCTTGTTTAAATTAATATACAACTCGGTCTTGCCTTTTATTTCATCCGATCAGCATGCTTGTAGTGTCAGTTTCTTTGTTTTTAGTCTTGATATGTCTGCATTCTATTCCTCTATATACTCTTGTGTCTTTTACCTTTATATGGGAGTGCTGTTTAATAATTACATAATCTATAATTGATTTTAGTTGTCTTGTTTCTTGGCGCCAAGCATATTTGTGGATATTTTTGTGTTGAAAGAATCCATTCAGAATTTTTGTGTTTATAATGCTGATATAGCTTGATTAGTCTTTCTCCGTTGTTATTTATGGTATTTTCTCCGTGCCTTCCAACTATCCCTCCGCCAGTGTTAAACCCCACTCTAGCATTTAGGTCGCCAAGTAGAATAATTTCTCTTTGGTTTCCTGTCCTTGAGAATATTTCATTTAGTTGGTCGTGGAATGCGTCCTTATTCATTTCTGTTCCGTCTTCATTTGGACCATATGCGGTGATTATTACAATTCTATCGCCTTTTAGAGATAGGTCTACTATGGCTAGTCCTTCACTTTTGCCTCCCATGACAACATTTTATTTCCGTACTTTTTCTTGATAAGGACTGACATCGCTTTGGCTGCTCTATCGCTTTTTGGTACACCACTGTAAATGTGTATAAAGAGTCCCTAGTATTCGAGACCGTTGCCCTTCTTTTTTGTTTTCCTAAGAGCCGCAATATCCACTCTCATCCTTCCTAATTCTTTCACATCATCTACCTTTCCTCCAAGTCCTTGAATGTTCCATGTCCCAAAAATCATATCCTTTGTTCGGTGCTTTAGTCGTTTTCATTAGTGGCATCGGTATTTCGAGGCTGAATATTAGGATTTTTATCTTGTTTAATTATTTACTTGTAATGGAAGGCAGCAGCTTCGCCGTACCCTGGCATGAATAGTAAGAGAAATAAATTTCATGTTTTCAGTATAGCATATTTATATCTTAGGTCAGTTTTATAGGTTTTCAGGAGTTTCCTGATATGGTGGTAAGAAATGCGATGTAGTGGTGATATTTGTCACAGAAACAAATTACTATATTGTGATCGAGTTGCTGGAAAAGGTGTAGGCATAGGTATTTATGTTAAAACATCTTTCCAGTGCGACATAGTAAGTCTGAACAGTACATTAAGAGTAGATAGATTTGAAAGTATGTACTTGCTAGTAACATAACTTGCTAATAAACGATTTTATAGGAATAACTGTTTTCTAATCCAACCACATGTTCAAAAATAAAGTGAAAATGAATATTCCGCTTATTACATAATATAGTTTAAAATATAATTTTGTTTCTCCAATTATTCCATTTCTTTAGCTGTTACAAATAAAAAAAAATAATCGTCTTTCAATAATTCAAATTGGGTGGAAATAGGAAATTTGCTCACACATTTTTTATCTAGCTTATATGCAATTATGCGATTAGATATTTTAGTCTTATTATTGCCGAAGTAGCAGTACAGCGTAATATTTCTGTCGGACACGCTATTACTTAGTCAAGAAACACAATTATCTATCATATGTACTTTTTGTTCGATAAGTGGTAATCAGTAAAACGTTCTCGGGAAATTGACAATTTTCGAGCGTCAGACTGGAAAAATTACATATAAAATTTGTCGGATAATATGATTACTCGATTGTACAAATATTAATTAAAAAACTGTGAATAAATCAGCTGGTTGGTTATTTTTTTTTAGCTTAGATGATATCGCTATATGGTGATAAAGCAGATGATTGAGTGGGTAATAACAATATGTTTGTAAAGAATCTTTCAATCATTTGGTAGTTGGGATATAGGAAATTGTTATAGGTTCCTTTAAAATTTATTTACTCTTAATTGTAACCCCTTTTAACTTGAACTCCTAGTGAAGCTTTGGTAAAATAACGGACTTCGTGTATTCTGATCATTTTTTTACACCGTTAATGGTTTCTTCAACGGATTATAATGGTGATAGTTAATTCAACAAATGCATTAACATTTTTAAAATCGTTGGCACATGAAACAATGGGATTTCTGATTTACCAGCACTACTTGATGAAAAACTGTATTATATGTATCTCGATCGAGTTAAGTGATGAGAATTATTTAAATCTGTATTATGTCCATTCTAGATTAATAATTTTCTGAAAAATGGACATTTTGGTGGGGTGTTGATTCGTACAGATTTTTTTCTTTTTGTTTTTCTTCAGCAGGTGTTTTATGTGCACAAAAAATAATCCTGATCGTCATGGTGCAGAACTCAAAACGGCAATATTGATATTACTTGCAGCTTACTTATTCAAAGAAATTACTCAAGAATCATACAAAAAACTTGAGTATGTAGGTTATGTCAATAATAAGTTTGCACGTGATTATAAGAAAATTCTTTGGTTATATTTTAGGTCTGCAAGTGTTTAGCCTTTTATTTTAATCCATAAGAGAATAATTATGTCTTTGTCCTAGAACAAAAAATTTGAGGTCTGTATAATTGTATACGTGATGAAGCTCAGCCGTAAGATATTGCAGTTATATGAGAACACAAATATATTAAAGTGATCTGCACACATAAAAACCATAGAATTCGCTCCTATGTATATGGCATTTTTACAAGCTAGTTATAACTCCTGTTTTCGCTTTGGATGGATATTGATGGGCCTTGTGGCACTACACAGCATTTATAAATCATTTTATAACAGCCAACAAGTAGAAATCTCAACAAATCAAACTAACAACTTACCGTTGCTTTGTTTACTAAGATGTGACATCATGTGCGTCACGTGATCAACGCCCTTACTCAAATTGCTTTTTGGCGCACTTTTTTATCATTCAAACTTTTCAATTGATTTTTACCGAAAATACAACATCACCACGAAATATTTTTAGTGTGCATGAAATGTGATAAATATGAAATAATTTTCCAACAGTAGTCAATCATATAAAATAATAATGTAATGCGTACAAAATCAAGCACTTAGTATTGTCATAAGAGTGTTCCAAAGGTTTCCTAATCCAGGCTGTAGAACATTACAGCCAGGGCCGATAGTAGCGATAGTGCTCTGTAAAAACGAGCCGAAAAGAAAAAAAAACTTAAGAATTGTTTTTTTTCCTAGATGCATAAAAATGAATTGAAAATTCGGCTATTTGTATTTGCGTCTAGCTGCCTGACATTAGTAGAGAGAGAGGCATTCATTATAATTTCTGAAATAAAATCAGACAGGCATAAATTTTGGTGAGGTGGTGTCAAATCAAAGTTCTGCACGAAATTATTGCGCACCTAGAACCCGCCCTGATTACAGGTACCCCTTCTCTACCTTGCACTAGACTACTTAATCATGTATGAATTATTGATTCAATTCCGTCTGACTTCTGGTAATACGATTAATATTTTCTTCTTCTTCTCATTCACATATGTTTTTCCACTTTGTGTGACAAAAGGCCTTAGTGACCACCTACAGGGACATCCTACACACTTAGGCCCACTTTCTCAATGTATGGTTACCGAAAGGTTATGACAAAAGTATTGGTTATTTACAAAAAATTCTTTCACAATTGATGGGCCTTAACCAGTTTCAAAATCATTGGTAACATCAAGTGATTCAGTAACCAACAGGTTCAAGTTAATAATGAGTTTTCAAGATCAGAGGTTTTACAAATAAAAATTGAATGTTGATTACGAAGCCATTAGTTCAGTTTTATTTGTCAAAGCTGGTACTTAAATTTTATCGAAATAGGTTTAATGCCGTTATTAAAATAATCAATAAAGAAGAAATGTTGCGTTTCACACCTAACCTTTCTTCTTTTCACGGATATTTAAAAAAAAAATTAATTTCAGGATATCGCGGGTATACTTTATTTTTATATAAACGGGTTTTTGTAATATAAGATCTCCTACTTACAAACCCAGAACAAGAAAGTTCAGGTTAACTTTTAAAATATTAATTTTAGAAATTTAATTAAACCGAATTATATATAAATATTTTCTTAGAGCTTTATTTTATATATTTATTTATTTATTCATTCAAATAGTACACTATAGAATAAATTATTCCCAATGGTACAAAAAAATGGCATTGTAAATGCCACAAAGTTTACAAATAAAATCAAACAGATAGGTATAAACATAGTTATTACAAAATAAAGTAATACTAACAGTTATTGACACTTATTATTTAATAGGTACAAAATCATCATATATTTATCCAAAATTAAGCATTTGTTTTAATTTATATAAATTCACACAGAATATACCAATATGTTGAAAGTTTGAGTTTTAGTTTATTAAAAGGTCCTCCAAAATATTGCTCTTGTCATAATTAGCTTGGTGGGTTCTTATAGAAGAGTTGTATGCTTCTCATAATTCTCCGTGGAACCTGGATTGATATCAAGCTAACAATATCCTGATAAACTATAATACCATTAATTACTTTGTATAAAAATATAAGCATAGCGTTTCCTCTACGAGTTTTAAGAGATTTTAGTCCACACCATATCAGTCTAGTGTTATAATCGTTGTTTCTGCATGGAAAATGGTGCTTGAAAAGTAGATATTTTAAAAATCTGTTTTGAATTTTTTCCAGTCCATTTATGTAGAACTGATAAAACGGATTTCATATTACAGAGCAAGACTTAAGCACACTGCGGACCAAAGAG
This sequence comes from Diaprepes abbreviatus, assembly GCA_034092305.1. NCBI lineage: Eukaryota > Metazoa > Arthropoda > Insecta > Coleoptera > Curculionidae > Diaprepes > Diaprepes abbreviatus. Next base: position 4,538,338 of record JASJET010000022.1, read on the forward strand.
CAAAACAATGTTAACATCTCGTATGTATTTAGTGTTTCGCTTAATGAATCCTATCAATTTACAACTTTTTAAGGCAATGCTGTTTATATGTTTATCGAACGATAGGTAACTATGACAAATTACATCCAAATTCTTAAAGTGAGTGAGTTGCAGCATCGAACTGGACATTATTTACATGATATTGAGAAAAAAAGGATTTAAAATTTACACTTATTGACGTTTAAGGATAACAAATTTTTTTTGCACCATTTCACTACTCGATCTAGATTTGGTTGCAAATTTAAAGAACCGTTAACACTATTATAAAATTTTAGATCGTCTGCATAGAGAAGAAAAGAGAATAACCGGAAACCAGTTCCAATGTCATTCATAAATAGAGAAAATAGTACAGGTTGGAGATCCTTGCGGGATTCCAGACTTTACTGTTATGATTTTTGAGGAAACATCGTTCATGCTAATAACCTGCGCCCTCCCCCTCAGGCATGATTCGAGTCATGACAAGTAAACAACAGACACACCCATCAAATAACTCTTTTTTAACAGTAACAAACACAGTCGAAAGCCTTGCTTAAATCTGTCTAGATGACAATTTGTTGTTTGATTTCCACTGCGGTAACTACGTAGTTGTAAAAAGTGATTAGGTTGGTAGTAGTTAATCTTCCTTTATAAAAGCCATGTTGCTCCTTGACTACTTTTCTTTTAAACGTTTTGAAGATATGTTTTGATATAAGAGCAGGCGGATATGATAGAAATGCCTCTTTAGTTGAAAATATTAGCTTTGTCTCCAGTCTTAAAGATTGAAATCATAGAAGATTCTTACCAAATTTTTAAAAATTCTCCAATGTTAAAGAACAGCTGAAAAAAGTTACATTGAGACGTAGCTAATGAGTTGCAGCAACGTTTTATAAAAGCTATACCACCCATTTCTGCATTTTTGTGCGCATCCAGGCATTTTATTTTGTTTATAATTTTGTTCCTGGTAAAAGTGTAGCTGAAAGGTTGTAATTAATTCAACTTTTGAGGTGTCAACCTGTGATAAATCTAAATCCGAGTGATAAACGAAACAGGTTTAAAAGTAATTAGCAAAAGCATTGGTGACTGTTTTTAGTGCCGAATTTCGGCATTCTTGTTTAAAAAATGTATATAAGATCAAAAATGTTTCATACTTTCCGGAATCATAAGTTCTGTCTTCGATTCAAAAAGCATATAGTTGAGATCAATTTGCAGCTTACATTTTCTACGTAGAAATGAATATTTCTCATAATTATCTTTACACTAGTTTCTTTTATATCTCCTGAAAGCCTTATTCTTCTTAGCTGAAAACTTACGTAGACCATAATCGAACCAGCTAGGATATTTGTTACCTTTTACAGTTCTAGACGGCACAAAATGCTATGTCGCCCGATATATGATATTATAGAGCATACTGAGAGCTTCATTTACATCCATACTCGTTTCTAAGAAGGGGGGCGGTTGTAAAGGATCGATAATGCCAACATGGTCACATGTTTGAACCGACGGTACTTCTATTAGGATGTAATCCAAGATTTTGTTCACATTGTTCTTAATATCATTTATTTGTTGAAATTTAAGAAAATGCTTTTCACCGACTAGCGTTTTAGCTACAGCCGGCAAAACATTTTAAGGAGTATAATGACCTTCGTCAAGAGACCATGTAATATGAGGAAAATTAAAATCTCCAGCCATTACAAATTTGGCAATTGATTTGAGAGACTTTCACATTTGCGTAGTAATGATTTGTAGCAATTTACGTTACTCTCAGGGAGAAAGTAGACAGCATAGATTATTATATATTTGCCTTTAACTTGAGCTTTTATCCATATGACTTCGAAGAATATATTCCTCCACATTTTTCATTCAACTGATCCTATGCCCTGTCCAGTCTGAATACCTAGTAACGTTCGTCAAAATATTCGCTATTTCTAAAATTATCGTTTAGTCAAGTTTCGATAATTATTAAAGCATCATAATCAGACGACTAAACTATTCTTAAAATGATGAGATTTTCCTCGTAGACCTCTTACATTTTGGTAGTAACACTCAATAATAGTTTGTGCTTTTTGAGTATTAGTAGAGACCGTTTATTTGAGGGACGTGTGACTTTGGTTGTTGGAAAAATCCACATTATTATTAGGTTTACAGCTATAGTTCATTTCCTCTGAATTCGTTGGTAATGCCGAGGATAATGCTTCATGTGTCATATGGAGACCTTTTAAGATTATTAAGAATTTCTCTGCAAATATCCGTTACCATGTTAGTTTTGTGGAAGTATGTGTCAAATTCGTATGTAGAAAACCTTATATTTTTGAGGTTCATATTATGTAGGTAACCCTTGATCGATAGATTAATCTTGTATATAATATCATTTAAAACCAGTCTGTTATACTCTACTTCAAGACCGATAATAATTAAATTAGTTTTCGCTGCTGTTTCTTTAAGTTGTTCTGTACATGAATGTCTAATACTTTTACCAGTAATAGCATTTTACTTGAAAACGAACATGATAAGATAATCATTTTTATTCAAATTTTTTGACAAACACAAGTAGTTATTAATCAAATTATCAAAAAACATTTTGTAGCCTTATTGACAATTAGTACCATATTTACCGTAAAGACGTTTTTTAAATAATCAGCCTGTACCAGTTGTGTGAGTTTTATTGTCAGAAATATGGATTTGAATTTTGAGAACAATGAATTTTTGTGTGGGCTGGTCAGTTTTATTGACATCAGATTCGTTGACACCGTTGTCTGCTAGAGCTGGAGAGTTATCCTGTAAATTACTTCTAGGAGCGTTAATGGATACTAACATTTCCTTATTTAAACATTTTGTTTCCTCTAATTCTTTAGTAAGGTTCTGTTTTTTAATAGTAATTTCCACTACTTTTGCTGATTATTCTTCGTTTTGCTTGTCACTTTAAAATTTCGCCATTTGGAAGGCTAGCATCGCTCTCTTGTTTTTATAATTTTTCAGAATACTCTTAAGGTTTTTAATTTCTTCTTTATCAATACTTTTGAGCTTTAAATATTTCCTTCTTTCTTTTTCAACTATTTTTGTATAATTTCTAGTATTTTTTTCCAAAGTTGCAATTAAATCTGTTAGCTTGTGAAGATCATTAAGCTTAACTTTACAAATATCACGGTAAAAATTATACACCTTTGTGCTGGGGAAATAAAATTCGACTCAGTACTGTTAATTACTGCACACTCCTTAGAAATGCTGACTTCATAAGAATCGCAACACGAACCAAAATGTTCATCATCTTTAGCTCGCGCTTTAAATACGCAATCTCTTTGATATTTCGAACAAATTAACTGCTTCATTGCTGAAAATTATTAACGCCAATACAAGTCCGGAAAAAAATTATGCAATTGTAAAATGAAGACAAAAACTAGATACAGATATTTCCATGCATGCAGTATGTCTGTCTGTGCCCTAATTTTATAATAGGTATAAATACTATTTATTTACATAGGGTTGGTTGTTTTTTTATTATTAAGCAAAAGCACGAAAAACAAAATCAATTTTTTTCCACAATGCGGTATTCTTTAGATAATTACACTTCAGAATCCATATTACGGCACAATACGTGAGTTATTTCGTGTTTAAAACATTATCATTTAAATTTGCTTTAAAAAACACATGTTCACATAAAAATTACCAATCACTAATCGAAAAACACGCAATAAAAGGAGAAATTTTATGCAACGAAGCAAAAACGTGCCAACTTCTTTTAAGATATTTTAAAACATTAAAAATAATTTTCAAAAATGTTGCCCAACAAATATTTATGCTACCGTTCGAACTAAATTTCTAAAGTTAAATGGTTTATGAGTTTGTATAAAATTAACTTTCATAATAACTCTTCCTAACGAAGCTAGACTTTTAAACTTTTTTGCCAAATTATTTCAGCAACGATTTATATAACATAAAGTAAATCTGGGTTTTTAAATTTCGGTTTTAAAGTTTTATATACTAATATAATGGAAATAATTACCAACCTCTACATTACTTATTCACTCCAAAATAATACTACAACTACCTTTTAACTGCAAATGGAATGGTCCTTATATGAAAATTCAAACAAATTCTTTGAAATTAAACCCTTTTCCCCGTATTTGATCATTCCTTATGGGAACGTTTAGTCTGAATGAGATTAGCTATAGGATATTCTCACATCACCTATTCCTACTTCCAGTGATCCAGGCCCATTCTGTCGCATCTGTCATACCCCTTTAACAATCAAACACATAATTACAGAAGGCACCTAGCACCCATAGAAATACTTTGATACAAATTTATTCTAAAATATGTATAACACCTAACCTAAATTCGGTCACCAAAGTGGTCAACTTTAAATGAGTCAACCTACATAGTAACATCTAAAAACGTCTACAATATTATTGGGTGTCAAATATTCCAAGCCGCCGATGCTTCCCCTACACCGTAAAAGGTAGTTACCATTAAAATACTTTACTGCAAATTTAAAATTATAATTTTGTGTGTACTTTTATGTGCCCATATTTTGATTTGAGATTTCTCAAATAGATAAATGAGGCTTTTAAAAAAAATTGGAAGAAATATGACGGTGCATATATATTTTTTGGCCTTAAGCGTAGCTCATTTAGCCAAAATTGTATATATTAAAGGTAAATATTATTTTTAAATTTTTTATTTTTCGACTTGTGACAAACCGATTTTCATCCCTTGTTTGAAAAAACCTAAGAAAGTTCTTATTGTCCTCATTATGTTCTCAAAAAGACTTTCTGTAGAATTATAAAAATTGAGAACTGAAACTGCAGTGGTAAGAAGATTTAAATAATTTTGAAATAGTTTAGATACAAAGGTGTCTAATTTAAATGTTTGTTTTTTTATTAAAATAAGTAATTTACAACTCTGTTTATATAATCTTTAGATAGGGTTCACAATTAAAGATGTAAAATATATCAAGCAAGTTTTTATTTAATTTCATGAATGAATAATATATCAGAAAAGTACTACGGGAACTGTGCGAGACTAGCCTTCCTAAAATTTGGATTTTCCCCGCATTTAAAATTTTGGCATATATATAATTTTTTCCAAATTTTTTAATTCTTTGAGCAAAAACTTTGCCTGCATCGGCGACTTTTTACAAAGTATTAACGGTGTTAATAAATTAAAATATAAATGTCAAACAATTTCAAAATAAAGTAAACCACGAATATATATGAACACCTGAAAAATTAATTTAAAATCTAAACGTTTTAAGAGCTTAACATTAGCCAATTAAATATTCGTTAATTTTGTAAAATGATTTGTTTATTGATTTTTGATAGCGCAAAAGATGTCCTGAATACTAAGATTTAGAAGTTTATTAAAAATGTAGTTACTAAAGGAACTTGGAATCTTATGGTAAGAGACCAATAGACGAGTTCGCTTCTAAGACATCCAACAATGAAAGAAGAATTAAGAACTAAATAAAAAAGTGCACAAAATAACAAAGGATAAAGTGATACACTCAATGAAACTAACAGAACAGAACAAAGCTACAAGAGCTGATAACATTCCTGCAGAATTAATCTCTGAAGATCGAGTAGGTGTGTTAGAAGACTTGTATAATACAGTATATTGAGTGTCCGGAAATTCCACTCGTATACTTTGAAGGGAGATTCTGCATATGAAAACATGAAATATTTACAAGCTCTCTTCGTAGCTTAGTTAATATGTAAGTTGATGAAAAATTAAAAATTATAGACCAAATTTAAGCTTTTTTAATTAGAACACCCTTTATATTATTTGACATTTTGATACCAGTGTTTTCAAGCTTTTTTTAAAATGTACAATAGTTATTTGGTTTTACTATTAAATCTAAAATTTCGATTTTTTTTTTAAATTCATACTTAAATTCGCAGTAAGCTATGAATATTAAATATATATCTTATTAATAATAATACTTTTGATGCAACGTTTTGAATATTATTTTGAACTTTAGTTTCAATGGTTTTGAGATCCTCTAAATAAATATATTATGGTTTAAGAAAGACAATTTTTATTACTGCTATAAATCTGGATCACCGGATATAAAAAAGATAACGCAATAAAGGCAAATAGGCTGTGTCTTCTGCGGAAATCAAAAAGTTTTGTAATTTCCATCACAATTTGACAGGTGAAAATTTAATGAGATTTAAAATAGGATGGTCCGATGAATGCTATTTTATAAATGCTGGTATTTTTAACAGGCACAATACCAGACATTGGTTGGCTGGAAATCCTCATATCATTTTTCTAAGGGGCCAAAAAGACTCTTCGGATTTGGTATCGCTTTTTATCTAGGATCACAGATTAGGTACCCAATTTATGAAAGGGGCCTCTGAGCAAATCGCTATCCAGACATTTTAGAAGATGTAAAACCTGAATTGCTAGAAAGTGTTCCCTTGGCGAAGTATAATGATATGTATTTCCAGATGCTTCTTACAAAACATGATTAATAGGACTCGACATCGTTCGGTATAAGAACTTCGCAATGCAACAAATTGGGATTTTCAAGTTTTGCAATTCTGTCTCAGGGAAAATGGCAACTATTTTTAACAATACTTGAAATTAAATATTTCATCTAGTGTTCCATAATATGATAAATAATAACCTTCAACTCTTAAACTATAATATATTACAAGGACCTTGAAAACTTATTTTAAATAATATTCAAGACGTTGTATCAAAGGTATTATTAACAAGCTATTGTATTCAATAGTCATAGCCTATTGCAAAATTAAGTCTGAATTTTCAAAACAAAAATCCAAATTTTCGATTTATTAGTGAAATCAAATATCAACTATTGTACATTTTTGAGAAAATTGAATTAAAACTGTCAGATAATATACAGGGTATTTTATTTAAAAAAAGCATACGTTTGGTCTATACGTCAGAATCGGATGCCTTTAGAAAAAAAACAATTGCCTTAGTTGATTTTACGTAAAAAAATCTACAAAAACCCATTTTAACTTTTTCATTAACTTACATATAACTGAGATAAAAGGGGGTTTGGAAAATCTTCAATTTCGCCCTGTATCTTAGAAGCAGATACTTTATTGAAATAGAATTTCGTCTATTTCTTTACCTTTTTTTTTTTTTTTTTTGGATGCCTTATAGTTTTTGATAAGTATTTTAAACAATTGGAAACTTGATGCGCTATCTCGGAATATTTAATTTCAAAGAAACTATATCTCCCATTTTGGAGTCCTGTTGGAATATCTATGAGATAAAATCTTCTCTTGTAAAATTACGCCCACTCGGCTACTGTCCTGGGCACATAAATTTTAGTATGAATCGCTTTTTTCATTTTAACTGGGGATCGTCATTTTTTTACAAACAGATCATTCGCATCGTGAGACCGTTTAGATAATTTCCCTTACAACCGGATAGATAACATTATTAAAACTTGTATCGAGATTTTTTACTAAATTCAAAAAAGTCCATAATATCAAACCGCAGTCGGCAAACTCAAAACAGCGTGGAGTCGATAAGGAAATTAAATACCAATGCAGATTCAGTTTATCGTTTTGCATGTCCAATTATTATTTTTTTCATTTTATTTTAAAATATAACAATAAAACATAAAATGTGCTTATATTATTACTGAAAAAAAAAACAGGAAACAGAACAAAGGAAGTAATAGTTTTATATTCTTCTCTTTTAAGATATTAAATTTTAACGATTCATGACAAAAATAAATGTGAAGCAATATTCCCAAGAAAATACTACTGTAAAATTATCATAGACAGTTGTTATTGACTACGTTAATGTAACACGTTACAAAAAACTTATTTCCAAGCTCTTCCAATTTAGGACCTTGCGATAATCTGACGTCGCAGTAGCAAAAGACCAAAATAAATATAGGCGAACGGCTGATGACTACGAACCGTGAGGACATTGACAAATCTCATTTCAGCACTTTGTCCGATTATTCTAGGAGTCGTTAATTAAAATTGCATGATGAATGTTCTTTATTATAAATTAAATTTTTGCATTTACTTTATACGAAATATGTTTTAGGATTATTTATTATTTCATACGACCTAGGTTTTTTCCATTTTTTCTGTAATTATTTTCGAGATAGAAAAGTGGGACAAGCATTTTTCGAATTTTCTACAAAATATGATTTTATATTTTTGAATTTAAGATTAGCTTTCATGTGGCACTTCATACAATGGGCTTGAAAAAAAAAAATGAGTCACTCGTTTGACCCTCTAAAATTACCATTATGCTGATCTCTTTACCAGTAGTAGAGATAATGAAAATGTATTTCTTAACGGACAACTAGAGAAAGGATTGTATTTATACATAAGACTATCATGAAACATGAGTCTTTATTATTGACAAGATCTCATATTGTAAACAACTTTATTTTCCACTCACTGATAAAGGTCAATGGACAATCCTTGGAACAGTGATCTTCTGCTCAAAGGAGCAATCGCAGGTTCATGTCAATATTAAATAACTAAATATATATATATATATATATATATATATATATATATATATATATATATATATATATATATATATATATATATATGTTTATATGGCTTTTACGGATTCCTCCGTGTGAGATGCATTAGCAGTGGTTATATCCATATTATACTTTTGTAGTACTGAAATCACATTCAGCAAACGTACAACTATATGCAACTCCGTATGTAAGTGAAATAAAATGCGAAACAGTGAATGCAAACTTCGCTCCATCATATCCTTTCTGTGTTAGAGGTTGCACAGTTAGAATAAATTGTAATAAAACACAATTTATCCTATTCCACCACCATCGAGATGGTGGCCCACCTGTACCATCACACCGAGAAGAAAGTCAAAGCTTACCCTCCCCGCCACAGTGATACGGCAGAGATACATGTTTCGTCTCTCACTAGACTCATCAGGGTACCGACATGCACCTGGCTGTGCAAAGGACAGATCGGAAGGAAGCATGCAACACTGAACGCGGCTTGTATATATATATATATATATATATATATATATATATATATATATATATATATATATATAAATTTTATTCCCGTAAAACAGGTATGAAGTCGTAGACAAAGTATGATGCAAAACTAGCGCGAAATATCCATTAGGTACTCTTAATTTTGCAATTTATATATATTTTTTTAAATATAAAATACAGTTTTAAAAATCTCTGGTGTTTATGGTTTGGTTTTGTTGCAATTGTTCCTTTCATCTTTTATTTTAAAGTTTTTTTCAAATATGTATTTCAGGTGTTTGTAACTTTTAAAAATGTACTATTCCTTCAAACAGCAGATATGTTGTGGTTTAACGCACTAATGAACTTTTTATAATATTTAAAATTTTCTTAATCCGTTTTTCTTCATTTCATTTCATAAAAGTCACTTTCTTTATGAAACTTGGAAGTTCTCAACAAAAAATTACGCATGAAAAGAATTTTTTTCAATAAGCATTTTTAAAAAATTAAATTTTTACAAATTTTCTATAGTTTTAAGGTGTCATTTTCTTGCCCAAAATTTGATATAGGTATGTGCACCAAAACCGTTATAAAACAGGATAGATTATGTTTATTTTTTTTAAATTCGCAAATAGTACAGATCTGTCATAAGAATCATTGTAAACAAAGAAAATAACAAACATTTTACAATTGGCGTTTCCTTTACGAAATATGGTCAGTTGTAAAAACGTACCAAATTAATTATTTATCATTAAAGCGCTTTCTATAATACTTTTATTTAAAAATTGCACGTGCTAAATCCAAAGTTGCGAAGTAGTAGATATGTTAGACTTCTTTATTTTTTTGTCGAATATCACAATGTTTCGGCTAATAGTAGTTATCTCTAACTATTTTCAAGTAAAACTGTTTGAGCTTAAGATTAATTAATCGGGTTTACTGAAACAAACTGAACTATTATACTGTGTTTTAAATTTTACTTAAAATTTATTATATTTTAAGTTTAGAAATAAAAACTTGTGTTTGAAAAAAAATAGCACTCGAAAAGATATATTTTTATTGGTTTTTATGTAGAAATCATATTTAAATAGAAGAAATAAAACGTTTTCAATTATTTAAAAGAAAGTTCCTGAAAGTATTTCTTGGCAACGTACCAAAGGTCGCTAACTTCGGTGCCGGGCGTAATTAAAGGATTTTTGTTCTCGTGATATCCTATCGTTGCTGGAATGGGCTGCTATTCAGGCTTTCAAAAAAAGTAATAAAACTCAATCCTTCGCTAAAAAAAATCTAATAATCTGAATATAAAACCAAATATGATAATACATCTGTATCGATAATAAAAATGTAACTATTTTGTATTACTCCGATCCTTTAAAGGAGCGAGATAAGGAATGGTTTTTTTTTCTAATTTGATGACTGTTGAAACTTGAATTAATTATGCCGCAAAATCTTTAAATTCATTATTATTTTTTCTTTAGGGTTCTTTGTTATAAATATTTTTTTCTTATTTATTTTTAAATTTCAGGCCCATTTAAGAAATACACCGATGACACCGCAATGATGAAAAGCGTAGCAAAATTTTTGATTGATAAGCCTGAACCTGATTTCCAGTATTTAGCTAAATTATTTGTGAAGGAATATTTTAAAGACCCTTTAAGAGGATATGGGGCAAATGTGGTGGATGTTTTTGAAAAGTTGCAAAACACTAAGTTTGAAGATATTTTTCGTCCTGCTAAAGAACAATTTAATGGAAGTGGTTCATATGGTAACGGGGGAGCAATGCGAATAGCTCCAGTCGCTTTGTATTTTTATGATAACTATCAAAATATGATACATATTGCAACAGAAGCAACAAAGTTAACACATAGCAATATACTAGGTATGAATGGGGCCCTCTTGCAATGTATAGCAGTTTATGAAGCCTTTAATATAGACTCCAAATGTTCCATTGATGTCAAAGAGTTTTGTTCTAGGCTGTTGGAAAAAATACAAACAGTTGAAAGTTGTCAAGACGAGTAAGTATTCTCCCAAGATCGCTTTATTACTCTAAATAAATTCGATAGGTTAGGTAAGAAAATTATTTAAAGATATATATATATATATATATATATATATATATATATATATATATATATATATATATATATATATACATCCAGCTAACTTCGCAGCGTCCGTTCATAAATCCTCCTGCTGGCGTCCGCCGTGAATTTTAAGACAGATTTTTTACTCTACCACCCCTAAGCGTCCTTTTACAAACCATGCACTCGGCGTCCTAAGTATTTATTTATCGTTTATTTAATTCATTTCGCAGCGTCCGTTAAATATTCATCACTTTTACTTCTTCGATTAGTAGGCGTCTTACAACATTGCCAAGTTTTATACTAAAAAGCTAAATGTCCTGAAGAAGGAAAGAAATAATACCGTAAAATAAGTTATTCAAAAAATATCTTTTCTTTGTTGTAGATTAGGCGCTGTTATTAGTTATTGCTTTACGACTAAGTGTTGCGAGATATGTTACTTTGGATATTTGTAATTACTCGTAGGTATAATTGGAATATTTATTGGATACGTTCATTATGTTACTTTGTTATGTTATAATTTAAGAAAATTGAATTAGGGAAAGAAGCTTTTCTTTAAGTGCTGTGGTATTTATATTAAAATTACTTAAAATATTTTAGAATAAGAAAAGATTCTGTGCCATATTTTATTTTACAATGACATATTCCTGAAACTTATAACTATGTATATTATGTTTTAACATTGCAAATCATTTGGATTGGGAAACATTGTTTGCAGTAGAAAAATAATTTAAAAAATTTTTATGATTACCACTTAAAATAGAAGTGTTGACTGTCATTTTTATTTATAATATAATTTTATTTTTGTTTTCTTCTTAATATTTACTTTTATAAATGACTTTCTTAAAACAATTGTTATTGACGATATTGGCGGACTAGAGGATTTAAGTCCCATGGCAACTAGAGATCGGGTTTAACTCTTAAACCTTCTTAATGAATTTGACTATAAAATTTTAGTACGATATAAAGAACTATTTTACGACTGTAATTTTTTTTCGTTTTGTCTTCCTTCAGGTTGTTTCAAGGAAAAAATATAATTGATTTCTTGCCAATTCAGCTCTGGGTCTCTCTCCACACGCGTTTCGAACACCTAATGATCTCATCATTGGAGGTGTAACGAGATAAGAGCAAAACTCACAAGAAACCACTGTACATATAAAATCTAAGTTCCGAGACATATCTGTAGGATATGCAGACATTTTTGTAGTCCAACTGTTAAACATCTCCACTGATAACATCATTAGGTGATCGAAGTGCGTATGAAGAGAGAACAAGAGTTTTATCAGCAAGAACTAAACTGCTTGTTTATCTTGTTTTCTTTAAACGACCTAAAGGAGAAGAAAAGAGGTACCTTATTATCTGTTACGGCCTTAAAATATTTCTTTACATCGTGCTGAAATTTTAATTTTTAACTTTAGCACTATTCCAGTGTATGCATACATGTCGTTTGACTGTTGATATGTAACTGTCCGACATCAAAAACGTCTGCAGAATTAACATCCTGTCGACATGTCTTGAAATTTAGATTTTATATGGATAGTTGTTTGATAGTTGTTTCTTGTGAGTCTTGCTTTTGATTTTTACAGCTTCATTGATGAGATTAAGTAATCGAAACGCGTATGGAGAGAGAGCCAGAGTTGAATTGGCAGGAAATATGTTATTTGTCTATATTTTTCCTTTAAACGACGTGAAGGAGAAGAAAAGCGATATCTTATTAAATTAACGCAGAATTTGTGGCAGCTCTAAACCAACTTAACAGTAATCAAAATAGAGGATATGCTGCATATAAGCTTTGTTAGTAAATAAGAATTAAAAAGAACTAATATATTTCTTTCAGATTTTTAGAGAACATACTTTTAATTTATATAAGAAATCTAGTTTAAAAAATCCAGTTATAAGGAATATTATTTTATTTTTATAGTTAAAGGTTGGGAAAATGTAAATTTAAAAAAAAAATAATCTTAAAGTCGTTATCTACGCTCCCAAGAAAGCCCCAGTATCAATTTTGCACGAAATCGAATATATTCAAAATTTCTAATGCAAATACCAGTTTGAATGAAATTGTATCACACAACTATATAGTTTGCTATAGTAAATCCGCTATCACAAATTTTAAGAAATTAACTTTGGATTCGTAACCTAAGCTCTTATAACTCCCTCAATCCCGATAATAAAAGAACTAGGGACATGGAAATTTTATAGTCTGACATATTTTATCCTGCATATAGAGATAATTTAAAAGCCATGTTATACGTCCCAAGAAACCCCCAAAATCAATTTGAAAAAAAAAACTGAAAAATTTAAAATACCCAGTCTCCTTTGTTGTATCTGCCATATTAAATTGTAAAAAATTAAATTAACATCGTAACCTACGAGTCCGAAAACCCCCTAATATCAATTTTGAAAAAATCTGAATAACGTAAAACTTTCAATACACCATATTGGATCCGCAATATTGAATTACAAAATAAAATTTTTATAAAGAAATTGAACTAACTTTTAAAAGTGCGCTAAAAAATTAAAAACAACTATAAATTTCTATACGAAATTGAAGTTTTTGAAGTCGGCGCCAAACTGATACCTAACAAAATGGGATTTGCATAAACGGATTAAAAATTCTTTATTTGTAGTTGCTTTCTTACCATAATTTTATATATTAATAGTTATTTCTTTCATTTGGCGCCGATTTCCAAAATTTCAATTTCATATAAAAATCTGTAGATATTTTTTACTTTTTAGCGCACTTAGAAGTCGGTTCAATTTTTTTATAAAAATTTTATTTTTCTATTTTTGGTTTTGAATTCTTTATGATATCCATAAATTATTTGAAGTAAGTACTAATCGAGATTAGTGTACCTCACAATGACTCCAAGGTGGCAAAAAAGTACACATTTTATCCAAAGTTGTAAATCAGCCTAAAATGGACCACTTAAATTTCTTTGGTTCTTATAGTTCCCCAATTACCAGTGAAATTGTATGAAACAAATATTTAGTCTGGCCACTTTCTTAAATTTCAAATTAATTTCAGATTGATAATATTGGCCCTAAAACCTTCCAATATCCATATTTAAAGAACTTGAGACGTAAATTTCTTAGCCAGATATATTTTATTCTGTATCTCGAGTTTGTATGCGCCCCAAGAACTCCTCAATATCAATTTTAGACAAAATTGGAAAATGTAGAATTTTCAGTTCCTCATATTGTACCTTATCAACTTAATAGTTGTAAAAAATTAACTTCGTATTCGTAATACACGACCCCGAAAACACCCTAATACCAAATCTGGAAAAATGCGAATAAGGTAAAATTTTCAGCTCACCATATTGGATCCGCCATATTGAATTTCAAAAAAATAATTTTAACATCTTAATCTAATCTAAATCTAAACCCTTCAAAGCCCCCTAGTGTCAATTTTGGATGAAATCCGGAAATTTAAAATTTCTAGACCGTCATATTGCATCTGAGATATTAGATTTTCTTAAAATAATTTTATATTCGCTATTTACATTCTCAAAACAAAAATTTGAACAAAATCAAAAAATATAAAATTTTTAGTTTGCCATATTGAATCCTGACAAAATACTATTAAATTCATAATTTACACCCTCATGAACCCCCTATATTTTTTGGAAAAAATCAAAAAATTAAAAATTTTTAGGACGCCATATTGAATCCACCAGATTGAGTTTTTCAAAAACTATTTTAAATTCATCATTAACACTAACAAAAATCCCCCAATACTGATTTTAGACAAAATCGAGAGATGTAGGATCTTTAATTCGCCATCTAGGATCCGCCATATTTATTTTTTTAAAATAATGTCAGATTCGCAATGTACGATCCCAAAAACTACTCCATATCAATTTTGAAAAATATCGGATAAAATTAATTTTATCCGCCATATTGGATACACCATATTGAATTTTTTAAAAATAATTTCAGATTCGTTATGTGCGACTCCAAAAACACCATCGTACTAATTTTGGAGAAAATCGGACAAAATTGATTTTTGTGTCCGCCATAGTGGATCCGCCATATTGTATTTTTTTAAAATATTTTGGATTCGTTATGTGCGACCCCAAAAACTCCCCCATGCCAATTTTGGAGAAAATCGAACAAAACTGATTTTTTCGTCTGCCATATTGGATCTGCCATATTGAATTTTTTAAAAATAACTTTATATTTGTCATGTGCGACCCCGAAAACTCCCCCATACCAATTTTGGAGAAAATCGAACAAAATTGATTTTTTCGTCCGTCATATTGGATTCGCCATATTGAATTTTTTCAAAATAATTTTAGATTCTTTATGTGCGACACCAAAAACTCCCCCATACCAATTTTGGAGATAATCGAACAAAATTGATTTTTTTCGTCCACCATATTGAATCCGCCATATTGAATTTTTTAAAAATAATTTTAGATTCGTCATGTGCGACCCCGAAAACTCTTCCGTACCAACTTTGGACAAAATCGGACAAAATTGATTTTTGTGTCCGCCAATGTGGATCCGCCATATTTAATTTTTTAAAAATATTTTGGATTCGTTATGTGCGACCCCAAAAACTCCCCCGTACCATATTTGGAGAAAATCGGACAAAATTGATTTTTTTGTCCGCCATATTGGATCCGCCATATTGAATTTTGTAAAAATATTTTGGATTCGCTATGTGCGACCCCAAAAACTCCCCAGTACCAATTTTGGAGAAAATCGAACAAAACTAATTTTTCGTCCGCCATATTGGATCCGCCGTATTGAATTTTTTAAAAATATTTTGGATTCGTTATGTGCGACCCCAAAAACTCTCCCGTACCATATTTGGAGAAAATCGGACAAAATTGATTTTTTTGTCCGCCATATTGGATTCGCCATATTGAATTTTGTAAAAATATTTTGGATTCGCTATGAGCGACCCCAAAAACTCCCCCATACCGATTTTGGAGAAAATCGAACAAAATTGATTTTTTTCGTCCGCCATATTGGATCCGCCATATTGAATTTCTAAAAAATAAATTTAGATTCGTCATGTGCGACCCCGAAAACTCTTCCGTACCAACTTTGGACAAAATCGGACAAAATTGATTTTTGTGTCCGCCAATGTGGATCCGCCATATTTAATTTTTTAAAAATATTTTGGATTCGTTATGTGCGACCCCAAAAACTCCCCCGTACCATATTTGGAGAAGATCGAACAAAATTGATATTTTTCTCCGCCATATTGGATTCGCCATATTGAATTTTGTAAAAATATTTTGGATTCGCTATGAGCGACCCCAAAAACTCCCCCATACCAATTTTGGAGAAAATCGAACAAGATTGATTTTTTTCGTCCGCCATATTGGATCCGCCATATTGAATTTCTAAAAAATAATTTTAGATTCGTCATGTGCGACCCCGAAAACTCTTCCGTACCAACTTTGGACAAAATCGGACAAAATTGATTTTTGTGTCCCCCATATTGGATCCGCCATATTGAATTTTGTAAAAATATTTTGGATTCGCTATGTGCGACCCCAAAAACTCCCCAGTACCAATTTTGAAGAAAATCGAACAAAACTAATTTTTCGTCCGCCATATTGGATCCGCCGTATTGAATTTTTTAAAAATATTTTGGATTCGTTATGTGCGACCCCAAAAACTCTCCCGTACCATATTTGGAGAAAATCGGACAAAATTGATTTTTTTGTCCGCCATATTGGATCCGCCGTATTGAATTTTTTAAAAATATTTTGGATTCGTTATGTGCGACCCCAAAAACTCTCCCGTACCATATTTGGAGAAAATCGGACAAAATTGATTTTTTTGTCCGCCATATTGGATTCGCCATATTGAATTTTGTAAAAATATTTTGGATTCGCTATGAGCGACCCCAAAAACTCCATCATACCGATTTTGGAGAAAATCGAACAAATTTGATTTTTTTCGTCCGCCATATTGGATCCGCCACATTGAATTTCTAAAAAATAATTTTAGATTCGTCATGTGCGACCCCGAAAACTCTTCCGTACCAACTTTGGACAAAATCGGACAAAATTGATTTTTGTGTCCGCCAATGTGGATCCGCCTTATTTAATTTTTTAAAAATATTTTGGATTCGTTATGTGCGACCCCAAAAACTCCCCCGTACCATATTTGGAGAAAATCGGACAAAACTGATTTTTTTTGTCCGCCATATTGGATTCGCCATATTAAATTTTGTAAAAATATTTTGGATTCGCCATGAGCGACCCCAAAAACTCCCCCATACCAATTTTGGAGAAAATCGAACAAAATTGATTTTTTTCGTCCGCCATATTGGATCCGCCATATTGAATTTCTAAAAAATAATTTTAGATTTGTCATGTGCGACCCCGGAAACTCTTCCGTACCAACTTTGGACAAAATCGGACAAAATTGATTTTGTGTCCGCCATAGTGGATCCGCCATATTTAATTTTTTAAAAATATTTTGGATTCGTTATGTGCGACCCCAAAAACTCCCCCGTACCATATTTGGAGAAAATCGGACAAAATTGATTTTTTTGTCCGCCATATTGGATCCGCCATATTGAATTTTGTAAAAATATTTTGGATTCGCTATGTGCGACCCCAAAAACTCCCCAGTACCAATTTTGGAGAAAATCGAACAAAACTAATTTTTCGTCCGCCATATTGGATCCGCCGTATTGAATTTTTTAAAAATATTTTGGATTCGTTATGTGCGACCCCAAAAACTCCCCCGTACCATATTTGGAGAAAATCGAACAAAATTGATTTTTTTCTCCGCCATATTGGATTCGCCATATTGAATTTTGTAAAAATATTTTGGATTCGCTATGAGCGACCCCAAAAACTCCCCCATACCAATTTTGGAGAAAATCGAACAAAATTGATTTTTTTCGTCCGCCATATTGGATCTGCCATATTGAATTTCTAAAAAATAATTTTAGATTCGTCATGTGCGACCCCGAAAACTCTTCCGTACCAACTTTGGACAAAATCGGACAAAATTGATTTTTGTGTCCGCCAATGTGGATCCGCCATATTTAATTTTTTAAAAATATTTTGGATTCGTTATGTGCGACCCCAAAAACTCCCCCGTACCATATTTGGAGAAAATCGGACAAAATTGATTTTTTTTGTCCGCCATATTGGATTCGCCAAATTAAATTTTGTAAAAATATTTTGGATTCGCTATGAGCGACACCAAAAACTCCCCCATACCAATTTTGGAGAAAATCGAACAAAATTGATTTTTTTCGTCCGCCATATTGGATCCGCCATATTGAATTTCTAAAAAATAATTTTAGATTTGTCATGTGCGACCCCGGAAACTCTTCCGTACCAACTTTGGACAAAATCGGACAAAATTGATTTTTGTGTCCGCCATAGTGGATCCGCCATATTGAATTTTTTAAAAATATTATGGATTCATTATGTGCGACCCCAAAAACTCCCCCATGCCAATTTTGGAGAAAATCGAACAAAACTGATTTTTTCGTCCGCCATATTGGATCCGTCATATTGAATTTTTTAAAAATAATTTTATATTTGTCATGTGCGACCCCGAAAACTCCCCCATACCAATTTTGGGGAAAATCGAACAAAATTGATTTTTTCGTCCGCCATATTGGATTCGCCATATTGAATTTTTTCAAAATAATTTTAGATTCTTTATGTGCGACACCAAGAACTCCCCCATACCAATTTTGGAGAAAATCGAACAAAATTGATTTTTTTCGTCCACCATATTGGATCCGCCATATTGAATTTTTTAAAAATAATTTTAGATTCGTCATGTGCGACCCCGAAAACTCTTCCGTACCAACTTTGGACAAAATCGGACAAAATTGATTTTTGTGTCCGCCAATGTGGATCCGCCATATTGAATTTTTTAAAAATATTGGATTCGTTATGTGCAACCCCAAAAACTCCCCCGTACCATATTTAGAGAAAATCGGACAAAATTGATTTTTTGTCCGCCATATTGAATTTTGTAAAAATATTTTGGATTCGCAATGTGCGGCCCCAAATACTCCCCAGTACCAATTTTGGAGAAAATCGAACAAAATTGATTTTTTCGTCCGCCATATTGGATTCGCCATATTGAATTTTTTCAAAATATTTTGGATTCGTTATGTGCGACCCCAAAAACTCCCCCGTACCATATTTGGAGAAAATCGGACAAAATTGATTTTTTTGTCCGCCATATTGGATTCGCCATATTGAATTTTGTAAAAATATTTTGGATTCGCTATGAGTGACCCCAAAAACTCCCCCATATCAATTTTGGAGAAAATCGAATAAAATTGATTTTTTCGTCCGCCATATTGGATCCGCCATATTAAATTTCTAAAAAATAATTTTAGATTCGTCATGTGCGACCCTGAAAACTCTTCCGTACCAACTTTGGACAAAACCGGACAAAATTGATTTTTGTGTCCGCCATAGTGGATCCGCCATATTGAATTTTTTAAAAATATTATGGATTCGTTCTGTGCGACCCCAAATACTCCCCAGTACCAATTTTGGAGAAAATCGAACAAAACTAATTTTTCGTCCGCCATATTGGATCCGCCGTATTGAATTTTTTAAAAATATTTTGGATTCGTTGTGTGCGACCCCAAAAACTCTCCCATACCAATTTTGGAGAAAATCGAACAAATTGATTTTTTCGTCCGCCATATTGGATCCGTCATATTGAATTTCTAAAAAATAATTTTAGATTCGTCAAGTGCGACCCCGAAAACTCTTCCATACCAACTTTGGACAAAATCGGACAAAATTGATTTTTGTGTCCGCCATAGTGGAACCGCCATATTGAATTTTTTAAAAATATTTTGGATTCGTTATGTGCGACCCCAAAAACCCCCATACCAATTTTGGAGAAAATCGAACAAAACTGATTTTTTTCGCCCGCCATATTGGATCCGTCATATTGAATTTTTTTAAAATAATTTTATATTTGTCATGTGCGACCCCGAAAACTCCCCCATACCAATTTTGGAGAAAATCGAACAAAATTGATTTTTTCGTCCGCCATATTGGATTCGCCATATTGAATTTTTTCAAAGTAATTTTAGATTCTTTATGTACGACACCAAGAACTCCCCCATACCAATTTTGGAGAAAATCGAACAAAATTGATTTTTTTCGTCCACCATATTGGATCCGCCATATTGAATTTTTTTAAAATAATTTTAGATTCGTCATGTGCGACCCCGAAAACTCCTCCATACCAACTTTTAATAATATTAATACATAATAATATATCATGTAATTAGTTACAAGAAAACAAATTGTTACTTACATATGCTGATGAGAATGAAAAACTCATTTTTTACTATTGCGCAGCACGAAATAACTATACTAAACGAACTACGTAGAAAGATATTCTAAATAGTCTGAAAATAATATAATATTACCATTGTTGCCAGATTGGGAATGCTTTAGAGATGATAAATACATGTTTAGGAATTTTAAGCGGACGCTTACTAATCGAATTAATGAAAGTAAAAAAAGTTTGAAGTATTCAGATTAATATACGTGAAGCGAGAATTGCGCCTCTGCCGGCAAACAGGTTGTATTAGACATATACAAATTAATACGAAAAACGTCGGTTTAACTATTTTCTGGGCGTCAAAGCTAATTTTTGGGAAATGTCTTTGAGTAATCCCCGGAACCTATTCCCGAAGTTTAAATGGCGATACATCTCGGCGTCCTAATACGGACGCTTTGGTGAAGGCGGGCGCTCGGGAGATATTAATTTGACAATGTATGGACGCCTAGTAGATAGTTGGATATATATATATATATATATATATATATATATATATATATATATATATATATATATATATATATATGTATATACCTATAAAAATAATACTGATCAGTTTCCTTTGTATTTTATCCATTCATTTATAAAGATATTTCTTCAAAATAGTGAATCAGCAAATAAAAGCTGCCAATCTGCTATAATAATTTGAAATTAATATTGGATTATTGTCGTGGTTTCGCTACCGGAATCTAATCTCATTTTCGTCGATCTGCCGGTCTTCGACGGCCAGCTTGTCATGCGTAGAGATCAGCTAAATTGGGATTTTTTGATTTGTAGATATACTTGTTAACATGAATTCTTATTAATAGTAGCTTTAAATGTGAATTCAGATTCACATCGATTGTGTTGTAATAAAATATCGAAGATAATATTATTTAAAACACGCAGAAAAGTTCCACATTACACTTTTCCTTTCTTCTGGTTGGAAAGAGGAATTTTTTAATTCCAATCTCAAATCTTCCTCCCTTTGAATAAAAGTAAATACGATTTTATTTATTTAAATAACAGCAAATTATACGGTTCAGTTGTTTAGCTCCTTATTCAAACTTCAGAACATTGCCCCAAATATGAAACTAAGGATAGAAATCCGAATGCAGAACGAAGCGAAATAATGCTTAACGGCGTGTTATAACTATATGGCTGATGAAGTTCCACGACAACACGTTCTTCGGTTTGTCGTATCCATTTTCCGGAGCGCCATGAAATGATTTAGCACCGAACTGTGCAATAAGAACTGACACTGTAAAATGTGAAAACATTTCATTGAGTGTTTAGATATTCATACTTTATTTTGAAATTGTTTACTAAATCTGAATATAATTTTTGCAAAAGAAAAATTTTTGTAAATGCGAGAGTATCCCCGGCTCTCGAAAAACTTTTAAAAGTTATATTAGATCTAACAGCTATGAAAATTTTAACTTTCTTTGACCAGTTGTGTTTTGCTTACGATATTGTTCTAATATGTGTTACCAAACAAACTTTCATTTAAAAAAATTAATAGCAAAAAAGGAACATTTTGTCTTCATACTAAGAGAAAAATGTTAGAAAAGCAGTCCTTATCCGTAAGGGTTTATAGGTGTTATCTTAGTCAACTGATCAATTCACATCTTTCTGCTTCACCTATTCGTTTATCTGACTATTTATCTGCCAAAGTTTCTATTCTATGAATAGTGTAACCCGTGTTACATTAACATAGCCTGATCACAGACGTCATACCTGCGAAGAAAAGCTCTCAGACTTGAGATTAATCTCTACTTCCAATCTGTCGGCTAAGTATTACTTTTTGTACGATAAAATAAATAACTTAAATTTTAATTAGTAGCATATCAATGAGGAGGGAAGGGAGGTGGTATCTGAAAAGGTGAATATTCAGAAAAGTGTATGAAGCAAACAATACTTTAAAAATTAATGGAAAGTCTCGTTTTCTTGGTTGTCAGTTTTTAAAACGGTAAAATTCAGAAAACAGAAGTATGAATATCTGCGACTTATATCCTGTTCAGGCAGAGCTGTACGCGCTTTGTCCAAGGTGAGTCAATGATTGTATGAAATAGGTTTAGGCCTTTTTAATAAAATTTACCTAGAAATTATATTTACTGCATGATGTGGTTAACATATATGAACATTTAAAAAATATTTGAGTCTCAATTAGATGTGCCAAAAAACGAAGACCACATAAATTTTTTTTAAATAGAGCACCCTGTATACGAATCATTTTTTCAATTTGCGGTCTATAACATACAATCTAAAGTCATATCGAGGTAAAATAAAATGTATTTAGTATGAACGCTAGTGGTTACACTTTAATTCAGTAATTTAGCAGGATCGCACATACTTTTTAAGTTAATGAATGATCGATTTAATTTAAAGTTAACCATCGATCATGACATTAGATTACAACACTGTTTCTTTGAATAACTCACTAAGTTACTACGAAGTCTAATGCTTCTACAACTCGGAAGATTATATACAAATTCTAGTTTGGGTTTTTCCTCCATGAAACCCCTGGATTCTCGAGTAGATACCACCAAAGTTTGCGAATTTAACAAACGATAAATGTAGATTTGACATTAGTATGGAACACCCTTCCTCCGGGAGAAACCATTACGTATGATCTTGTCTTTCAGTCACATTTCGGCATCACTCCGTCATAAACATAATGGCACATGTTTTCCCTAGGCAAAAAGAAATATATATATATATATATATATATATATATATATATATATATATATATATATATATATTTATATATATATATATATATTTATATATATATATATATATATATATATATATATATATATATATATATATATATATATATATATATATATGGTCCTCTCTTCCTTTCTCCACTTTCATTTCTATCAGACTATTTGTACTAAACATTTGCAATAAAAGCTTCAAATTCGAAAAATTTTAAATTAAAATATATTACTTTCTTCAAAAGGTACACTCTGTATTTTTTATTTTATTTGATGGACTGGTTAAACCTCTTCAACGTTTGTTCAATATGCCCTACATGTATTCCTAATAGTTTTTCATTTATCTCGATTTCTTATATTCGTAGTAGCCCTGGAAAAAAACACAAACACTTTATAAATAAATATAAGGAACAACAACAACTTTGAAACAACGACTTTAATGTAAATAAAAAATAAATCAACATTAAAACAAAACAAGGGAAATTTTCATTTTTAAAATAAATATAAAACATTTTTAAATATATTTATTAAAACAATGGTAAACTGTAAAGGATAATTTAAATGGCCTCTTTGTTCAATCCACTTATTGAGTTTTTTCTCACATGTTCACTGACCTTGGGCATTAGTGACAGGTCCCTAATCCTGTTTCGCATATTTTTCATGGTTTTTGGCGAATTAACAAACACCCTATCTATCATAACACCCATAGGAAGACATCTGACGAAATGAAGTCGCTAGACCTTGATAGCCATCGAATGAAACGCCCACCTCCAGTTCGTTTCTGGGGAAAGCGTCGGTCCAAAAACGCATGAACTTCATGGTTGTGTGGAAATGCACTACCTTGCTGCAACCACATACAGTCGGACTTAATCCTATCAAGGCCTTCAAGTTGTTAATGTAGTTCCTCTCGCAAAAAATTTAGGTAATTATGGCCATTTAATAGTTCATCAAAAAGTGTGGCCCAATGATTCTATTAGGGTGAATACCACGCCAAACATTAATCGACAAGTGGTTTTGATATTGCATTTCTTTTATCTAAAATAGGTTTTCTGTAGCTTAATGATGCATGTTCTGTCCATTACTTCTAAAAGTATCCTCATCGCTAAATATTATAGTGCAAAAAAAATTTGGATTCAATTTATTCTGCCTATTTATCGTATGGCAAAAGTTTACACGCTCTACAAAATCCAAATCATGCAATTCTTGGTGTAATTCTATATGATATGGGTGATATTTATATTTTGTTGATGGTACGGTTGGCGGTGGATTGTGTTGTCTCTTACAATGCAGGTATATGACGACTACTAATAATAAGAGGATTTTATTGAACATGTAGCCAAATTTCTAGTTTTTTTTTGTTCGCCAGTAGTTTTTCTGTCGTCTACTTTACGTTTTGGATAATCATCATTTTCAGAAGGATTGAATCTTTCAATTAAGTTTTGAAAAGAGAGAGAATTGGGTATGCGTCGATCGGGACTCTTCATTTAATAAGTTGTTTTTGCAAGAAAGCAATTTTTTTGGCCTCTTTTAATACATAAATCGTATATATAAACTCATGCACTAGAAATTAATAAGATAAATGCAATAAACCAAGCAACTCTATATGAAAATCAGAAAAGCGGCTGCGGTTTTAAATTTGACAAGTTATAAAATTTTATTATATATTTTTTTTGTCTACTACGATTCAAAAAAGTCATCAAAAGGAATAAGGACGTAACAATAGGTATAGGACATATTGAATAAAAGTTATAGGCTTTTTATTAGTCTATAAAATAAAATTAAATAATACAGGGTGTACTATTTGAAAAAGTGGAATATTTGAATTTGAAATTTTTTGAATGTGGTAGCCTTTATTCCAACAGTCTAGTAGAAATAATCTTCACTTGGACTTGGTCTTCCTTGATAATAAATCTGAATATATTATAGAATTTCAAATATATTTAAAATATGCGTTTAAGTTAACAAATACAGTAAATATAATTTCCTAGCCAATTTTATCCAAAAGACATAAACTTACTTCATATAATCGTTGACTCACCCTGTACAGACGATTTTAACAGAAAGTTGCACAATATATTTTAACAATTTATTCACCAAAACTATACTATTAAAAATCTGAAAAAAAATGACATTGTATCAGTACTGGCGTTCACAAAATCTGTTCGGTGTCTGAGCTCTTAAATCCCCCCTTTCTTTTTTCTAGTTCGAAAAATATTCTACTGGAATTTACGTTATATGTCTAGCTGAACAATTCAATTAAAACGATTAAAGGAAAGTAATTATTCACTGTAGTTTGGAAAGACTGAAAAATACAAACTTTAAATATGGGGCAGTTCAAATAAAAACCCGACAAGAATAGTAAGTTTTACAACGGAATAAAAATTTTCAAGTAAATTGTTAATTTAAACTTCGAATTTGGTGTACGTAATGCCTTTTTTTTTTAAATCTGTTCCGGTTTCTTATCCGCAAATAACACAACTTGTTCAATATACTCAATTATTTTTCTGGTTACAGATTCGTATTCAGTAGGAAAAAATACATAAATTGTAATAATTTCATCGATGATATAGTTCCAAAAATAAATAAATTATCGATCGTTCTGAGTTAATTTGAAAGAGGCTGTATAATATGATGTAGGATAAAATATACTAAACATTATACACATCTTCTTTAGGGTTTAATTAGCAAAGAAAATTTTGTTCTTACTTGCACTTTTGGCCACTCTTGCCGATAAACAAAATAAATATCTATATGTTCAGTAAGCGCTTTTCTTATTATATAGGGTGTCCAGGAAAATGTGGGAAATCTCCCAGATATGAAAAAACACGTGAAAGGAATACTACAAGTTCATATAAACTTTTTTCGTATAGGCCTCCTCTTCAGAGATATGGGCTCCCAAAGAGCTGGAATGGAATCAAGGTTTTTACACATAATTATTAAATCACCAGATATATTTATTTTTTTTTAATGTGATGTATATCAGGGTAGACCCTTCAACTACTATCCAAGAAAGTGTTGTGAATTACTCACAGCTGCAGGGACGGACTAGCTGTGACACTCATGACCCCACTTTTTTACGCTCTATATGATAAGAACTTTGGACAATGTTTTTTACATACCTTTAACTACTGACTAAAAATTAAGTACTAATTCATGTAGCTAATCCTAAATCTATCTTCTGCTTAGTTAAAAACTTCGTAAGAGGGTTCAATACGGGCTCCGTGAAGTCTGATACATTCGCGGGAACGACGAATTGAGGATTGCTGTACCCTCCACATTAACTCAGCATTGTTCCTTATTTGATCACCATCAAACGTAATTCTCCGTAGAAGTTCCTCCTTACTATCGACAGGAGTCGAATACACCAAAATTTTGAGGTGTCCCCACGCTGAAATGAAGTGGTACCCCATCGTGCCTGTAGTACATGTTTCGGCAGGTTTCAAGTGGTAAGTGCTCTACTAAATCATGAAAAGTGTTTTGGAGGAATTCCAAATAAAGTTCTCCATTCAGTCGTGCCGGCAATACGAATGGTTCAATCAAAAAATTGCCAATGATTCTTGCCCAGACATTAATTGATTGGAACTGATGTTGATGATGCGAAACAATAGTTGCATGAGGATTTTCATCAGCCCATATATGTGAGTTGTGTAAATTTATGATACCATTTTTGGTAAACCCTGCATCATCCGTGAAGATAATAGTGCTATTAAAGTTTACATTATTTCGTTGCTGATCCAATAGCCAGTTTGCAAACTGCAGTCTACGAGGAAAACCTTCAGGAATTAGTTCATGCACTTTTTTCAAATGATATGGTTATAACAGCTGTTGTTGAAGAACTTCATGTACTATTGTTATATGTGTAATTCTCCTTTCAGGCAGAGAAAAGAAAAAATATTATTTCCTGCAAATACCGCTCTGGTCCTCTTTCCATACGCGTTTGGATCACCTTGTGATCTCGTCAGTGGAATTGTATCGGACCTGAGAGCAACATTCGCAGGAAATAACAATATGATATATAAATTTCAAGGTATGTCGGTAGGATATTGCAACCTGCCATCTACCGACCTCGATGTCAGACTGAAAAATATCACCAGTCGAACGATATCTATGAGTCACTGGAGTAGTGTGAAATTAAAACGCGGGACTACCAAAACAGCGCATGAAATGGACTGTGTCCATGAACAAGACAATAATGCGCATTTCTTATAGGGTGACTCAACTAGGACGAGAGATGATCAGCTACAGACAACAACTACAGCCCGAATTTTGTAGGGAGTACCCACACATGCAAGTGTCACAGCAGAGAATAGCTGACCAATACAGAGTTATTCTCTGAAACAGTCTAATTCCTGAAACCCAGCTTAATACTTAAAAAAAAATCAAAAATTCAATAAGAAATAAGGAAATCTATCTGCCGTATTTAGATAGTTGTTATATATGTAATTCTCCTTTCAGGCAGAGAAAAGGAAAAATATATACAAACAGTTTATTTCCTGCAAATACCGCTCTGGTCCTCTCTCCATACGCGTTTCGATAACCTTAAGATTTCGTCAGTGGAGCTGTATCGGACCGAGAGCAACATTCGCAGGAAATAACTGATATATGAAATATAAATTTCAAGGTATGTCGGTAGGATATTGCAACCTGCCACCTACCGACCTCAATGTCAGACTGAAAAATATCGCCAGTCGAACGACATCTATGAATCACTGGAGTAGTATGAAATTTTTTAAAAAATCGAAATTTCAATAAGAAATAAGGAAATCTATGTGCCGTATTTAGATAGTTGTTATATATGTAATTCTTCATTCAGGCAGAGAAAAAGAAAAATATATACAAACAGTTTATTTCCTGCAAATACCGCTCTGGTCCTCTCTCCATACGCGTTTCGATCACCTTAAGATTTCGTCAGTGGAGCTGTATCGGACCGAGAGCAACATTCGCAGGAAATAACTGATATATGAAATATAAATTTCAAGGTATGTCGGTAGGATATTACAACCTGCCACCTACCGACCTCGATGTCAGACTGAAAAATATCGCCAGTCGAACGATATCTATGAGTCACTGGAGTAGTGTGAAATTTAGAAAAAAAAAATCCAAATTTTAATAAGAAATAAAGAAATCTATCTGCCGTATTTAGATAGTTGTTATATATGTAATTCTCCTTTCAGGCAGAGAAAAGGAAAAATATATACAAACAGTTTATTTCCTGCAAGTACCATTCTGGTCCTCTCTCTATACTCGTTTCGATCACCTTATCATCTCGTCAGTACGTATTAAAGTGCGCTGATAATTTTCGAGTTCTCGTTGAAGGATTTTCATCTACAGCATTTAAAATACTTTTCTCTAATTGCGGCGTACGTACTATTCTTCCCCGACCAGCATTTAAAATACTTTCCTCTAATTGCGGCGTGCGTACTATTCTTCCCCGACCAGCATCAGTACTTCTTTTTCCAAAATTTTCTAAATTTAGGAAGAAATTTAATAATTTTACCCTATTCAATGGAAGCGGCTACCATTCTCCCTTAGACATCGGTCAACTCGTTGAAATGTTTTCTGATCTAGAAGTATACGAATAGGATATCTGTCGTAATATAACCTCCTGGCTTCCAAAGCATTGCAAGATGCAATACCATACATCAGATGCATATCTGTGTACTCAATAAACGTGTATTCCATATTACGAATTATTTCACAATTAATTTCACCACGAAATCTAAAGATCAGTCAATTAATATCCAAATAAAGAATCGATGTGTCTGCGTTTGCAACAACAGTACTTTGTTTTTGGTGCCAATAAAATAAAACGCACATTTTTTGCGAACCTAGGTCGAACTGCAATTCACAGAATTAGACGTTTTTAACTAAAGAGGTAAACTCTAATTTTGGATCAAATTTTTTATACCATAAGGTTGAAGGTTGAATATTTGATAGGAACAAAGATGTATCTTTTATCGAAATACACAATGTAAATAAAATGACTTTTTTTCGAAAACAGTTAGGATTAGCGACATGAATGAAGGTACTTAATTTTGAGTTAATAATTAAAGGTAAGTAAAAAACGTTGTCCAAAGTTCTTATCATAAAGGACGTTAAAAAAAATGGGGTCATGTGTGTTACAGCTAGTCTGTCCCTGCAGCTGCAGTTGTGAGTAAGTTACTTTCTTGGATAGTAATTTGAAGGATCCTATCTAGTATATATTTAAATATACCTGGTGGTTCAATAATTATGTGTACAAAACGTGATTCCATTGCAGCTCTTTGGGAGCCCATATCTCTGAAGAGGAGGCCTATACGAAAAAAGTTTATATGAACTTGTAGTATTCCTTTCACGTGTTTTTTCATATCCGGGAGATTTCCCACATTTTCCTGGACACCCTATATAATAAGAAAAGCACTTACTGAACATATAGATATTTATTTTGTTTATCGGCAAGAGTGGCCAAAAGTGCAAGTAAGAACAAAATTTTCTTTACTAATTAAACCCTAAAGAAGATGTGTATAATGTTTAGTATATTTTATCCTACATCATATTATACAGCCTCTTTCAAATTAACTCAGAACGATCGATAATTTATTTATTTTTGGAGCTATATCAGACAGTGTTTTAGCTACGAATGTGCTATTATCATTGTTGTCTTTTAAGTTACTAGATGAGTGCATACAAAAGCAGTCTCAGAACACACACACGTATATATATATATATATATATATATATATATATATATATATATATATATATATATATATATATATATATATGAATAGTTTGGTTATTCCGGGTTTCAATCCGTTCGTTCAAAAAATCGTTTTCCCGACGTTTCGCCAAAATCTCATTTGGCATTTTCAAGTGCGGTTCGTCTCGTTACTCGCTGAGTAATTTTTGTTTATTTTACATTATATTGTAAATATTTCGGTTTAAGCTATAAATTAATCATAAAAGATAACGTATAATTAATATTAAAAATTCCACTTTAATTGAAATTTGAGTAAAAAATATTCAACATGTTTCGCTACACGGTAGCTTTATCCAGAATTCTTTTATGATATGTAGTTCCACCAAGTATTGGCAAAATCAATACAATTAATTAATCAATTTTTTGATGATAAGAAAGTGCAAGTAGTTTTTTCAATGATACAAAACAAAAAGGAAGTATTTTTTGTGTTAACATCACTGGAATTAACATTACGAAGGTTCAATAAGTTGGAGTATATTAAGCTTTCTATCATTTCCTTAACATGTCTTTTGTTATAATTAGATTATTTAAATAAAATTTTGGTTTCATTGAAATTAAATCTGTAGTCTATGGTACCAATTTATATATCGACCAAATCTAGTTCATTTTGTATACTAATCTAAAATTACTGTACTAATAGGTTGTCTTATTAATCTTGTGTCCAAAAATGGAACACTGTTATTATTTTCTTTTTCAACTGTAAACTATATGTATTGATATATATATATATATATATATATATATATATATATATATATATATATATATATATATATATATATATATAGAAAAAAAGGATGGCTTGCTTTCGCACACTGTCTACAGAAAACCCACTCACACACTTACGGTTCGATCGCAGTCCCTTACAGGTCCAGAAAATTATCACAAAGAGATGAACATACTGCAGGAAGCCCTAACAAAGAACGGTTATAAAAAAACATATAGACAAGATTCTAAAAAACAAACACGTGGCCCCAAAAAATTGCGAAAACCAAGAAAATAGCTCCAAGGCTTTTGTTCCTTATGTAAGAGGCACCACAGACAAGATCGCAAGAATTCTCAGGAGACACAACATTGAAACCATTTTCACCACAGACCGTAAAGTAAAAGATCTCTTGCCAACACCTAAAGAAAGAATCCCTCTAGAAAACCAGGGAGTGTACGAAATTCCATGCAGAGAGTGCAGCTCATCTTACGTAGGCCAAACCAACCGCAAAATAAGCGCCAGAAGAGACGAACATATAAACGCTGTCAAGCAAAAAACAACTTCTTCTGCTCTGGCCCAATACTGGTTAAACACAGGACATAGGATAAATTTCTCGGGAACAAAAATGCTGTCGAGATGTGAAAACCTGTCCACAAGAGTTATAAGGGAGGCTATTGAAATTGCAAAGAGGCCCAACAACTTAAATAGCAGAGATGATAGCCAACATGTGTCTAATACTTGGAAAAATCTGCTTACAAAACATCAACCAGTACCACTTAGTAACGCAAGAGATTACAACTCGGCAACGCAACCACAAACACTGGCAACAGGGCCGATGACGCGCAGCAGGTCACGCCACCTGATGGTCCGGAACCATTCGGAAAACGAACAAGTCCGACGCGCACACGGTACCGACAACACCGGAGTCGCAGGCGTCAGTTCGCTCATAGACGTCATATAGTGAGCTTTGAAAATGGTGAATGAGATTTCACCGAAACGTCAGCTGCGTTACAGTCCTGAGAGGGACTCAGCACATGCACGGGATGCCCGAAAACCTTCGATTACATATATATATATATATATATATATATATATATATATATATATATATATATATATATATATATATATATATATATTTTGTATAAACGTCCAGAGTGTTAAAAGATAGAATCTCACAACAGCGCCAAATTAAGCCAGCGCAGGGTCTGCAGCAAATGTGAACAATTGACCATTGGTTTGCTTCGGATATTAAAGTTAAGATATAAAATAAAACACCATATTTGCAAAAAAAACTTTTCGTGATTTAATGTGGGCAAATTTAGAGATAACACTAGTCAAATCAATATTTCGAAGTAAATCATTTTCTATGTTCATTAAAGTGAGGTCATTTAGACGTTCTTGTTCCATTGTATTTCTTAACTCATTTTTAAAGCGTTTTAATATTGAAAAAGAACGTTCTCCGCTGCAGTTGGTGCTCATTAAACTCAGGTAAATATGTAACACTATTTCTACATTTGGGAAGCATGATTCTAATGACTTTTCCATTAAAAGTTTATACAATTGACGATTCTCAGCCTCGTTCTTGCTATCAATAGCAGCAGCTACATCTGTTTTGAACAGCTCACGAACTGCTCCAGTTCGTTGTCTAGACTGTCTTCCACATCATCTGGGTAAGCATTGGCGATAATTTGAGTTCTTTCTAAAATATTTTTTCCCGTTAAAGATTTTAATTGCTGAAGTATTTCATATACACTGGTCACTTAATGGTACGCTTCCATGCGTTTAGCTAATCCAGACAGTACATTATCAATTATGACAACAAAAACCTGAATTTTAAAATTTTGTCCAGGTCTTTGATTTTCAGTAACTTCATTGAGTATAGTAGAGTCACTGAAATGATTGTACCTTGTATTTCGCTTGCGTTTTCTTGAATTCGATTGCTCATATTCTTCACAGCCAGTTAGGTCTTCAACTTTTGCCTCTATATCTGAAAATGTGGATAGCATTACTTGAACGTACTCGTTTAATGATTTATAAAGAGTGTATCCCGAGTCAAGGTCTTGATTAGACAATTGCAGTGAAGCAATAGTCACTATTCCTATTTCTAATCTATTCATCTTCGAAATAAGTCCATAAGCTTGATTACGACACTCTACCTTTTGATCCTTGTTATTAGATATGTTATCCAAACTTGTTTGATAGTGATAAAACCACATAAAAGAGCTTTCGTCACATCAGCTCGGGCAGACCACCTGATGTCCGATAATCTTTTGAAAATTTAAATTTTTGAACTTTTAATGCTTTTGTAAAAAGACCTCATCGATAGGTTGAAGCGAAAAAAAATGTACACCACATTCTGCAGCGCACTTAATAACTAAATTTAATGAATGTGCAAAGCAGGGAATGTATTTCGCGTATTTATTTATCTCCTTAATTAGTGCTTGTAAGCCGCTGTATTTTCCACTCATGTTACTTTGTCGTAACTTCGTCCTCGACAATCTTTGATGTTAATACCATCCTCATCTAAAAGATCTAATAAACTTTGAGTGAGTTGTTCAGTAGTATGGCCTTCCATATCCAAGAATCTGATAAACCTTTCCACTGGTCCAGATGACAGAACATAGCACACTATCACATAACTGCGAAACTGCACTGCGATGTAAAAAAATAGTTCGCAAAAAAAAAAATTAAGTCTAGATGTTTAGAATAAAATTAAGTAGAAACAACGACCGACTGTAATAGTATACTTATTTAATTAAATATCCATTAATTACTTTCTTATTCGTAATCAACAGCTCGGAGACAATATTAAGGGATTCCCCTGTAAATATTGTGGTATTGCCAACTTGCAACATAATATATAATCTATATCGCGTGGGCCAACGCTCACTACTACATTTTTACATTGGACGGTGGGTGGTTTCCATACCTATATTCCTCGAAAGATTTTTTGCGCACAAGTGCGGGGCCCCCTAAAGGCGAGGGGCTCGTAGCATTTGCTAACTCTTACTACGTAGCTAATCCGACATTGCCTCACAACATAAAAGTGATTGTAGGCTTAATAAGAATTCTTGTGCAATTTCCGAACATTAGAACCAGCTGGAAGATAGATTTAATTTTATTGAAACCAACATTTTATGTACAGAAACTAATTATAACAAAAGATTTGTTAGGGAAATGATGGAAACTAAGTCATTAACAAAAAAAAACTGATATTAATAACATTAGCCTAATATATACTATAACTTACTGAACCTTAGTAATGTAATTCCAGTGATGTTAACCACAATAAGCAGTTACTTTTAGTTTTGTATCATTAAAAAAACTACTTGCACCTTCTTATCATATCAAAAAATTATTATGAATTAGTGACTAATTAAAACGATTTGATCTATTAGTTAACTAACTAGAACTAAACTGTGACATGATTAATCAGTAGCTTAAACCGAAATATTTACAATATATTGTCAAATAAACAAAAATTGACATTCAATAGAAAAATTTTTTTGAAGCAAAACTTTTAAAAAAATCTAAAAACAGTTTACGTCATTAAATTGACTACAAATTCTAAATAATGTTTGTTAGTTTGAGGAAATCTTGTAATAACGCACATTAAGACTTCTTTTTTTAATTTTAGTCATGTAAATATAAACCATTAGCAGTAAGTATTTAATAGTCATTTTGAAAAGAATGTTCATAAGAATGTAAATAAGAGTATTATGTTTATATTGTAGCCCTGACAAAGAATCAAAGTGTTTTACTTCAGAGAGCCCTCACCAGGACCGATACCCCAAGATATATCCTACTTTTTGTTGTTTAACTAGTCTGTCAAGAATACCCTTCTCCTTATATTATATATATATATATATATATATATATATATATATATATATATATATATATATATATATATATATATATAATTTTTCTTTTATTTTGTCTTTTCTTGGGTTTAGGTTCTATATTTAATAAATACATAAAACTATTGACGTTTCGCCCTTTATTTAAGGCATTTTCAAAATTTTTGCCTCCTTGACATTTTGCTGTTTTGTTTCTGAATGAAATGAATATAAATATATATATATATATATATATATATATATATATATATATATATATAATATATATATATATATATATATATATATATATATATATATATATATATATATATATATACGGTTGCAAGAATTTCGAAGTTTTTTTAACAAACTAAATTTTAGAAAAAAAGGTGGTTTTGTGTTGCCAACTTGCATGCTAAGTTTATTCCTAAATTTCTCTCTCTGTGGTTTATGTCAATTTATAACATTTAATTTCTGCATGTACAGTTATTTTTAGTTAGCTTACTACTGTAGTATATTATTACCTACTCAAACTTTTTTGCGGACAGGTATAATGGCAGCAGAATTAATATATCAGCTGCAAGATCCGAATAAAGACGGTAATTGTCAACTCGCATTATTGTCGTCTGGTCAGTACTTTGTAAATAAAGTAGCGCCTCTCAACCTTTTAGTAATTGCGGTCCAAGCTTCCATATCAGATTTAATAACGCTCTCCTTTGAGCGATTTTTTGAAGTTCCAACTAAATTAATTTTATTCATTCATTTTTTGTGGGTATCAATAGACAGATTCAATATCTCCCGTAAAATTACGCCCTCCCCCTCTGTTTGATAGACGGTGCCTCTTAAAGGGAGGCGCGCCACTTGGATTGAGAATGACTGAATTAAAATCATTGTTGATATCAGAATAGATTTAGTTTAATATATATATATGTTTATGCGGCTTTCACGGATTCCTCCGTGTGAGATGCAATAGCAGTGGATATATCCACATATATATATATATATATATATATATATATATATATATATATATATATATATATATATATATATGTATATATATATATATATATATATATATATATATATATATATATATATATATATATATATATATATATATATATATATATATATATATGTTTATGCGGCTTTCACGGATTCCTCCGTGTGAGATGCAATAGCAGTAGATATATCCACATTATGCCGTTGTAGTGCTGAAATCACATTCAGCAAACGTACAACTATATGCAGCTCCGTGTATAGAATGAAGTAAAATAGGAACAGTAAATGCAAATTTCTCTCCATCTTATCCTTTCTGTGTTAGAGGTTGTACAGTTAGAACAAATTGTTATAAAACGCAATTTATCCTATTCCACCACCATCGAGATGATGGCCTACCTGTACCACCATACCGAGAAGAAAGTCAAATTTACCCTCCCCGCAACAGTGATACGGCAGAGATACATGTTTCGTCTCTACTAGACTCATCAGGGTACCGACATGCACCTGGCTGTGCAAAGGACAGATCGGAAGGAAGCATGCAAATACTGAACGCGACTTCGCCGACCTCCCTTGCATCTCACACGGAGGAATCCGTGAAAGCCGCATAAACATATATACGCCATCCGGCGGGAGGTCGGCGAAGTCGCGTTCAGTATTTGCATGCTTCCTTCCGATCTGTCCTTTGCACAGCCAGGTGCATGTCGGTACCCTGATGAGTCTAGTAGAAACGAAACATATATCTCTGCCGTATCACTGTGGCTGGGAGGGTAAGTTTTGACTTTCTTCTCGGTATGGTGGTACAGGTAGGCCATCATCTCGATGGTGGTGGAATAGGATAAATTGCGTTTTATAACAATTTGTTCTAACTGTGCAACCTCTAACACAGAAAGGATAAGATGGAGAGAAGTTTGCATTTACTGTTCGTATTTTACTTCATATATATATATATATATATATATATATATATATATATATATATATATATATATATATATATATTGTATAAACTTTGAATCTGTCAAATAATTGTACACATATATTGAGAAGATACCTATGCTGAATAGGTAGAAATTAACCTTTTGTTGTACTAATATTAAAACTATTTTTTAGGACTAGGTACTTACACTCATATTTGACTTGAATGTTGATTTCCTTGTCCCGCATTCCCTCAGGTAATACTAGTCACTTTATTAGAAATCGAAACGCCATTAAACATAAATTTCTATTTTTCTGAAATATCTTTGGATGAAGAATCGAATTTGAAGAACTTAATTGTATATTATTTTATATGTTACTTTACCTTAACTTCTTATTTGAATATTACAAAATTATAATTAGTTTGTTTTTTTTTATTAATTTCAAAAATTGTCATTGATGTTATAGAAAAATATTAGAAATAAAACATGAAAATTTAAAAACATTTTTGTGTACATTTTATCAGGTTCAGTTTTTGATTTTGAATTTATTGAGTTTTAATTTAAACTATTCTTATATATTTTAGCTGTTACAATTAAGTTATATCATATTTGATATCTACAAAAGTATGAGAGCTAGCTGGTTTGGTTAAATTAGAGAAAAATTACAACCCCTTTTAAAGTGTATTCGAGATACGTTCTTTAAAGATTTATTTCCATGCCATCTCCAAAACTTTTGGTCCTAAAGAAAATAGTTAAATTGACCTAACTTGGATTAAGTATTTTATTAGTATTTTTTTTTTCTAACTTCTAATTTATTGTATTTCTATTTTTTGTCTTAACGTAAAATTTAACGAATCTCATAATATTAGTTTTTAGTTTTATCGTTTCATTATCTTTTTTATTTTTCTTTATAAACAAATGCTTGTTATTGCAGTAATTTATTACAATTTTAAGCTTTCAATTTGAATAAAGCTTTTTTGAATTATCTCAGAATGACGCTTGTTTCTCAAGCAACATAATAAAGGTAGCTCTAGACCGATACAAAAGAAAAACTATGATATTTCGATCATATCAAAATGTTTTAGGGTCACAGAGACTACACTATTTTAGTATCAAATTAAATTGGATTTTTTAAAATTTAAACAAGCAGTTTCGAAAATACAATTTTGGTCACTGGAAGAAATGAATAAATTTGCTCAAATTTTATTATTCTGTAGTATTTGAATTATTAGTTCGGAATTGTTTCTTGTTGTATTATGGGGGCATCGCCTCATCTTGCTATTTTTTATTTCAATGTTTTAAAATTACGGATACTTAACTAATAACACACTAATAACTTAAATTTAAAAAAAAACGCGGACATTTACTTTTACTACATTAAAATTATACATTTTAGCTGGATTAAAACAAACGATATAAATTGTTGATTAGGTATATAAAGCTAAAAAAGCACATAACTTTCAAAACGGACTGCAAGGAAGCATTTGAAAATCGCCCATAACAGTTGATTTTGGCAAGTTTTACGGCAGAGTCTCTCAAGATTATTTTATTAAGTTTAAATAAAGCTGTAAGATTAATAGGCAATGTGAAGTGTTACACCGAATGATAATATACAAATTACAAATTTAATAGACTACTTTCCTTTAAATTCACAAAAAAAAAAAATTAAATAATTGCATTGTTTATTTTGTACTGTATTCTCTATTTTATTGCTGAAATGTAGGTGTTCAGTCATAATTTATGGATATTTAAGAACGTTTGCATGTTACTTCGTATCGAATAAAAATGGTTCCTGTATAAGCCTGCATTATAAACCTCAAATCCCACCATACTGGTTTCTAACGTCTAGTTTTTTCACTCAAAAAGCGGCCTCCAAATCAAACCTTTATCGATTTGAACAAATCTTTGCTTAAATTACTTGTCGTGTGCACTACTGCAGCAGTGTGAAGAATAGTCATGCATAACCTCCAAAAATAATTTCGAAATGCAATATAGTATTTAATAGTTGTTAGGTTTTGGTACGCTGAAAAGTATCTATTTTTATATATAAGACATCTTTCTGTATGTCTTTCCAGGATTCTGGACTAACGCTTCCAAAATTTTCTAACTTTCAACATCAAAATTTATAAACTTGAATTTGGGGTACGCTTAATTAGTAGAGTAACTTGAAGTAGCTTAATAAAAATCTGACCAGATAACCAATTCTAGGTTATAAGAGACATACATAACCTTAAATACATTTTCATATAAGCATAATTGTAAGTCTTAACGTCTCAAAAGGTTGAAAACGTCTCCTACCATATTTACAACATACTTGTATTAAGATTTACTGAATCCTAGTTGAGGTCCATCAGAATCATCAAACGTATTTCCAGTTCAATCGTACAAATACTTTTATAACTAAAGATGTATGTATCAAGGATCTAAACTGATGGAATTTGAAGTTATGCCTTTCAGAGTTCTGAATGAATTGAATTAGGATTCAGTAAATGGTCGTACAAGTATATTGCGAATGTATAAAGCGCTCTTAGTAAGAACACTAAATTAAAATTATTTTTCATTAAAAATCTTTGATAAAATATTAGTTAATTGCTTTTGATTTATTAACTTTTCATTCTCTTTACACATTTAAAATCAGAAATGATTTTGAAAACAAGTTTATACATAATAAAACCTGAACTTATCAAGTGGACTCCTTTAAATATATATAATAAACAATTAAATATAGTTATCTTAGATAATTTCTTTACGATTTGCTTATTGCAGCGTTTCTCTATTAATGTAGTTTCTTATTCTCTTCTAGCAATATTTAAAACAATGCTCAGATTAAAAATTTTCAGTGTCGTTTTATATTTGGTCTTTCCAAGTTAGTAGTCTGTTGACAAGTGCTATTTTACTGAAAACCTGTCCTCCAAGTCCGAAAATTATGGTGTCATTTGATTCGTAATGGCATCTAGAAAGTTTATGAAAATTTTGGAGAGGGGCCGGCAAAAATTGTAAAAGTTATAAACAAATTAGTAAAAAAATGCTTTGGTTTTTTGCAAATATCTCAAATCAAATTGAGATATCTGAAATTTGAAGAAGATCGTTAAAGAGCAGGAAATTTCCTAAAAAAAAGGCCCACCTCCCAGAACTGTACCGACAATATTAATAAATTTAATGGATTGAAAATTAGGCTTAAAACGGGTAGTGACGCTCCCGCGCGCGTTGACCGAATCAAACACTTTAACAATGAAATTTATTTTAACCGA
The DNA here is from genome assembly GCA_034092305.1 of Diaprepes abbreviatus. Lineage (NCBI taxonomy): Eukaryota > Metazoa > Arthropoda > Insecta > Coleoptera > Curculionidae > Diaprepes > Diaprepes abbreviatus. Next base: position 4,577,879 of record JASJET010000022.1, read on the forward strand.
TTAAATTTGAATATTGAGGGAAAAAAATGAGTATTATCTAGACATATGAATAAACAATAATTCGTTGGAAAAAAAAATACTATCCTAATTTTTCAATTAACTATACTTTTCCTAACTAGTTAATTTTTGCTACAAAAATTTTTAATTTGTCACTTTTTGTTAACAATTGGCAGCAACAAAAATTACAAATGTAAATAAAACAATCTAAAAACAATTTTTTTTTTAAATTATTACGATTTGATTTATGGCTAAAAGCTATATAATATATTTTTTTTATTTTTAGCTGCTATTGTTTACAAAATTGTTATAAACAAATGCATTGTTTAAAAGATTTTTAAATTTTTTTTTGGGGAATCTAATCCTTGATGAAAATCATGATTTAAAAAAAATCGTTTAAAAAAAAATTTATTGCTAAAAAATGAATTTATTAATTAACAATTTTTTTATTGATTAAATATTAATATTAAGAAACCGTTTTTTCTAAATCGCTATTTGCAGTGTTCTTTTATTTTAGTAAAAAAATTTTTATTAATTTTTTATTTGTTTATTTAATTGACAATATGTTATAAACAAATGAATTTTTGCGCTAATAAAATAATTTCGTGTATTTACACTTACCGTTGGCTTTTTGTTTTTTTCACTGTTATTAAAATAACTTATAAACTATTGAAGATACGACTAGAATACCTCAGATCTTTTTTATCCTCCTTTAATCAAGGAACAAATTGAGCATTTATTCGAAGCTTTAACTTAATTGTTTATTAACTTTTTTACTATTATTTAAATATCTTATAAACTATTCAAAATACGACAAAGACACACTAAATCTTTTTTATCCTTTGTTAATTAATGAACAAATGGAGCTTTTAGCAGAAGCTCTAACTCAGTTATTTAATGAATTATAAATGAAAATATGTCGAAAAATTTTTGGAAGAATTTTTATAAATAATAGTAAAAAAGTTAATAAAAGCTGAGTTAAAGCTTCGAATAAATGCTCAATTTGTTCATTGATTAACGGAGAATTAAAAAAATCTGAGGTTTTCTAGTCGTATTTTCAATAGTGTATAAGTTATTTTAATAACAATGAAGGAAAACAAAAAGGAAATGGTAAGTGTAAGTACACGAAATTATTTAAAATTATGTAAAAATTAGAAAAAAAAAAATTTCACCAAAAAAAATGATACGTTTTTAATATTTTTTTTTTAGTATTGAAAAAATATAGCATAATTCATTTGTTTATAACATATTGTTAATTAAATAAACAAATAAAAAATAAAAAAAAAAAATCTTTTCTTACTAATATAAAAGAATACTGCAAATAATGATTTAAAAAAAAACGGTTTCTTGATATTAATATTTAGTCAATAAAAAAATTGTTAATTAAGCATTTTTTATCAATAAAAATTTTTTTTAAGAAACAATTTTTTTTAAATCATGGTTTACATCGAGGATTAGATTCCCAAAAATAAATTTTTAAAAATCTTTTAAACAACGCATTTGTTTATAACAATTTTGTAAACAATAGCAGTTAACGATAAAAGAATTATTAGGTTTTAGCCATAAAAAACAAAAAGATCTAAATAATTAAAAACAAAAATTTTTTTAGATTGTTTTATTTACATTTGTAATTTTTTGATGCTTTTAATTGTTAATAAAATAATGAAAAATTAATTTTTTTTTTTATTTTTCCAACGGGAATCTTTTCTAAAACCTTCAAAGAATAGCTCCAAGAAGTGAAAAAAATCCCAGGTTTTTAGTTTACAAACTATCTGGGTTTTTATGTTAACTTTCAACTAGCAAAAATTAATTAGTTAACAAAAGCATAGTTAATTGAAAAATTGAGGTAATTTTTTTTTCCAACAGATTGTTTATTTATGTGTCTAAATAATACCCATTTTTTTTTCCTTAATATTCATATTAAAGTGTCTGATTTAGTCAACGCCCGCGGAAGAGTCACTACCCGTTTTAGACCTAATTTTTACCCCAAAATTGAAATTATTAATATTGTCGGTTCAGTTCCGGGAGGTAGGACTTTTTTTAGAAAACTTTCTGTTCTTTAAGGATATTTTTTCTAATTTCAGATATCTCAAATAGTTTTTGAGATATTTGCAAAAAAACAAGGCTTTTTTTACTAATTCGTGTATAACTTTTACAATTTTCGCTGGCCACTCTCCAAAATTTTCATAAACTTTTTAGATGTCATTACGAATCGAATGACACCTCAACCATAATTTTCGGATTTGGAGGACATTTTTCGGTAAAATGGCACATGTGAACTAGAATATAGATGAATACAAAGCTATTAAATTTTAGTAACTTGTATGCTAAGCCAAGCATTTTTTTAAACGCCGAAATATTTGTAAACTTTTTCCATTAATAAAAAATCGGGATATATAAATGTCTAATCGGGTTTTCAGTTTAGCCAGTTATTAAAAACATATTGTAAGAGATCTATAGAATCAAACAATATAATGCTCTTTTTGAATCGTCTGGATGTGGGTACATTATACTAAGTTCCTTTTGTAAAGACAAATTAAACATTGCTTTTCCACTAAGTGAATTGTCACTGGTATTATATACCAGCTATTATTGTTTTGACAACAAAAGAAAATTTCATGATTAATTTGAGAAATAGGGGCAATGTGGAGAACTTCTTTAAAATCTGAACAAATAGTTGAAATAATAAATTTGTATGCAGATGTTACTAAGAATTCAATATTATTTACTTTACACTGGATTCCCCAATTTACAGTGTAAATAGGGGTCATTATGAATTTTATCTGTTAACAGAGAAACATTATTGTCTTAATCATTTCAATATTTAAAAATATTTGAGAATTAGTCAAAAAAATTTGAACTATGGTTAAAAAATTATTACACACACTTGATGGTTGCAGAATGGGATAAGATTATTGACTAATTACTTCCTAAATTTCTACAGGCATGAGAACTGATGTATGTACATTAGAATAAAAGCTCATAGTTGCAGTAGAATATGTGTATCGTTCTTTTGGGGATTTCTTAATTTTATTTGCTTGCAAACAAATTGAAATTCTTGTGCTATTTCATCATTTACTTTTATGTTTTTTTTTTGATAGATTTGAAAGAAAGTTCAAAATAATAATAAAAATAAAATAAAACGTCCTCTAGCATGATGGAGACAAATTAAGATTTTGTGGCCGCTGCTTGGGGATTACAGCATGCGCAACGCAGGGTGTTGAGGAGGCAGATCCCTGTCACCCAACAAGCTACAGCCTAAGAACAATAACAACAACATGAGAGTCAAACAACAGCGAGCGCTCCACCCTCCGAAGGTGCTGCGCAGGAACCTCAGGCGGGACGTCCAAGAAAGCGCATGAAATGGACAACACGTATCAACGAATCAATAACAATGATCCGATTGTTGAACCTGAACCACATCTGGAACCCGAGGTCCAAGAACGAGAACAGGTGAATGACATTACCCAACAGGACAATGCTGAACTCTTTTTTATCAGAAAATATCAATACAATGAGTGCTGTGGTGTGGAAGTATGATGGAACCAATGCGTTATGCAGCCAGGTACTGCCAAAAATTCATTCATCTAAATAACTGGGTACCATGTTAAACATCATGAACAATCGGATTTTACCAGCTTATATTTCAGAGGTCTATACTCTGGAGTCTTTACATACGAAAATATATTGTGCCACGACTGCGATAGCTAGAATTACAACAGAGCGCCGATCAGCAAGAACAGAACCCAACATACTGTTATGAATAACTGGAAGTAACTTATTGATACGCCGTCGTATATACAAATATTCCGACGGGATGAGTCATCTTTATTATAATATGCCGAAGGGAATAGTGTCTCATTGACTCATCTTTCTAGATAGATCTCAACTTTTAGCTCTAAATTTATTTAGAAATATCCATAGGTATGTAAATAGAGATATGATTAGCGTAGTATAGTCAATCGTATAGAGAGTCATACAGTGTATTGTTAAGAGTCGTATAGTTAGAGTGGTATCGTTAAGAGTTATATAGTTGTATTGTAATAGTGGAAATAATTGTTTTGTTGTGTTGTTAATATAAGTATTGGAAGTTATTTAGTGACAACTGTTGATTTATTCTGCGAACCCAGTGAGCGATTTTCAAGACACGAAATCGTAACAATACCATCATGGGAGAGACGTCTAAATAAAAAAAATCGAGAATCTTCGAAATGATATAGGACAGCTGACGGAGTATATTAGGGGCATGAGGACAAGTAAACGGCAAAGACGAGTTGAAGAAATACTGAATCGAGTCCGATACCATTCGCAACAAGATCCAGCGCCAGGTACTGCTCAGCAATGCTTCGATCCACTGAAACAGAAGCTCTCTATTACTGCAGGAGGTCTAAAGAGATACAAGAACAGCAATAACTGAAATCGAGACAATGCGCGCTGTTCCAATGATCAGAAAAGATTTTCTACCCACTTTTCACATCTGCCAGTTGTAACGTCGCAGCTAGCTGGATCAATGAAGAACACCAAATCTGCCAACAGCCAGATGCAACTGGCTAATCTTATTAATTGTTTCTTAATCCAGCAAAAATGTCATTGTTCATGATAAAAGGTATTACGTATGTCTTGTCCGAGGACCAACATAATACACATGATCCAGCTAAGCAGGCCAATCACCTGCCTTTCCACATTATATAAGGTTATCACCACCTGCTTGACACAACGCATCTATGCCCATTATGGACAAAATAACATCGTCCCAACTCAACAGAAGGGATGCACCAAGAGAACAATGGGATGCAAGGAACTAAGCCTTGTACCAACCAAAGAAACCTCTTGCTGCTTACGTGGATTATAAGAAGACCTTCGACTCAGTGCCACATGAGAGGCTCACAACTATATTGCGAATGTATAGGGTTGTCACTTATTTTGTTTCCTTTTTAGAACGTATCATGTTAACCTGGATCCTAGGATCCAATTGCAAGTGCCACCCTTTCATGGAAGACATCCTAAAGAGGTCAACCAGGAAAATATTCACAAATTAGAGTCGAACTACTGGTTTTGACGTCCGGGTAAATATTTCCTGGAACCGAAGGCTTTTTACTAGCTATCCAAAATCAACCCAACGAGAAACTATCTGAAACACATAATCAGAGACCCCTCGATCCAGAACGACCAATACCGATATGGATGTCGATCAAAGATAATTCAACACAACAGGAAGGTGCCGAACATTTGCCGCAACGGAGTACAAGGAGAGGTACCATTCAGTTGCCGAGATCATCCGTCAAGAACGCTAGTAGACAAGCTGAAACTGTTGCCTTACTGGAGAACGAGTTCAAGCTGTACTGGGATCGAACTGTGCTTACGGATCATACAGTTGCACCTAACATACTTCTTTTTAGTGGATAAAAGTTTCAACAACAATCTAAGGAACAAGCATAATGAGAAGATCGCCAAATACACAGATCTGGAGGTACAAATACGCAGATGCTAGGGAATGAATAGCGTCCAGACTATCCCCATAATTCTGTCAATAACCGGCGTCGAGCCTAAGAGTCTTCTGCTTAGTATCAAGGGATTGGGCCTTAGCGAACACTTGAGCTGTTTGGAAGTTTATGGGAAATACAGAGGAGAGACCCTCCACAGAGCTCTACCCTTATGATATCTGAGTGTATCTGTGCGAAGACCATTTGGCTAAATATAGGGTTAATAATAATAATAATAACCCCACGAAGGCAATCTCGGGTTGACGTACCGGTAGGGCGACACCCGATATAAACACCCTGAAACTTTCTTAATATGAGGGAACAAACAGATATAAATTATTTACTCCAGGTGGGTACCGATGTCGCTAGAGAATCCCATCCCTCTGCCGATGGGTATCTCACGAATGCTGGGGGAGACAATAATTCATTTTGAAGAAGTAACAGGTCGAGGAGGCGGGCCCTTATCCCACAAGAACTTACAGCGCAACAGCAGTAAAACTAACAAGAATTTCATCAGTGCGAGAACCAAACAAGATGTTGCACGGGAACCTCAGCCAGCGCTATGAAAGAGACAATAATGAGCATTTTTTATGGAGTAACTCATCTAGAACATCTGCAGGTAATACCCACACATGCAAGGGTAGGAACAGAGAGTAGCAGACCAAATTATTCTCCGAAAAAAGTTAATTTCAGAAGCGCAACTTAATATCAATGATGATAACAATGGCCAAATCTAACAGCAGCAGCAACTACATCAGCATGAGAGCAAAACAATACCAATAGCTCTACCCGTCGAATATCAAAATGGAAATCAAGCGAGAGTTCCGAGGCACTGACGATAACAATGAAAACAAATCGCTTAACTTTAGCCACATTCGGAACCCGAGGTCGAAGAACAACCAAACAACGACATTCGAGAAGACAACGCTGAACTTTACCAGAAATTATCCACTGAAATGAGTAAGGCAGTGTTGGGGTATGATGGGCCACGACTACTAAGAGTAAACTCATCTAAAAAGCCTGGTATTGTATTAGATATCATAAACAATGGAATTTTGCCAGTTTATGTTTCGTGGGCTCATACTTTAGAACATCAACATATGCTGATCCACTGCGCCCAACTGCCGTACTATGGAATTTAAGATCACCACGAGACAGCGAACACCACAACTTAGGATCCCGCAATGTGAGAAAAGACTTAATAAAAAGATCGGAAATCTTCGGAAAGACATAGGACAATTGATGGAGTACATAAGAGGTGTTTGAACAAGAAAACTGCAGAGACGGATACAAAAAATACTGAACCGGATTTAGTACCACTCGCAACACGACCCAATAAACAGCACTGCTCAACAATGCCTCGACACACTAAAAAACAAAAACTTTTCGTGAATGCAGAGATATAAAGCTAGGAACAACCGAAAACGAAATAATGCCCTTTTTGAACGATTGGAAAGGACATTTTATCGGAAGCCACGTGTCTCTTGCCAAAGGTTCAGCATAATACACAAAATTCAGCCAAATATCGGCCAAACACCTTGGCTATACTGAGACATACATACTGTGTACCTTTAAGAACAATGGTTTTGCCTTGCCATGAACTGTCTAAATTCCACCAGATGCGGCTTCAATATTAAGACCAATCATGGAGAGGTGGTAAGATTCAATCATCTTCTGTATATAGTTGATCTTAAATTAATGGCTGCCACTATAAATCAGCTGAAACAAATGCTCAAAATCGTGGAGGAGTTCTTTGAGAATATAGGAATACTGTTCGGCCTTGATAAATGCCACATTTTAAACACAAGTAGATGAAAGATACAACCGGGATCATTTGAGATGCAGAATGGTCAAACTATTGGAGGCAAAACAGATCTATAAATAATTGGGTATGAAACAGACAGAAAAAATTGATCAACGAACTATGAGAATCGAATTAATCAACGAGTTCATAAGTTGGGTGAGGGTGGTACTGTGGACCAACCTAAACAGTAAAAATCTATTTAAGGCGCTCAACACATACGTATTCTGCACTCAAGTTACTCTTCTGGAATTGTGAAATGAGCAGGACCGCTATGGAAAGTCTGCAGAGGAAAGTCAGGAACACTCCTGACAAAAGCACACACACATCATCCTCGTGGTGGCACTGAGCGGACAATGATACTAAGATACCACGAAGGAAGAATATTGGTGCATATTGGTAAGCAATTGAATCAACAGCTACGATTGTATTTTCACAGGCTGGCAGACTTTTCTATGCTGCACTGAGCAATATGCCAGGTAGATGGATTCAGCAACATTGCGGTTTGGAGCAAGAACTGAATTCTCGTCACCAACCAGGTTAAGAGAAGCTTCGAGTCTGGTTACAGAATCCCCTTCATGGACGACACCTAACAGGGGTCAACAAGGAAAATCTCGACAAATTAGCGTCGAATTACTGGTTGACGTCAGGGCAAATGTTTCCTGAAACCGGACGCATGCTACTAGCTATCCAAGATCAGGTCATCCCAACGAGAAACTGTCTGAGACACATGACCTGAGATCCCTAATCCAGAACGACCAGTACCGATATGGATGTCGAACATCAGGGACAATCCAGCACATAACGGGAGAATGCAAAGCGTTTGTTATATCTGGGTACAAGAGGAAACACTATTCAGCCGCCAAGATCATCCGTCAAGAGTTGGAAGAGAAATTAAAACTATTGCAGGTAGATAAAGGCCATACTATGAACACAACCTGGAGCCTTTACTGGAGACCAAATAGCTCTATTAGGTTGAACTGTGCTTTTGGATCATACAGTTGCACATAACAGACCGGACCTCATTTTAGTGAATAAAACATCCAACATTAATAGAAGTCACCATCCCTGACAACATAAATCTAAGGGACAAGTATTATGAGAAGATCGCCAAATATATAAACCTTAAGGTGCAAATACGCAAACAGTGTCCGGACCATCCCCTAATTCTATCAAGGGGTTGGGTCTTAGCAAATATCTTTATAAGTCCATGCCAAAGGGTGTGCTACTTGGGACCGCTCGAACTATCCCAAAGTTTATGAGTAATGCAGAAGATTATAACGTCATCTAGGGCCTGACAACAGGCAAAGGTCCTCCACAGAGCTCTATCTGTATGATCTTTGGGTATATCTGAGAAGAGCGAATGTTCCCTGGAGGGAGTGCAAAAGCCATTTGGCTAGGTATACGGGATAATAATAATAATATCTTTATTTTCCTTTACAATTTGTATAGAAATTGTCAATTTATTAAGACCTAAAACTAATTGAAGCCAAAAAGAGAAGGAAATTTTATTATGTCGTCTGGTAACTTATTAAAAAGCTAGGGCTCTAAGTACTTAGGAGATTTAAAACCCAAATTATACTTATTATAGGGAATATGTTACTTGTCTTTCTGACGCGTGTTTACATGATGTTTATATTACATTTTATTTCCAAATTATGATCTAATCTTTCAGAAACCAAAAATGATGTATCATCTGCATATACAGATATAGCGTCCGTAAAGATGCAACCACTATTATTTATATGTAATATAAATAGGAAAGGGCCCAAGATGAATCCTTAGGGTACTCCCACCTCCACTTTTATCTGTTTAGAACTAATATTCTGTTGTGCTCCCTAGTCAGTATAAAAAACGCTTACGTTCCCTATATTCTAAAAATGTTTCCATTCAGTTTAACGAGGAATTGCGAAATCCCTATTTAGACAATTTAACTAATAAAGTTATGTGATCAACGCATTTTCTGGATCTAGATCGGGACTGGTATTATTCTCTAAGTTATAGTCTTGTTTAGAGCATAAAGGAAAAATATTCATCCAATAATCAATAGACCCAAGTAAATTTCCTAATTCATCAAAACCACTTATCAAAAAGGGCGTTTTTTGTACAATTACTGGTTGTACTTATTAATAAATTATTTCTTATTTGAATAGCTCATGTAATAGAAGGCCCTTAAGCATGTCAATTCGAAAGAGACCACCCTACACCTAAACTAAACTTTTTAAAGAAATTATTAAATCCTTCGAAAACTTCATATAAGCTCTTTTGTATTAGAATTAGAAGCGTTCGGTTTCTTCATTACCTGTTTGATGTCGAATTTCGTCTATTTCTTTAAGTTTTTCGTTACGTTGTAGTTTTTATAAGTATCTTGGAGAATTGGGAAATTTACTTGATACGCTGTTTTCTGTTAATCTTAGTATATTTAATTTAAAAGAAACGGGGTCGTCTGTTTTGGAATCTTGTTGGGATACCTGCTAGATAAAATCCTCTTTTATTAAATAACACACATACTTGGCTACTATCACTGGACATAAAACTGTTACGATGAATCGCTTTTGGCAACTTTAATTCGGTATTCCCTTATTTTTGGAAAACGGAGTGCTTGAACCGTCGAAGCGTTTGAGTAATTTTCTTTACAAACGGGCACCCAAAATTCATATGGCATCGTAAAAATATTTAAAACACTATTTGAATTTGTAATATACTCAGATTTTTTCCTAAACATAAAAAAAAAACATATCAAACTACTATCGAGAAAGCGTAGGTAAATACTAAACCAAACAGCAACTTTATGTGAACGGCTAGGAACTTTTGGCCTTGGTGTCATCAGCAAATTTCATTTCAGAGCTTTATTCTTGTATTATAGGTGTTATTGAAGAAGCCCAGTTGAAGGAAAAAGGGCGATAACGCCTCCGGTGAATGTTTGGCGGTAGGAATATATCATTTGCGTATAAACAATATATGAACTAGCTTCCAGATATCTTTTAACTGAATTATGTATAAATTTGAACAAGTTTGAAAAAATTTAAAATAGTTTTTTTTTTATTTGTTTTTAAATTTAATTTGCTTTTCAAGGAAAAAGAACCCTTTCGATATGTTCAGATTAATATGAAAAAAAATTTTGATCGAAATTCTTTTGTTGTTTTATTTATTACCCTGTATATAGGAGTTAAAGTCATTATAAAGTACACAGCAACTATGAAGTGGGCCTCAATATGCCGAAAATTAAACAAATAAATCATTTTTTTTTTAAGTTTAATATCTCATAAAAAAATAAATTTAGAAATAACTAAATATTTTGCTTTTGTCAAGTTAGAAACTGGTTCAAAGATTTGCTCCCGATCAAGAGGTTCCTAGACAAATTTAGTCCCAAGAAACCAACCCCCTACTCGCGTTGGAACGGGTAATCTCGGCCTATTGATTTGATTTATTTTTATTTTACTCACTGGTTTTTAAAATAAAAAAAAATATAATTTAACAGATTTTGTATATTTATCCTTTTAAAAATATACAGCTTTACCACAAATAATATAGGTTTAGCTATTAAATTGAGAATAATATATTAAATAAACTGAAAATTTAAATATTTTTCTATTGTAGAGATATGCCTGTTTTTAAAATGTATCAAGAAAAAATAAAAGAGGTGGAAAATTTGCTACAGAAAGATTATACAGATGATTTAGATGAAGAAGTCATTTATAGATTAGGAAATGGAATAAGTGCTCATGAATCAGTCGCTACAGCAATTTATTGTTTTTTAAGAGCTCAACAAGAAATTCCAAGAGTAGAGGTATATCTTTTCAATTTTATCGTAAAATAACTTTATATGCATTAATTCTTGTTACTGAGGTTACGCATATCAAAATCAACTATTGTAACTACTGAATCTAGCTAGACATTATGCCATTTTTCTAGATAAGTAAAATAGTCAGTTTCAGAAAAATGTCCTCTAAACGAACCATTTTTATGCTACGGAGTTATGACATTTTTATTTGCTCGTTCCGTGTAATGCAAATTTAATTTTCGTATACTTATAACTGCGAAACTTATCTTGCTCCCAGGTACTAAAAAGGCAGGTTTATTTGAAAATAAGCTTTTCACATTTAAAAATAGAAATAAAGCAACTAACGTTAGCGTCAAATAAACACAGTAACTACGTTTTAAATAGATTTGTGTTAATCTATTAGTTATGAGCATTTTTAATTAGAAAATCTTCGTCCATATTACCGACATTTTGAAATTGTCACATTGTATTATATCGGTAAAAAGAAAGGGCAAGGAAAAATATAAAGATTTTATTTTAAATAAAAAAAGGTCAAAAGTTGCGTCTTTGCAATTTAAGGGGATTTCTAGTATGTTTCAAAAAACCGATTTTTTGTCATTCTTTGATACTCGAAAGCCTCTAGAATAACTCTATGTAAAGGTTTTTATCGTATGTGCCCTAGAAAATGAATTGTACTCAATTTCACGACGATCTTTGGGTCGCATCTCGGGCCATCACCGACTCGTGCGCGCTACTGGGATTCGGTCTGGGCCGACCTTTCTTTGAATAGAGTCAAAAAAATAATCAGAGTGCCAATAATTTTTCGAGGAACAGGAGGGGATATTGTATGGACCAGGTATTGCAGACTAAATGTAGGTGTGGCAATTTGATTTGAATGAGAAGAGAACGGTAACCACAAACCTTTACTTTTATAATCTGACCGATTTTTTTAATTTCCGATCAGTGGAAAGGATGACACAATATACGTCGTGAAGTCACGTTTTTTTGATGGGGGGCAGATTCATTTGCCTGCGGCGCTCTCGTGTCTGGATTTTTTAAAGAAAATGTTTTTTTTTATATCTTTAATCCTTAATAAAAATACGAAAGAAGTTCTCCTCATTGTATTTATGTTACTTCTCCCAGAATAAATTCATGAAATTATGTTTCAAAAACAGGCTTACACACTAGAAATCCCCCTTCATAAATAAGAAGCCGAGCATATCATTTTCTTTGTCGTTCAACATAAGTGCACTACATTTTAGAGTCATTGATTAATTTGTCGTAATTTCTTAATTGTAGACTGACAACGTATTTCGAAGAGCCATACAATATGCTATAACATTGGGAGGAGACACCGATACAATAGCGTGTATGACTGGCGCAATTGTTGGAGCTCATTTAGGAGAAGAGTCAATTAGCAAGGCTCTACGCAAACATTGTGAAAAGTATGAAGATATTATTGCCCTAGCCGATAATCTCTTTAAAACAAAATCAGATTCTAAATGATGATGTTATCAAATTATTTTAGTAAATAAAGTTGATTTTATTAAACAAAATACAATTAGTTTTTAACATATTATGAGCTTAATTCCCAATTTGCATAAGTGTAATTCATATCATTTTAAAGGGTGAATAATTTCGTTACTTTTCTTGTATTAAATGCTCCACTGGATGTAATATTAAAATAAGAAGCTCAGGCTAGAGATGTGATAAGTGTGAGCACTAAAAGGTTTTTTATTTTTAAAAGAGCAGTGGGGCGAAAAATTTTTTCTTAGATAAAAAAAATATTCGATTAATATTAAGATTAGGTTATAGGGAGTTAATTTTAAATAAAAAGGAGTTTCAATAATATGCATTGTACATTCAGTATTTTTTTGTTACAAAAATATAGGTGCTTGACTATAACGCATCTAAAAACTATAATATTTTTAGCAAACATGTAAACTTTTATTTATCATTAAAAAAATATATGATATACCTTATCTGGTATCGAGTTTAGCCTCTTATTAAATATGCATTTTAAGAGATGTATTAAATGAACGAGTAAAATAATGGTCTTTTTGGATCGACTCGATGTGGACACACTCTACTAAGTTCCTTTTTTAGAGAAAAATTAGACTTAATAATAATAACTAGTCTTTAGTCCAAGAATAACCAAACGACAAAGAACAATGCTGAAGTTCAACAGCAACAGCAACTATATCAATATGAGAACCAAACGACACCAAGAGCTCCATTCGACGAAAATGCTGCGCGGGAATTTCAACCCATGCTCACTCAAGCCGGACGGCTAAGACAGTGCATGAAATGGACTGTGACTATGACTGAACCAATAATGTGCATTTTTTACAGAGTAACTCGTGTCGAACGAGAAATGGTCGGCTACAGACAACTACACGAAACGCGACTTAACATCATAAAAATGGAAATTGAGAGAGAAATCAGAGGCCCTAACGATAACAATGACCAAATCGTTGAACCTGAGCCGTAGCCCGAGGTCGAAGGACAACCAGACAACGAGACTTGAGGGGACAACTCTAAACTCTGCCCGAAACGATCCACTGAAATGGTAAGGAGGTGTTTCAGTATGATGGAACCAACACATTACGTAGGATAGCACTACCAAGAAAAAAGTCACCCACAAAGATTGTATTAGATAACATAAATAACAGAGTTTTGCCAGTTTATGTTTTAGAAGCTCATACGCTAGAACATTTACCTATGTTGATCTACTGCGCCACACCTACAACAACTCAAACTACGGAGATTAGGATCACGATGAGGCAACTAAAATACTATTGAAGCCGACAATTTAGGATCCCGCAATGGGAGAAAAGACTTGATAAAATAGATCTAAAATCACCGGAAAGACATAGGGCAGCTGACAGAGTATATAAGCTTGGGGGCGCCACTGCGAAAATTTCAATGGGACCCCTTTTTTAAATTTAGCAATATAATTGAGTTCAAATGCTCCTAAACCCACAGTGGAGCGAGTTTTGAAGAGTGTTTATAGCCAAAACCCAAGCTACCGGACCCACATACTCCACGCGTAGCGAGATCGATAATCGTTGCACAACAGACAGGCAAGCGAAGCAAAATTTTCGGCCAAAACCGAAGCTCACAAACCCACTGACCCCACGCTCTGTGAGATCGGTAATCGTGACATAGCAGACAGACGATCGAAGTAAGATTTTAAGCCAAAATCCAAGCTTTCAAACCCACATACCCTACGCGAGCGAAATCGATAATCGTTACATAGAAAACAGGCGAGCGGAACGAGATTTTAAGACACAACCAGAGCACCCAAACCCACATACCCTACGCGCTACAAGATCTACGATCGTTACACGGCAGACAGGCGGGCGGAGCGAATATTCATAAGTAGGCCAAAACCAAAGCTTTAAAACCACACCCACATATCTCACACGCAGTTAGATCATCCTTTGTTTACCGCTACACGGAAGATATGCAAAAGGAGCAAAATTTAAGACTAAAACCAGGCTTCCGAACCTACATAACCCGATAATCATACTTGCTGTGTCTGAGGTGTGTTCGTGACAACTTATGTATTAATAAAGGGCACATATAAAAATAATGTTATACTATTATATATATATATATATATATATATATATATATATATATATATATATATATATATATATATATATATATATAATGTTGTTTGTTCAGTTTTATGTGTTATTATGAAATCGTTCTAAACGTTTGGTCTTTTTATTTGCAAATCCTTCTATGTGTAGACTTATCTCAATTTTTTTAGCTTTCTCATTCTATAGATAATATAGCTAAAGCTGTGAATAGTACTTGCATCATTGTGCTGCGTTAATAATTTTTAGTGACTTTTAAGTTTCGAAAAAGATCTTTTTGCCGAGGCTACCGCGACTGGTAATGTCAAGTAGATTTTTATAGCTAATATTAGGTCTGGAGTATTACTTAAAACGAGATTAATGCTTTTCTATCAAGTATGAAGTGATTAATGGACATGTTATCTTATATATATATATATATATATATATATATATATATATATATATATATATATATATATATATATATATATAAAGTTTCGGAGTAATAAAAGCTGATGTGTACAATTACTTGAGAGTTTTTCAGAATAGAAATGTATTGGCTCTTGTGATGCTGTAAGCGGCTCATTATCTTTCATACTTTTGAGATTTACTGGAAAAAGACCACGAGATCGTTGGCTCATTGCTCTCACTCCTTTAAATCGAGAGTTTACTTGTCCAATAATTATATCTAGATGATTAAAAATGTATACTTTATAAGAATGTTTGGCATCTGTGATTGTTTCATTTGCCGATAATTCATCGAAAAAAGATTTTGTTCGTCCGTATCTCTTTTTTGGAACTCTATGATTATTCCCCAACTTTCAGCTAAAATTTCAGCTTCTTCAAGACCGCTTTCAAAGTTGTTTCTCAATTCCTTGATATTTTCAAGTGCTATTTTTAATAGCTATGTAGCATGTAACCAATTAGCATTCTTTGATCGTAACTGTTTTAACACTAAATTTGCCATCTCTTATACCTTACACTTCATGACTAGAAAAATTATAAATTCAAATCTATTCAAACCTTTGCTTCACTCTTTGCTGCTTTATCTGTGGATATCAAACTTATTTTTAGTATAGCTTTCATGGTTTGTTTAAATTCTGACCGTTCCACAGAGTTTCTTCACCACAGGATATTTTAGTGAATCTGCAGACATCATTTCAAGTACTATTTCTCAACGCTTTACACTGGCACTGAAGAATACGTGTAGCCTTTGAAGAATTCCCTAATAGGTTTGCAGTTGCAGTAAAGATTTAGCAGAATCTTCTAAAACTAAATTTAAATTATGAACTAAGTAGTGTACAAAAGACGTTTTTGGTTGTATATTTTCAATTCGTTTTTGTAGGCCAGAATAAATACCACTCATTATACTCGCCCCATCATATCCCTGACCTCGAGAATTTTCGATTGGAATATTGCTATCCTCTAATATTCCCAAAATTTCTGTTTCCAGCCCTTGAGCACTTTGATCTATAACATGAAAGGAACCTAGAAAACTTTCTTGCGCTACTAAATCGCAAGGATTGCTATCATTGTCATACTCAACGTTAACGTATCGAATAATAACGCTTAATTGGTCTTGTTTCGATATATCTTGGGTCATATCTAAAATTATTGAATGAAATTTACCCTCTTGAATATCTTTAATACTCCTTTTAACTTGTAACGCCAGTAAAGAAATAAGTTCAATCTGTATTTCGGGACTCAAATAATTTACTCTTTTATGCTCTGAGTTTAATAGACCATATAACACGCCCTCATATTTTGCTAGAAGTTCATTTGCAAATAAAAACTTACCTGTATTATGTACATTGTATTCATTCAGCTTTTCTTCCCGGTAACCACGAAAAGCTAAATTACAACTGGCTAACATCATAATAACATCAATTATTGTTTTAGTACTTCTTTCCAATAACAAAATTTTTCTTTTAATTCTGTGTTATTATTTTTTCAACAGTTTTTTTATTTTTCTACAAGTCATAAATTGAAGAAGCTTGAGAATGATACCGAGTACTTGCATGTTTTTAAATTTTTTTTTGAATGACCTTGCCAGTCATTTATGCCTTCAATCCATTCAGAACGAAAAGAAGGATTTGTTCGGTCGCCTGGGAGCCAACAGTGCTCACAATAAGCTTTATCGAGTATTTTTGAATAGCATGGCTATAATCTTGGTAATAGGAGATTAGAATCATTGGTTTTTATTGTCTACAGAAAAGCTTCTGTCTTTAGGTAATGGTCCCTTCGGGTTACAAGAACCACAGTTTATAATTTCTTTTTTCAATTCATCATCTAGAATTTGCAAACTTGTATAATATCCTCGATCAGAAGCGAAAAGCCGGACAGTCGGCAATAATTTAGCTATATCACAAGGATCGTCAGTTTGTTCTGCAAGTTATATTTCATCGTACTTATTATTAATATGAAAAGAAAATTAGAGTAAGGTTAAGAAAACAATGAAATACGTTCAAAGAATTCTTGTGAGGAAGATCTTTCGTTACCGCGAATAACGATGGATTGCAGTGGTCAGACGATTCGAGTTCGTCTGAATTCTGCAATAACAAAACATCTCTGCCATGAGGAAACTTCAAGGTCTTCTAAGAATATGACCGATTCTCTCTTCTTAAAAGAGAAACAAGATATTCTGAAGGAAGGAAAGAAAGAGTTAAAAGAAGAAAGATTAAAAGAGGATCAAGAATTTGTAATTGAAGAAAAGAAAGAGTTAAGAGAAGAAAGGTTAAAAGAGAAGCAAGAATTAATGATGGAGGAAAAAAAAGAGTTAAAAGAAAAACAGGGATCGCAAATAAGTTGTAAGGTGAAGATGTTAAAATTATCGCCAATTGCCAAGCAGTTTGTCAAGCATTAGTGCAAGGAGTGACAAGGGTTACTACTCAACACATGGTTTTAGAATCTAATGAGGATATTCTGACAGGGCTGCTTGTGTTAAGGATTTTGTGGAGAACTGGAAGAATGGTACCAATCAGATTAATGAATATATAGCAAACGAAGATGACTATAAGAAGAAAATCTATTGTTACTAGAGGATTTCAAGCGGAAATTGAAGAACCCTCTGAAATAAAGAATACCGGAGTGATAAGAAAAATAGATTTAAAAGATGCAGAGGAGATATTAAAAGTAATAAATTTGAATAAACCGAGTATAGCAGATGAGAATAAATTGCGAGGGCTGGTCGTGGAGTATATTGATATATTTTAAGCCCCAGAGCAAAAACTGAGTTTTACAAGCAACGTTGTTCATAGTATTATTACAGAAGACGTTCAACTCATATTGAAAAGACCGTATCGAGTACCATATTACAGACAGGAGACTATGAAAAACAAAATAAAGAAGTTACTCGATGATGGAATAATAACAGAAAGTCAGTCACTTTGGAATTTTCCTACCATCATATTAGAGAAGAAAAGGCATCCTGGAAAAGAAGTTCAATACAGGCTGGTAATTGACTACCGTTTGCTTAATGAAATTACAAAAACGGATTATTTTCCCTTACCAAATGTACAGGAAGCCATTGATAAATTATCGAGAGCAAGTCTATTTTCCACTATGGATCAAGTTATTTTCAAGTTCCTCTTCATTTAGATGATCAAGAAAAGACGCCATTGAAATGGCTTGAAAACGCCCCCACTACTTGCAGCAGGATGATGCACCATATTCTAGGGAAATTAATCTTTAAACAACGCTTACTATATCTCGATGACCTAGTAGCATTTTCAAGTAACGCAAATAAGTACTTGCCTAAGGCACGTGTTCGAAAAAATTCGAGAATGCAATTTAAAGTTAAAACCAACAAAATGTCATTTTATGAAAGAAGAAATCGAGTATTTGGGCCATCTTATTCGAAAAGGTGGATATATACAGGCGCGGATCCAAGGGGGGGGGCGGTGGGGGCGATCCCCCCCCCCCCAAGAGCTTTGAGTTCAGGAAAATATACCCGATTTTGCCTCTTATATTATAGTTTATTCAAGAACTAGAGAGAGTAATAAATCATTTTTTAACTTTTTTTTTCTTCGCAAAATTCCTGTGTTCTTCAGTCAGGTGTCTTTGGCAAAAAAATATATTTTTCATAGGAATGGGTTAAAAATTTTATAATCAAAAATACCAGTCTATAATAATGGGTCACTTGGGTTGGATAACAATAGATATTTGGATGTGTGAAGTGTTAAAAAGGATTTTAATCCTTGTCGTAGGCGTCGGAAGGAGGTTTATTTTATCACTAAGTATTTATAGCGTAGAATATTATTTCGGTAATAAACTTAAAATAAAAAGTTTTTATAATATTATTTTATTTCTTATGATTTTTTAAAAATTCACATACATTAGAAAATATAGATAATTTTGACATATTTAACACAAATCACAACTGTATTTTTATTATTTTTAATTTTGGCATAGAAACCGTTTTAGGCACATTCAGAATAAAAGGTAGACTTTTTCTCTCAAAAAATTCTAAGTTATAATTTAAATACTTACAAAAAACCCATTGTCAAAAATACAAGAAGTTAAGCATATATGAAAAAAAATCCGTCCGTATAATGTGACAATTTTTTTGGGGCTATCGGTCATTTAATTATTAATTAAAAACATTTTTAGGACATTTGACGTTTCAGTTTATTTATATCGTAAACCATTTACAGAATTACAATTAAACACTAAAAAGGGATTCAAATGTAATTAATTTTTATATGTTAAAAATATTTAAATAATAAATTGTGTTTACGCTGGTAAACATTACGTATCTAGTTCGTAATCCAAGTCAGTGAAGCTATCTTCGCCCAAATTAATTATAATTGTTTCCTGTATCTCACGGATCATGAGATCGAGTTTCCACATTTTCTTTTATTCTTTTATTATATGGATTTTTCCAAATTTTGTGCAGTAACTTTATTCCAAAAAATCTTTCAAAAGTTCTGTTAAATTACTAATTTTGTAAGTTGTGTTATTTTTAGCAAGCGAGATGTTTCCTTCGATAACGGACATTTTCCGGACGATCTATAAGAACAGATTTCCTATCTGGTTTTTCCCAGCAAAAAATAAGTTCTCTGAGCAATTTCCAGAGCTTAGTTAATTTCAGGTAAATCCCGATCTTCATTGATTTTAGTTAAAATTTTGTCGAGGATTGCTCCTTTTATTACAGTTTACATCTCTTCTTCCAACGAGGTTTTTCGTCTGCCTGTGATCGAATGTGACTTGGGAGTACTAGCAATTCCTGTCCTTTTTTCTCCTTCAGTGTTCGGTACGTAGTAGATTTTCCAACTTCTATCATGTTGGAAGACATATCAACAGAACTTTTAACATTATTATCTACATATTGATATTTTAAGGCAGCATAAACATACATCGTAATACGTTTCTCGTTGAGGAAAAAATGCCCTGATTTAACGATTTTAGAATAAATATAGATGTGGAAGACATATCTTTTGTATATCTCAATAATCTCATATAATATTTAAAAACAAGCACAAACAAGATAAATCACTAAGGACACACTGTAAGTTAAATTGAATTATCAGAAACTCTATTGTTGCAGTAAATTTATAAAACCTTATAATGTCTAAATAAAATTAAATATAATTAGGTTTACGGCAGTTCTCAGTTACCTGCGGCACTGGTGCAGGTAAGCTGGAGGTTCCGGTAACAGTTTTATTACTCTCTTGAATAGAGTGTAGGAATGTGTATGCTTGCGATCATCCTTCCCGATCCCAAGATCTTTGAGTTCAGAAAAATAGAACCGATTCTGCCTTTTATATTTGGAATGTGTATGCTGCTAGCACTCTCCTCCCGTTGACAACTTGTTTTTCTTGCGATAGCCACTTCCCTGCCTCTTATACTATGTGTATGCTGTCCGCATCCTCCTCCCTGTCGACAACTTGTTTTTTCTTGTGATCATCCCCCCCCCCCCTCTCCAAGAACTTCAAATTCAGAAAAATTGACCCGACCCTGCCTTTTACACTAGAAATGGGAAAGTTGCTGATGTCTACCCCCCCCCGTCGATAACTTCCGGTCGCTTACCATACTGTACTTTTGTGATGTCACCGCCCCCCCCCAAAGAGAGAGGCTGGATCCGCCCCTGGATATATATATATATATATATATATATATATATATATATATATATATATATATATATATATATATATATATATATATACTACTCATCCCCAGAAAACAGAAATCATAAAGACATAACCAATTCCGAAGTCAAAGAAGTCACAGCATTTTTCAGACTATGTGGTTTTTATCGGAAATTTGTTCCCAACTTTGCAAAAATTAGCCAACCTCTACACTGTTAACTAAAAAAATGTAAAATATCATTGGAAAGCTGAACAACATAATGCTTTTGAGACCCTGAAGCGAGCTCTAATCTCTCCACCTATCTTTAGTTATCCTGACTTTACCAAACAATTTGTTGTAAATACCGATGCTAGTAGTACATCCAACATGTTATTCCAGTAGGACTCTTAATGAGCGGCGATACTGTACTATTGAAAAAGAGTGTCTCGCTATAGTATTTGCAGTAAAAACATACCGAAATCATCTTACTGGAACTCATTTCATTATTATGACTGATCATAGACCATTGAAGTACCTGTTAACTATAAAGGATGCAAGCTCGAGGTTAGCTAAATGGACAATGCTCCTAATGGACTACAGTTTTACTATTTAGTACAGAAGAGGACATCTAAACACTAATGTGGACTCACTCGTTTTACGAACAGAAGCAGTGTTTATTGAAAATATAATGGCAGTCGTCCAAAGGAAGGTCAAGGAAGAGAAGAAATAACGCCAATATCATCAGTTATATGGAACAGAGAATTCCTACAATTACAACTTCAATATGTTGAAATTTATAAAATTTGGAACATAATAAATCTCGAAAACGATTTATATTATATAAGTAGTGATGGATTAATAATGCGACGAAGAGAAGTCCATCAAAGAAATGACCAAATTATTGCTCCAAAGCTTATCATAACTGAAATTTTACAGATTTACCATAACTATTTATTCAGGTCATACAGGTCAACAGAAAACACGTCAATTAATTGAAAAGGATTTTTGTTGGAATTCAGTCAAAAAAGATGTTAAAATTCAAATCGAAGAATGCTTATCATGTAATCTACGAAAAACAAACTATCAACCGTCTGTGGAAATGCAAGCAACCCGTGCCATACTTACCATGGGGAAGAATTAGTATGTATATAGTAGGCCCATTAAATAAAACAGACAATAACAACACATATATACTAACTTGTATAGATTTCCTAACACGATACCCTGAATGTATACCGCTTTCAGACATAAAAGCAGAAATCATCGCAAAAGCATTTGTAGAACATATTATATGCAGATTTGGCAACTCTCGAGAATTACTTACCGATTGTGGTACGCAATTTGTAGAAAAACTGTTTCAAGAAATCTGTATTTTATTGGGAATCAAAAAGCTGAAAACTACGCCTTATCATCCCAGTGCAAACTGAATTATTGAACGAATGCACCGAACCCTTAAAACCATGATAAGTCATTTTGTCAGTAAATACTATACTAATTGGTGTGAAGTCTTACCATATTGCTTATTAGTGTACAGAAATTTACCACGTGAAGCAACCAAAGAGACACTATTTTTTTATGTTTGGGCGTGACATGGAACTTCCTATACATCTTATAATCAGACCAATCAAGTAAAATACGAGTTAGATGAAAACTGTGCGAATGAACCGTTAGCAAGAATGCAAACTGTCCACGCTATAACTAAAAATAATATTGAAAAAAGTATTACTGCAAGATTTGAAAAACATAATTCCTAGAAATTGAGAAAAGAATTTGGACTAGGAGACCTGGTTTTTTTGTATACTCGACCCGTAACTGAAAATAAAACAATGGCGACAAAATGTTATCCTAAATGGTCAGGACCTTTCCGAATTATTGAGAAAAAGGGACTAGTTACCTATAAAATTAAAGAAGTAAATGGGAAAAGGAACATATAGTACATACAGAGCGACTTAAGCCGTGCAAAACGAATATCTGTAGACAAGAAAACATAACTGAAGATAATTACTAAGGAAATCTTGAACAATACGACGGAAAAACAGAAGAGGAAAGACAAGACGAAATTGATGAATATTTGAACTATGGTGAAGAATTAAATGGCAATATTTTACCAATAGATCAGGACAAAAGTGCTTCCGAGAGCAGTGAATGTAAAGAGAACGAAGAACATTTTTCTGACACAGATTCTGAAATATTGCCCCCAGAATTAAATGTAGGAGTTGGTAACCACACTCGAACGCGAGAAGTAAAGTTACCTGAAAGATATAAGGATTATATATTAAATTAATTTAATAAGAGAGCCATCTTATATATACTAAATAAGTAAAAGAAATTGTAATAAAATAATCAACGGAGAGAATATAGGATTAACTACAATTAAACGTTCCAGTGAGGACCATAATCTGTATTACATTATTGGTGCAGCTCACTTATGCTCGTGTTTTTTCATGCCTAATCCAGATCACCAGACTAATATCGTATTGTGAGGCATTTTCTCATCTATCAGCTGTAGATGGAGGAATATCGACCTACATTTACGGTCGAGGGGAAGAATGTAGAAAATACACGCCTTTAGACAATTTAAAGGGGTAAAAATCACGTTACAGGATTATTTTACTAAAGTTGCCTTAGAATTATACTAAAATCATATAGACGGTCCGCCATTACCGATAAAAAAGTGTTGTAAAAGTACGAATTGTTTAAAGAAGTGAATCAAATCTCGCATATTCAGTTTATCAGTCTTCGAAATGGATCCAACAGGTATATTTAGATTCCGCTTGCGATGAATCAATCCAGTCAATGTATAAGGATGAAATAACTCATTTTAAATTGGCTGGAAGGGGGAAGTTCAACGCAAGACAGGATTCTTTAATAAGAATAGATCGAAATAACTTCGAAAACGACGATGAAGATGATGATGGGATTGAAGATAATGGTGTTTCGAATGGCTACGGAGAAGAGGGATTAGTAAAAGTGACAAAAATAAATGCAAGTGATGCATTGGCGCCAAATTACCTTACGCGAGAAGTATGCGTTTTCCAATCATATGTTATAATTAATTCATCTTCTGGCGGTGCATATAATTTATGCTGCGTATGTTATTATATACATGCTCTAAATTGCCCAAATGGGAAACATAGTTTTGTAAATAGTCATTATAAACGATCCTTTATATGTTGCGAAAAAGATCTACAATGCAGCACTTGTGAAAACGATTTATTTATAACATCTTCACAAGCATTTATAATATGTAACAAACCAGAATTAAAGAATATGCAAAACCATCTAATTGAAAAATGAAATTTTAAATAAATTTATTTCACTTGCACTTATGTTTAAAATATTTTATGAGAATTTAGATTTTGTTCTGCTAAGTTAAATAAATATAAGACACTATATAAATAAATATAAGGAAATGATGTGAATAAATAAGAATTTGTATTTATTCCCATTGAAAGAATTTATTATAATATGCGCAACAACCCTATCGGTAAATTAGATTTAAATAAATGAATTTGGTACTTAACTTGAATTTATTCATGCATCCTAGTAGTTTTTTAATATAAAGTTTAAAATGTCAACTAATTTAAATAAGATTTTATATAAAATATAAGTTGTAAGATATAAGTTATAAGATATATATTAAGTTTAAGTTAAATAAATATAAGGGTGCCACGTAAATAAATAGAAATTCGTCTATATTAAGATTCGAAGAATTAATGATTTTGTTCTTTCAGTGTAGAATAATTTTTTCTACATAATATGAACAATCAATCCTATCGATAAATTGAATTTTAAATAAATGAATTTGATACTTCACTTGAATTTATTCATGCACCCTAGTAGTTTTTAATATTAAGTTTAAAAATGTCAACTAAGATATTTAAATAAGATTTTATATATAAAGTAAAGAACAATTAGGTTTGATTAAATAAGATTCCCTGATAACAGAATTTATGATTTATTCTTCCATGTAGAATAATTCTACATAGTAAAGAAAACATTTTTTATATTATTCCAAAAAACTTTTTTTTTCTTCTCCTCTTTACTCGTCTTTTTCTTAAGAACAAAACTTACGACCGTTCAACGACCTCTCTCGAGTTCACGGTCTCACGGTTCCTGTCGTACCGGGCGTCTCTTTAGTTTATTTAGTTTACATCTGGCTATTAGCGTTAAAATTTTTTATACTATTTGAATTTATCCTGCTAGTCCGAATTATTTCGATTTATTGTGTGACGTAGTGACATAGTATTCATTTTTATTTGGTTTGTATTGTTGATTTAATATTTTGGATTTGTTTTAACTTAATTTTTTACTTCATTTTTTAAGAGCTATAAATTTATTTTTGATTTTTATTTATAATTTAAAATGTTTTCATTTTTAAATGTACAAATTGAAAACATTGATTTAACCGCATTTGATTTAAACGAAGCTTGCCTTGTCCACGATTTAATGGACTGTTGTTTTTGCGGGTTAAGCGATGGAGAACTAGAAATTAAATTTAAAGAAATTGGTAATACTAATTTGGACAATAATAAATTTGTCAAAGTTTTAGATGAAGCGATTATTAAAGAATTTTCTCATGAACCTCTTTCAACCATAAATTTTGACGATATAAACAATGATATGTTGAGGCAAAATTTAATTAATGATTCTGAAATAAATGAGGGCGATAATTTGGAAGAGCTTCTCAATGTAATGGAAGGGACTGAAAATGGTTCAGGGCAAAAATTTAATTAAGATCGATGGGGAGCATGAGGAAATTTCCGGGCAAAATTTAATTAATAATTCGACAATTGAAGAGGTTTATGATTTGGAACAACTTTTGATTATATTAGGAGGGTCACAAATCGCTCAGGGCAAAATGGGGGCGATAATGAGGGAGTTTTAAATAATGATAATGGGATTGGCATTGGGGTTTTTTCGAAAAATAATATGGAAGAGATTTATCTCCCCGTTATTCACCAATTTCGAATGCTTCATCAGATGAATCATCATATGATTCATCTGATGATTCTATCAACAGTGTGAAAACTGTCATACAAACAAAATTTATATCAACAACCATCCAAATTTAGCTATACAAACAGTTTTGCAGACGTTTTGAATTTGAGCTGCGGTGAAATTGTGAGGGACATTGAAGTATATAATTATAATGGAAATTTTGGGAATGAGCAACCTCAATGTTCCTCAAATATCATTTCATGCTCAAATCAAAATCAGGAACAAAATGTATTGGAACAAAATCAATTAAATGTGCCAAAACAAAATTCCACTAATTTATTTGAACAAAATTTCTCAAAAAAGTGCTCTTCGGAAACATTGTTAGATTTGCCATTGTTAGTTTTAAAAGGCCAAAATTGGATGGTGACAATACTAGTTCTCATAATTTAGAGAATCAAAATTTTTCTTTACCCACCGCAATCACAACAGCTCCGATGATCAATTTATCAAATAAGAGTGAATTAGATAAATTTATTCGCATGAAATCTAAACAGAGTTTAAATAAGATTGACACAAAATGCGCAGCATCTAGGTTTAAATCAATGGTGTTCTCTGAATAGCATTTGCAATAATTTTTCCAATTCAACTCTGAAGATGTAAAAAAGTACATACAAAGACAAGGCGATCTTCTTTTAAACTTGGGTAATATATTTAAAAAAAAAATCCATGCTTTTCAACAAATTAAAAAGTTAATCCAAAAGTTTTCTAAATTGCGCCAGCTGAAAAAATTTCTAATTATTCATTGGGTCTTGATAGATCAAATTGTGTTTATTTTAAAGCGACATAACCCTAACCGATTCCATTTTAAAATAACCCTCCTTTGCACACACTGCTTAAGGGAATTTAAAAGAAAATCACACTACCTTCGAGAAAATTTTGTCAATAACGAAAACACCTTTAACATAGAAGATTATATAATTAATCGTAAGTATTTTTTTATAACCTATATACCTATAATTTTCCTTTTAATTTTTCTTTGTAATATTGATTAATAAAGTTTTACAGAGGAATTAAAAAATAATAATTGTTTCAGTTGATCAACTACTTTCAAGACCTCCAATGTGATATTGCCAAAATTGTGAAGTAAATGTCAAATCTAATAGCTGGAGTATACACTTGAGGACAAATATTCATAAAAACAAGAGCTGCATAAAATATGGAAATGGAATTCACATTATCAGGAGTGCATTTAAATGTCGAATGGCTTCCTACTGAATATATTCACAGAATTATCCCATCGACATCAAAAAGTATCAGCAAGATGTTGGTAATAAAGTGCAAACATTAATATGCCAGCGTCAACAAGAATTTACATGTGTTAAAGTAAATTTGGAATATACTATTCCCCAACTTTAATCTCTACTTCAATTAAGTCATTTAATACACCGTTCTTCATTGTAACCCGTACAACTGATCAACAACAGCTTTACGATGATTTATTCAAGATTATTGAAACTAAAGCAGATGAATTGCCGAAACGAGACTCGGGTAATTATTATTTAATCTCAAGAGCTAAGTTTTCTTAATATCACTTGAACATCTTTAACAAATATTATTCAGAACTAATTTTTTAATTCCTAGTCAAGTCAACATCAATAAGTACAACCCATTGAATGCCTTCTCCTACATTAAGACGTAAAAATTTTCTAAATCAATAGTGAATGTGATGTATGAGGACAATTGTTGTTCCGCCTGGGCAGTCGTTTCAGCAGCATACCAGCCAATCAGTAATCCTCGAAAGACCTTATCATATCCAGACTTCAGAAGCGCTTTCGATTTTACAGGTATTGAGTTTCCAGTAAAATTATTAGATATAAAAAAGTTTGAGGAAAATAATAATTTGTCCCTAAATGTATATTGTGTTGAAAAATTTTTAAGATATAATAAAAATGTATGAGATTATCGGTCCTTTACATTATAATAATAAAAAGAAAAAATTACATATTAATTTGCTTTTAATAAGTTCTGATGATGGAAATAACTACTACTGTTGGATAAAGGCTTTAGGTTGCTTCGTATCCAAACAAGTATCAAAAAAGAAAATAAAAAAATACTTATGTGATAGATACCTTCAATATTTTGGAACATATGAAAAACTTAACGCGCATTTAGAACGTGATTGAAGTTTTGTTCGAATTGAGCTTCCTTCAGATAATTTGATTTTGGATAAATTTGAAAATTATATTCCTGCAGATATATTAATGTTTCAAAATATTCAGAAACAGTATAAAGACCCTTTTGTTATTTATGCCGATTTTGAATATTATTTGAAAAATATTGAGAACCAACAATCTATACCTGATTCGACAACTTCATATACTGTTAATACTGCTGAACATATACCCTGGTCATTTGCTTATTATATTAAATCATCATTTGATGAGAATGTTGCTTGTCTTAAATTTATAGAGGTACAGATTGCGCTTTAAAATTTATTGAATACATTGATTAAGTATTTCGCCCTGTATACATTTGAAAAATCAAAATAATCGAAAAGCTTTATTTTTAAAAAATACTTGAATATATTTTTAACTAAACTTTTTTCATCGATCAATCAAAGAATTAGGAAATCCTGTATAAAAAAATCACAACATTTAGATCAACAATAAAAAATATAACATGTAATGAAAAATTAAATCATTTTTAGGTGGCTACTTGTGATATTGATTTATTTTAAAATCAACCTATATATAAATTTCCAAGTTCTCAAATGACATAAAATAGAAACTAAATCATATAACTTTGTCCAATCCTAAATACTGAAGTTCATTTATGATGTAAAAGAAATTTATAAAAAATATTTAAAATAGCAAGTACCATTGAAAGATTTGTCATCTGTAAAACAGATTGAGTATGAAAATTCTAGCATTTGCTACATATGTGAAAAACCTTTTTCAAAAGGAAATTTCATAAAGTGTAGAGATCATTGTCATATTACAGGTAAATATCACTCTAAACTTCCAAAATATATACCAATAGTATTGCATATTTTAAAAACTATGATTCTCACTTATTTATTAAATCGCTTTGCTATAATAAAGATTAGTGTTATAGCTCAAAATAAAGAAAAGTATATTTCTTTTAGTCAGGAAATTTTCGTTGACAGTTATGGGTCAGAAAAGCGGAAACCAGTTGCTATGTGAGTAGTGGGAATAGGGGGCTCCTAGTTGACCCCCCCACCACTTTTTTGATTGGTCAGCCAAGAATGACCTTGTTTCTGATTGGCTGCCCAAGTTCGCCCCCTATTCCGATTGGTTTCATAAACTCCGCCTCTTTTTGCTCCACCTCCTACCTCCTTCCTAACCACCACAGTAGTTGGAGGGGAGCTGGTAGCAGTTGGAGGGGAGCTGGTATTTTAAACGATCGAATCTGAGCGAACTTCAGTCATTCGTGCGCGATGTCAAATAGCGACCAACAACAACAACAACAGCAACTCATTGAACGTGTAGGCCAAGTAATAATTTCCTACCAAAATAACGGAAAAAATCTTACCGATTTTGAAGATCAAGACTTGGCCTTCTTTCCCATCAACTACTTGAAAACATTCGTCGATTCACTTAGTTTACAACAAATTTGGAACAGGTTGCCGGAAAATTATAGAAGTGACGAAGAATTGCAGCTAAATTTACCGTGTTTTAAACACTATCCAATATATCAACACCACATAGACGGCCCACCATTATCAATAAAAAAGTGTTGTAAAATTAAAAAATAGTGTGAACAAGTGAATCGAGTTTCATCGGACAGTCTTCGAAATGGATCAGACACATGTATATTTAGATTCTGCTTGCGATGAAACGATCCAGTCAATGTACAAAGATGAAACAACTCATTTTAACTTGGCTGGAAGAGGAAAGTTTCACGCAAGACAGGATTCTCTGATCACTATTGATCGAAATAATTTCGAAGACGACGATGAAGATGAAGAAGATGATGGGATAGAGGATAATGGCGTTCCAAACGGGTGTGGAGAAGAGGGGCTCGTGAAAGTGGCAAAAATAAATGCAAGTGATACATTGACACCAAATTACCTTACGCGAGAAGTGTGCGTTTTTCAATCTTATGTCGTAATTATTTCATCTTCTGGCGGTGCATATAATTTATGTTGTGAATGTTACTATATACATGCTCTAAATTGCCCAAATGGGAAAAATAATTTTGTTAATAGCCACTATAAACGATCCTTTATATGTTGCGAAAAAGATCTGCAATGCAACACGTGTGAAAACGATTTATTCATAACAACTCCTTCACAAGCATGTATAATATGTAACAAACCAGAACTAAAGAATATGCAAAACCATCTAATTGAAAAATCAAATTTTAAATAAATTTATTTCACTTGCACTTATTCATGCACTATGGCGTTTTTAATATTAAGTTTAAGTTTAAAATATTTTATAAGAATTTAGATTTTGTTCTGCTAAGTTAAATAAATATAAGAAACTATGTAAATAAATATAAGGGAATGATGTAAATAAATATAAGGGAATGATGTGAATAAATAAGAATTTGTATTTATTCCCATTGAAAGAAATTATAATTTGTTCTTTCAGTGTAGAATAATTCTTTTCAAATAATATGCACAACAACCCTACCGATAAATCAAATTTAAATAAATGAATTTGATACTCCACTTGAATTTATTCATGCACCCTAGTAGTTTTTGAATATTAAGTTTAAAATGTCAACTAATTTAAATAAGATTTCATATAAAATATAAGTTGTAAGATATAAGTTATAAGATATAAGTTATAAGATATATATTAAGTTTAAGTTAAATAAATATAAGGGTGCCATCTAAATAAATAGAAATTTGTTTATATTAAGATTCGAAGAACTAATGATTTTGTTCTTTCAGTGTAGAATAATTTTTTCTACATAATATGCACAATCAATCCTATCGATAAATTGAATTTTAAATAAATGAATTTGATACTGCACTTGAATTTATTCATTCACCCTAGTATTTTTTAATATTAAGTTTAAAATGTCAACTAAGACATTTAAATAAGATTTTATATATAAGATAAAGAACAATTAGGTTTAATTCCCTGACAACAGACTATGATTTATTCTTCCATGTTAAAAAAAAAACCTAGTTTTCATTACTGTGCTTGTAAAAAAAATTATATTCATCCTATTCATAATAATTCTTTCAAGTTAAAGAAACTTGGTTATTAGGTGTGATTCTGTATAAGAAATAGAAAAAAATAAAATATTTTCTTCAACGACTTTGTTTTTTATTATTCCTATATCCAAAATACAAATATACATATATACATAAATACATATTTATAATTTATACCATTTTGGGTTGCCAATTGCTGCTGTCTGCCAGAGGTTGCTGCTGCATGCCAGAGGTTGCTGCTGCATGCCAGAGGTTGCTGCTGCATGCCAGAGGTTGCTGCTGCATGCCAGAGGTTGCTGTTGTCTGCCATAGGTTGCTGCTTTGCCATCGGTTGTTGTTGTCTGCCAGAGGTTGCTGCTCTGCAAGAGGCCAATTTATAATTTATAATTTATTGGCCTCTTGCATTTTCGAGGGTAACTCTGCCTTCGCTGCTGCTGCTGTTGTTGTGGCTGCTCCTGATGCTGTTGATGTTGCTGTTGATGTTGCTGTTGCTGCTGTGGCCTCTTGCATTTTCGAGGGTAACTCTGCCTTCGCTGCTGCTGCTGTTGTTGTTGCTGTTGTTGTGGCTGCTCCTGATGCTGTTGATGTTGCTGTTGCTGCTGTGGCCTCTTGCACTTTCGAGGGTAACTCTGCCTTCGCTGCTGCTGTTGTTGCTGTGGTTGTGGCTGTTGTTGCTGTGGTTATGGCTGCTCCTGCTGCTGCTGCTGTTGTTGCTGCTGTTGTTGTGGCTGCTCCCGCTGCTGCTCCCGCTGCTGCTCCTGCTGCTGTTGTTGCTGCTGCTGCTCTGCCATAGGTTGTGGCCGATCTTCTTCCATAGGCTGTTGCTCCATCATCAAAGGTTGAAGATCCATTGCTCGGTCTGGATCCCACTCAAAGGCGATAGGCTCGGGATCCAGGTCTGGCTCAAACATGTGGATAAATTCTTCATCTAAATAGTCAGCCTCTGATGGTGGCGGCCACATCACCGTGTTCTCGGAATTTGGACTCTGACGATCCATCAGATTAATCTGATTTTCCAAGAATCCCAGAAATTCTTGTAGTGTTATAATTATGAACGTACTCATTTTGAGACTTTAAACTTAATGAATGCTAAGTCAAGACGCTGTAAATCCTTATATACAATACTGAAATACCACTTTTCCTACCTCCAGCGGCAAAACCAGTCCGAAGAATGAGAAGAAGAAGAAGGCAAAGATAGCGTGAACTCGAGAGAGGTCGTTCAACGGTCGTAAGTTGTTTTGTTCTTAAGAAAAAGACGAGTAAAGAGGAGAAGAAGAAAAAAAAAAAGTTGTTTTTGGAATAATATAAAAAACGAAAAAAAAAAAAAAATAAAATAATAAAAAAAAAAAATTAAAAAAAAAAAAAAATTAAAAAAAAAAAAATTAAAAAAAAAAAAAAAAAATTTTTATATTATTCCAAAAAACAACTTTTTTTTTTTTCTTCTTCTCCTCTTTACTCGTCATTTTCTTAAGAACAAAACAACTTACAACCGTTGAACGACCTCTCTCGAGTTCACGGTCTCACGGTTCCCGTCGTACCATGCAGTGCCACGCCGTACCAGCCGGTACCAGGCTCTTGGCTGCTTTAAAAGGCGGCTGGGTACGAAGCGTCTCTTCAGTTTACATCTCGCTATTAGCGTACGCTTGTAAAATTATCGAATCTGTTGTGAATATATCTAGATAGTCCGATTTATTTCGAATTGTGTGACGTAGTGACATATTAATTTTTATTTGGTTTGTATTGTTGATTTCATATTTTTGATTTGATATTTTTGATTTAATATTTTTGATTTAATATTTTTGACTTAATACTTTGGATTTTCATTCATTTTTACTTAATCTTCTAAAAGCCAATTTTTGATTTTTGTTGATTTTTCATTTTTGTGGATTTTTTTTGATTTTTTATTGATTTTTTGATTTTTTTATTGATTCATAATTTTTTTATTTTTTAATTTATAATTTAAAATGTCATTTTTAAATGTAAAAATTGAAAACATCGACTTAACAGCCTTCGATTTAAACGACGCTTGCCTTGTGCATGATTTGATTGATTGTTCATTTTGTGGGCTAAGCGACGAGGAGCTAGATATTAAATTTAGGGAAATTGATATTAATACATTTAACAATTCATCTGAATCTGGCGATTCTTCCGAAATTGGTGAAAGCGATATTTTGACACAGCTCTTAAAAGTTTTGGATGAATCTATTATCCCTGATATTCCTCAAGAACCTCTTGAAACAATTAATTTCGATGATTTAAATAATGATATATTAAGGAAAAATTTAATTAACAATTCTGAAATAAATGAGGGATATAATTTGGAACAACTTTTAGATATATTAGAAGGGGGTGAAATTTGTGAAAATAGCTCAGGGCAAAATTTAATTAAGGGTGATGTGGAATATCAGGAGACTTTTGAGAGCTGTGAGGAACAAAATAATAAGGGGGTTTTAAACAATAATAATAATGGGGTTGGTAACGAGGGAGCTTTAAATAATGATAAGAGGATTGGCATTGGGGGTTTTTCGAAAAATAATATGGAAGAGGTTTATCGCCCCCACTATTCGCCAATTTCAGATGCATCGTCAGATTCATCAGAGGATTCCAACGACAGCGTTGAGACTGTTATAAACGTCTCAGCCAAAGCTCAGCATAATTTTATTAAAGTGTTGGATCAAAATTTAATTGAAGTGTTGGATCAAAATTTTATTCAGGGGTTTGAACAACCATCCAAATTTGGCTATACCAGAAATTCAGTAAATTCGGTAGATGTTTTTGATTTGAGTTGTGGCGAAATTGTGGGGGACATTGAGGTATATACTTATACTGAAAATTTTGAAGATGAGCAGCCTCAATGTCCCTTAATTTCTTCCTGTAATCAAAATCAATTTTTGAAAAATCCTTCTGGCCTAAATTTAGAACAAAGTTCTGAAAATTTAATTGAAAAAAATTTACCCAAAAAACGTTCTTTATCAGAAACAAATGATTGTTCAGATTTAAAAAAGTCAAAATTGGACGGTGATATTTCTAGTTCCCAAACTTTAGGGGCACAAATTTCAAAAAATTCTTTACCAGTCGCTGTAACAACAGCTCCGAAAATCAATCCAACAAATAAAGTCGCTATTGGAGAATTAGATAAGTTTCTACATAAGAAAACTAAGCCGAGCTTAAATAGGAATGAAACAAGGTGTGCCACATCTAGATTTAAGTGAATGGTTTATTCCTATTTAAACTTAGATAATATATGTAATAATTTATCTAATTCGACTTTAAAAGACGTTAAAAATTGTATTCAACGACAAGGCGATCTTCTTTTAAATTTGGGAAATATATTTTTTAAAAAAAATCCATGTTTTTCTTCAAATTAAAAAGTGAATCCAAAAGTTAATTCAAAAGTAAATCCAAAAGTTTTCTAAATTGCGCGAGCTGAAAAAATTGCTAATTATTCTATGTCATTGGGTCTTGATAGATCGAAATTGTATTTATTTAAAAGCGACACGGCCCTAACCGATTCCATTTTAAAATGACTCTCCTTTGCACACACTGCTTAAGAGAATTTAAAAGAAAATCACATATTGTACGCCACCTTCGAGAAAATGTTGTTAATAACGAAAACACCTTTAACTTGGAAGATTATATAATTAATCGTAAGTATTTTTTTATAACATATTTAGCTATAATTTTCCTTTTAATTTTTCTTTTTATTATTAATAAAGGTTTACAGAGGAATTAAAAAATAATAATTGTTTCAGTTGATGAACTACTTTCAAGACCTCCAATGCGATTTTGCCAAGATTGTGAAGTAAATGTCAAATCTAATTCCTGGAGCACACACTTGAGGACAAATATTCATAAAAACAGGAGCTGCATAAAATATGGAAATGGAATTGACATTATCAGGAGTGCATTTAAATGTCGAATAGCTTCCTACAGAATATATTCGCAGAATTATCACATCGACATCAAAAAGTTTCAGCAAGATGTTGGTAATAAAGTGCAAACATTAATACGCCAGCGTCAACAGGAATTTACATGTGCTAAAGTAAATTTGGAATTATTTGGAATATATTATTCTCCAACTTTAACCTCTACTTCAATTAAGTCATTTAATACACCGTTCTTCATTGTAACCCATACAACTGATCTACAACAGCTTTACGATGATTTATTCAAGATTATTGAAACCAAAGCAGATGAATTGCCGGAAAGAGACTCAGGTAATTATTATTTAATCTCAAGAGCTAAGTTTTCTTAATCTCAAGAGCTAAGTTTTCTTAATATCACTTGTACATCTCTAACAAATATTATTCAGAACTAATTTTTTAATTCCTATTACAGGGTGGGCTCTACAAAGAATTCTGCATTTGGAAGTCAACATCAATAAGTACAACCCATTGAATGCCTCCTCCTACATTAAGATGCATCACTTTTCTAAATCAATAGTGAATGTGATGAATGAGGACAATTGCTGTTTCGCCTGGGCAGTGGTTTCAGCAGCATACCAGCCAACCGGTAATCCTCGAAAGACCTCATCATATCCAGACTTCAGAGACGCTTTCGATTTTACAGGTATTGAATTTCCAGTAAAATTATTAGATATAAAAAAGTTTGAGGAAAAAAATAATTTGTCCATAAATGTATATGGAGTTGAAAAATTTTTAAGGGATAATAAAAAGGTATATGAGATTGTCGGTCCTTTACATTATAATAATGAAAAGAAAAAATTACATATTAATTTGCTTTTAATAAGTTCTGATGATGGAAATAACCACTACTGTTGCTTGGTATTCAAACAATTATCAAAAAAGAAAATAAAAAAATACTTATGTGATGGATGCCTTCAATATTTTGGAACATATGAAAAACTTAACACACATTTAGAACGTGATTGTAGTTTTGTTCGAATTGAGCTTCCTTCAGATAATTTGATTTTGGATAAATTTGGCAATTATATTCCTGCAAATATATTAAAGTTTCAAAATATTCAGAAACAGTATAAAGCTCCTTTTGTTATTTATGCCGATTTTGAATGTTATTTGAAAAACATTGAGTGCCAACAATCTACACCTGATTCGACAACCTCATATACTATTAAAACTGCTGAACATATACCCTATTCATTTGCTTATTATATTAAATCATCATTTGATGAGAATGTTGTGTGTCTTAAACTTTATAGAGGTACAGATTGTGCTATAAAATTTATTGAATACATTGAAAATGATGTAAAAGAAATTTATAAAAAATATTTAAAATATCAAGTACCATTGAAAGATTTATCATCTGTGGAACAGATTGAATATGAAAATTCTAGCATTTGTTATGTATGTGAAAAACCTTTTTCAAAAGGAAATTTCATAAAGTGTAGGGATCATTGTCATATTACAGGTAAATATCGAGGAGCCGCCCACTCAATATGTAATTTGCATTTTAAACCTCCAAAATATATACCAATAGTATTGCATAATTTAAAAAACTATGATTCTCACCTATTTATTAAATCGCTTTGCTATAATAAAGAAAATATTAGTGTTATAGCTCAAAATAAAGAAAAGTATATTTCTTTTAGTAAGGAAATTTTCGTTGATGTGTCAGAAAAGCGGAAACCAGTTGCTTTGCGACTACGCTTTATAGATTCTTTTCAATTTCTCCCAGAGTCTTTAGAGTCACTATCACAAACTCTACAAGATTCACAATGTTTTGAAATTAAAAAGTTTTTCTCAAATGCTGATGAATTTCGATACATTAGACAAAAAGGGGTATTTCCATACTCTTACATAGATTCCAACGAAAAATTAAATGAGAAATCTCTACCATTGACTGATAAATTTTATAATAACTTAACCGATGAAAATATCTCTCCTCAAGACTACAGTCGTGCTGTAGAAGTGTGGAATCTATTTAAGTGTTCTACAATAGGGGCTTATTCCGATATTTACTTAAAATCAGATGTTTTACTTTTGGCTGATGTTTTTGAAAATTATAGATCCACATGTATTAAAACCTATAAGTTAGATCCTGTTAATTATGTCACTAGCCCTTCTATGTGCTGGGATGCAATGATGAAATTAACTAATGTAGAATTAGAATTATTAACGGAACCAGATATGCTTCATTTTTTCAAAAAAGGTGTTCGTGGTGGGGTTAGCACTTGTTCCAAACGCAAATCTGAAGCAAATAATCCATTCTTAGAAAATTTTAATCCTGAAAGACCTACAACATATATCGCTTACTTAGACGCCACAAATTTGTATGGTTATGCTATGAAACAATATTTGCCTGAAAAAAATTTTGCTTGGGTACCTAAGCTCGAAATAGAAACTTTAAATATATCCGAACTTTCAGATACATCATCTATAGGATACATATTTGAAGTTGATTTAGAATATCCAAATTATTTACATGATAGTCATAATGATTTCCCATTTTGTCCTGAACAATATACACCACCAATTTCAAACCACTCAAAATTAATTCCAAACTTACATAATAAATATAACTATATCATTCACTACCGATATCTGAAACAATGTCTACAATTTGGACTCAAAATCATAAAAATACACAGAGCAGTTAAGTTTACACAATCACCATGGTTAGCGGAATATATAGATTTAAATACAAATTTACGAAATTTATCTAAAAATAAATTTGATAAAAATTGTTATAAATTGGCAAATAATTCAATTTTCGGTAAAACCATGGAAAATGTTGATAGGCGAGCAGATATTAAATTAGTATCTCAATGGGAAAGACAGGGTAATAAATTTAGTGCCGAAAAACTTATTTCTAAACCTCAATTAAAGGATTTTAAAATTTTCTCTGAAAATCTAGTTGCTCTTCAACTTCAACAGGTTTGCATTGAATACAATAAACCAATTTATGTTGGGATGAGTATTCTGGATATTGCAAAAACTGTAATGTATAATTTTTATTATGGGTATTTAAAAGTAAAATATGGTAATAATTTAAATTTATTATATACGGATACTGATTCCTTAATTCTTGAAGTTCAGACCCAAAACTTTTATGAAGATATGAAGCTAAATCTGGATAAATTTGATACTTCTAATTTTTCTGAACAAAATATTCATTGCATGCCTATTACAACATCAGTTGTTGGTAAATTTAAAGATGAGTACAAAGGGATTCCCATTGAAAGTTTTTATGGAACTGGTGCTAAAGCATATTGTATAAAATCCAAAAATAGTGTAGATAAAAAAGCAAAAGGCGTTAGTAGATCATGTATAAAAAATCAATTAACATTATCAGATTATAAAGATGTTGTTGAGAAAGGTGACAAAATATTCTGCACCATGTATGTATTCAAGTCAGATATGCATAATATATACACTAATTTGTTAAATAAATTGGCATTAACAACTCATGATGATAAAAGATATTGTATACCAAATTCCACAAAAACTCTTGCATGGGGACATAAGGATATTTTGGAAACAGATTTTTTTGATAAAGATATGAAAATGATGTATGATACTCTAACTTTTTTAAGTTCTGGAAACGAAAATGGATCTAAAAATAAAAAACCGCGATTAGAATTAACTACTCCAAGTAATTTTTCATCTTTATAAAGACATCATTTTATATGATGATAAATTATGTAAGTCGTTTTTGAAGCTTTAAAAGTTGGAGGGGGAACTGAATCCAAAAACATATATATTGTATAGAAATACCATTATTTGTTAGTAATATTACAACAATGACTGCTGCATCTTTAATAGTTTTAGTTTCCCTTGTTGGAAATGTGATATATGTAAATTACATTCCCAATACAGTTAGGGCTGATATATGTATAAATGCCCTCAAAAATGAAACCGACTGCTACAAACAGATGAAAATGACATATCTTGTTGGAAATTCACACTTTTTTACCTATAATGTAACTGATTCTGCTTTGTGTGAAAATACATACATAAAAATTAAATATTCCATGACAAACAAACCATTACAATATTCAGATTGGATTCCTTTCAATAATAAAAAAGAAGAATCTTGTCATTGTGTCTGTTGTTATATATTTGTTATTATATTTACAGCAGCAATATTTATTTGTACATGTTTAATTTTATTGTATTTCATGAAAAAATATCTATAAAAATATTTAATAAATGTTAAAAAAATAATATAAATTTTGTTTTTTATTGATTCTCGTTAGTATAAAGACATTTAAAGTTTATCCCCTCCTCTTAAATGGAGAGGGAAAATAAGTTTACCCCTCCACTTGAGAGGAGAGGGAAAATGTATAAAATTTAGGAGCAAACGGATTGATAGTTAGTTTTTTGAGAGCAAGCAGATAGCCAGTTAGTTTTTGAAATACATCATTTAAAATGTTCAGTAATCAGAGTAAAAATATATTTGAAAATTCACCATTAAAAAAGAAAATAAAAAAAACAATTATAAATTCTACAAAATATAATTTAAATAATTCTAACTCTAAATATGCTGTGATTGGTTTGTGGGTGGAAAGTGATTTTCTACCATGTATTGAACTTGGTGGTAAAAATGGTCAGTCTGTGATATTAAATGAAGATGATTGGAAGAACTTATTGCAATATCAAGGAGTTATAACAAATTATATGTTTTCACCAAATGTTTTCAATGAACCGATATATTTGCAAAATTTATCTATTCATTTTGAAAAGATTGGTGAATTACCAATAGTGAAGATTGTGAAAAGCTGTGATTTTATTTACTATGGAAATGAAACTGTGTGCAGACTATGGGAACAAATTCCACTTATAGAATATAGACTAAATGTTTTACAAAAACAAAACTTTCGACGTTATTTCAACGTTTTTAGAAATAACAATTTTTACGACGGAGATTCTTTTGACAAAATATATAATGTCCTTTCTCCAAAACAAAATCTAAATAGTGAAAATGTGTGTTCCATGCTGGAACTGCTGTTGAATCATCCCGAAGAACTAGAACAAAAATTAAAGTCTAAGCACTATTATGAAGAAGACAGTATCTATTGATGAATCAAGAAACCAAATTCATCTGATGGTTGCTTGGAACTTCGCCTACAGAAAAGCTCGTATGACTTCTGAAGAGTTTATAAATCAAAAACATTTTAGAAGAAGGATTAAATTGACTGAAGAAATTTTAAATCCCATATTAGACTCTGATTATAGGAATATTGTATTTAAAAAAATGTTTATGTAATAAGCTTATTTTTAAATAAAACAAATATATATAAAAAATCATTTTTTTTTTTATTACAAACATCAATTATTATTACAGCATTAATTACTATTACATCACATCTCTCTTGAAGATCCAAGAGTTATAAGATTTATCTAATCCTAACCATTTTACAAATACTTTGTTTCCTTTCTTTCTTAACACTTTTTCCACCAGATATACATTTGGGTGTCTTACTTTTTGAAGTTCTTCTTCATAGAAACCTCCTTGAATATCTATCCCATTTCCATCTTGAATCAAATACGTTGTTGGATTAGTAAGCTGGATTTTTTTTATTTGAAAAATTTCGTTTGACCAGTTGGGCGTGTAACCTTTAGAAAATTGTTCGCGAATCTTGCTTATTCGTACTCTATCACTGACACGAAATTTTGGTGATCTGGGATCCACAGTTTTCCTATGAGTATAAGCTGATTTCAAGATTTCCATTTCATTCTTTTTGTTAACTTCGTTTGGTTTTTTTCCGATTGTTGAATGCTTAGTATTATTGTATTCTGTAATTATTTCTTTAAGAAAGCTGATCCATTTATAATTACCTAGTAAACTAAACTTTTTCCACATTTTGTTTTTTATCGTTCTATTTACTCTCTCTACAATACTAGCTTTCATATTAGAAAATGTGTTGTAATGATTAATTTTGAACTGCTCCATAAGTTTCTGAAAGTCTTGATTAAAGAATTCTTTACCCTGATCAGTATTCAGATTTGTTGGGGGAGTTTTTAAAGTTAATAGAATTTTTTTCATTGCAGCTGCTACATCTTTACCAGTTTTGGATTTTACAGGTTCTGCCCATACAAATTTAGAAAACACATTTATTACCATTAAAATATATCTTAAACCCCTATTAAATTTCGCATATGGCTGCATTTCTATCAGATCAGCTTGAAATAGATCATTAAGCCCTTTTACAATTGTTCGTCTCCTTCTATATCGCCTTCTCGCCGGTTTATGTAATTCATTTACAACGTCTTGCTTAATTTTACTCATTATTAATTTATACCTTACTCTCGAAAATAAATCCCACAAATAACTTTACCTCCTTCTAAACCGTTTATAAAAGCCCTTTATCGCTGATGTTGTAAAATATAAAAAAAATCATCTCAGTTTTTTTTAGTAAGTTCTTTAATTTTATTTTCCATTGCTTCAAATGATTTTTTATTTTCATTTATAATTTCTTTTATTGACGAATTTATTTGGGTGATGTTGTTAGTAAGATCAGAAATTTTTACATTAAATTTATTTTCCATTGTTTCAAATGATTTGTTATTTTCATTTCTAATTTCTTTTATTGACGAATTTATTTGGGTGATGTTGTTATTAAGATCAGACATTTTTACATTAAATTTAGTTTCCAAAAGAACATTTGATAACGTATAATCTTTTTTGAAACCACCTAATGTTGAATTCATTTCTTCTCTTGCATAATTCATTGTATCATTAAATTCTTTTCTAGAAACTTCAGCAGCTCTTTGAACTAATTCGTTTAAAGATTTTATTTCTTTTGTTAATTTATCTTCTAGATTTTTTATATCTTTTCCTAATTGAAATTCTGCATTTGTAATATCTAATGTCATTTTCACAATTTTTTTTTCTATATTTTTTATGTCTGACGCTGTCTTTTCAGCTTTGTGTAGTATATCTGTATAAGATGTTTCAAGTTCTTTTATGAGTAAAGAAGTCTCCTCGATTTTTGAACTATTATTTTTAATTTTAATTAATACATCCTTTTTAGAAACTTCTATTATAGCTTGCACTACTTCTAGTAAGGATTCTAATTCTTTTTGTAATTTCTCATCGATTGCCTTTGTAAAATTTCCCTCGTCAAAAGACGTTTCAGATTTGGTTTTCAGATTGTTTAATTGCTTTAGTATATCCTCGATTTTTTCATTATCTTTTGTAATTTGATCTTTGAATTTTGTTTCAATTTTTTCATTTTCGTTTTGAAAATCCTCCTTCAATTTGTCTTCTAAATATTGTAAATTTGATTTATATGCATTGATTTTAATTTCAAATTCTTTAATTTGTTCTTTAAATTCATTAACTTTGTCGGTATCTTTTTTGTGAATTAGGAAATGAGTGTTCATTGATTTTTCAAGATTTTGTGTATTTTTATCCATAACGTCATGTATTTTCTTAAAATTCCTTACTTCTTCTGCTACTCTATCATTAAGCAAATTAGTAAAATTTTGAAACTTTGATGTAATTTCCTTGGAAATACTGTTCTTGACATTGTCAATTGCTGAAGTATCCTTAATTATTGATTTAATTGATGTAATTTCATTTTTTATTTCATTTTCAAAATCATCAACTTTATCATATTTTAACTTCACTACGTCAAAGTCATTTGCATATTTAGAAACTTTCTGAGAAAATTTTTCTACTACATCATCATTTCCATCAACAGTATTTTTCAAATTAATTATCTTGTCATTATATTCAGGAATAACTTTATCCTCAAATAACTTAATCTTTTTTGCAATATTTTGTATATTGTTATCATATTCATTTATTCTCTTATTTAAATTATTAACATCGCTTTTCAACCCGGGATCTAAATTTTGAATTAATTTGTTTTCAATATATTTGACATCGCTTTTAAAAATTTTTATTATTTTCTCTTCAACATTTGATAATATTTTATTTTCTAGTGATAATAATGTGTTTAGAGCAGATTTTTTTGAAATATGACGACCAAATTTATCGATGGTCATTTTAGAAATGTTTAAAAGTATCTATTATGTCCTTTTATATAATAATATTCGCTTCTCTTAGTTCTTCAATAATAGAAATAATTTCATTGTTATGACCAGTGTGTCCCGCAAGCATGGATGCTACCAATAGTCGAAGTCTCTCAACAAGTTCGTTTACATTATCCCAATATATGTAATCTGTATTAGGTTTATTAACTTTTAAAGTTATACCAAATCCGGTTTTTTTTGAAGACACTCGACTTTCTCTATATGGAGCTTTGCGTCTTTCAAAAAATCCCTGGACTGCTTGTTGAGATTCGGGATTTAGAGTTTTAGTTTTTGTAATTCCTTTGCTTTGCAAATAAGGTCCTATTATAGAAATATATTTATGTGATCCATTCCCCTGCACCTGCTCATTTGGATCATTATTTCTACGGTA
The DNA here is from genome assembly GCA_034092305.1 of Diaprepes abbreviatus. Taxonomy (NCBI): domain Eukaryota; kingdom Metazoa; phylum Arthropoda; class Insecta; order Coleoptera; family Curculionidae; genus Diaprepes; species Diaprepes abbreviatus. The sequence goes on from JASJET010000022.1 coordinate 4,621,065, forward strand.
TGCATTGGTTCTTTTTAAAATATCCATATAATTTTCCAAATCTTGTTTTTTATACCCTATTGGTTCTTTTTTAAATAATAACTCATATAAACCTGGTGTACCTGTATAGGTTATTCCTTCAATTTTGATGTTTTTACCAATAATTTCGACAGGTTTTTGAGTTAAACCCAAAAAGAATTTCTCGGTTTCCAAATCATGAACTATTCCATATTGGTGATCAAACTCATGTTCAACATCTTTTACACCGCTATCAATATATTGGCGAGGTAATTCATCAAATCCTAATAAATATTCTTTATATAAATCTGTATCAACAAATGTTCTAACTGTTTGCCGTGTTTGTTCCAGTATATCTGAAAGATTTCCTATTGTGGAGTGTGAACCTGAAGAAGGGTTTGTTTCTGCAATAATACTTGTTTGTTGTATAGATGGCATTTGACTTGCTGAAGCTAAACTCGCGTCCCAGTCAATAATCGATGGTATTTCTGTAGGAAGGAGTGGAGTTTTTCCCGTCTTTCTTTTTTCTGGTGTTGATGTTCCATATTGTAATTTTCTCTTTGGTGTTAGTGTTTGAATTGATCTTTTCTGTGGTGTTTCATAAATTTTTTTAATTGGTGTGTGTAGCTCTTCCTTTATTTCAACAGGTTCAATTTTACCAATCGTTGAAATTAATTCTTGTAAGGGTTGAGTTATCGGTTTATATGTTTCCTCCAATTTAGTTTGCGCCTCAAATTCCGCATTTTTTAAACTCTGATATTTTTGTTTAACAGCTTTTCTTGATTTAACTAGCTCTCTTGCTAAACGTTCATCCATGATTGGTATAATTTACCATCAAACGTTTATTTTTATAAGTAAATATATGAATCAAATCCTTTTCGATATCGGCCAGATTTCACATTAGAGTCTTTGTCTATTACTAAAAATCCAAATTTATCTTTCCAACATATTAAGCACAACTCATTAAATTGGTTTAATGACATATCAACATTAACATGATCATCATAAATATGTTTTAAGTTTGTTCGATCTTGTTGAAATATAACAATTAAATTTGCATTGTCACGAATTAATTGTTTCGGAATAGAAGAATATGTTTGACATAAATAAAAACAATCAGTATTTTTGTGTCTTCCGAAACAAAAATAGTCCTTTACAACATTCTGATTACAACACACTATATCATCAAATATTATTATAGAGTTTGGTTTAACTTGTTTTGGTGAAACAATTGTTTCTTCATTTTCAGATTCATAGTATCCAATTTTTTTCAAAGGTTTAAAAAGTGTTCTCAAATATTTATACTTTGGTTGATATAAGGATTTTGAATAAACATACAGATTTTCAAATCGCAAACCATTCGGATCTTCAATCAAACTAATAATAACATTGGTTTTGCCACAGCCTGACGGGCCAATAATTAACCCTCTTTTACTATTTCCCTCAAACAGTTTTCCATGTTTTCTAAAACCATTCACTGAACTTTCATGATCCTTAATTGTTATAGAGTATGGTTGTTTCTCAACTCTCATTTTATATATAAAACAAACTATTAATATTCAGTATTGTGATGTAACTGGTTAGTTATCACTAGGATTGCAACTATATATAATGTTTCCATCACATAATAAACGAATCATTTACAAGACAAACAGCAAAAGGAAAGGAAGTGGTTTAGTAAACTCATTAATAAATAAATTACCCTTTGAATTGCATATTCCTGGTTATAATTTTTGTGGACCTGGAACAAAATTGGAAAAACGATTGTCAAGGTGATAAAGGTATAAATTTATTGGATGAGGCTTGTAAAGAACACGATATTGCTTACTCACAATCAAATGATATAAAAAGAAGGCATTTAGCTGATAAAGTATTAGCTGACAAAGCTTTATCAAGGTTCAAAGCTAAAGATTCTAGTTTTGGGGAAAAAACTGCTGCACTAGGAATTACTGGTGCTATGAAAATTAAAAGAAAATTAGGTATGGGACTTCGAACGAGAAGAAAGTTCAAGCGAAAAACTCGAAAAGGACGAGGACTATCATTATCTCAGGTAATTTCAAAAGCTAGAAAAGGAATTAAGGGGAAACGTTTTAAAGACCTAAATGAAAGTATTCAAACTGCTTTAAAAGTTATTAAAAAAACTGGTAAAGTGTTACCTCCAAAGAAAAGGGTAATTCCAATCCCAAAGACTGGCGGATTTCTTCCACTTATACCTTTATTTGCTGGTTTGTCTGCTCTTGGTGCTCTTGGAGGAGGGGCTGCAGGTATTGCTAAAGCAGTAAATGATGCAAAAGCAGCCAAAGCGAAATTAGAAGAATCTAAACGACACAATCAAATGATGGAGTCCATTGCGGTAGGAAAAAAAGGAAGTGGACTTTATTTAAAACCCTATAAAACAGGATGTGGATTATACTTGAAACCTTATTCAAAAAACTGCTAAAACATATACCTCGAAAAGCACTTACAAATTACGATTTACTTAAATACGCTAAATATTTACAAATTCCCAACTTTCGTGGTATTTTTATGAGGGATAAATTACCAAAAAAGATAAAGTTAATTGAAAGTGCAATTGTCAATCTAGATAATCACAGTGGTGTTGGCACTCACTGGATAGCATATACAAAAAAAGGAAAAAACATAATATATTTTGATAGTTATGGTAATTTGCGACCCCCTTCTGAATTAATTAAATATTTTTATAGCGACCAAAATAATAATATTGTTAATTATAATTATAACAGTTATCAAAACTTTAACAAAACAAATTGTGGTCAATTGTGTCTAAAATTTCTTTATAACCATATGTAACACCTAATTTTAGTTTATTATTAAACATATTTTTAAAGTAAAATGTCATATAGTTTTGTTCTTAGCGGCAATTCCGCTATTTTAACATCAGAGTTACATCCTCCAATATATTTAGATGAAGATGTTGAATATGTTATCGGTCTTGTAAATTTCGAAACTTTTAATGCAATTCCCAATATTGATGTTGGGAATAATGTATTAATTCATGATGAAAATTTAGAAATAGCCATACCCCCAGGTAGCTACGAATTAGAAGACATAACAGATTTTTTAAAAAAACACTTGGATGAGGATAAAATTAGTTTTAGTCTTTATGCAAATAATAATACTTTACGTACACATCTTAAATGTTCAGCCCCCATAACTTTTCGTGAAGGAACTATTGGTAAATTATTAGGGTTTAAAAATGGGCGATTGGAAGCCAACATTGAACATATATCAGATTTTCCCGCGGAAATAATTAAAGTAAATTCAATAAATATAGACTGCAGTATTGCAGAGGGATCATATTTAAACGGGAAACCTGTTCATATAATACACCAATTTTTCCCGAGCGTTGCTCCAGGGTTCAAAATAATTGAGTCACCTCAAAACGTCATATATTTCCCAGTCACCGTTAAAGTAATTGATAAAATAGCCATTAAAATAATAGATCAGGAAGGTGATTTGGTTAATTTTAGAGAAGAAACCATAACCATCAGACTACATCTTAAAAAAGTAGATTAAAGATGGTAATATTATATAACAATAAATCTGCAAACTTTACTAGAAAATTTAATAATAAAAACATTAATAAGACAAGAAAGAAACCAACTTCCTTTAGTAGGAAATCAAACTTCCAAAGGTTAACACCTTCTAATAGAAAATTTCTTCAAAGTTTGGGTTTTAAACTTAAATAAAAATGGATTATTTAAATGTAAGAGAAAATGTATTGGTTGATGAATCAATATTAAGCTGGGAAATTCTTTCTTTCGATCCTTTTAATCCTACAAAACTCGGACCAAATGATGAAATCAGAATTGCTTTGCAACAAACAGGAAAATATCCTTTACCTTGCAAAAGTGAAATTTATGTGGAATTGCAAGTAACTAAAGAAGATGATTCCCCTTTAGCTAATACTGTTTTAATTAATAATGCTCCGGCATTTTTATTTAAAGAATTACGCTATATTTTAAATGGTGTTACTATTGACTCCGTTCGGGATATTGGTATAACTTCAACTCTTAAGGGATATATTTCATTTAATCAAAATGAAAGTGCTAAATTGGAAAATGCCGGTTGGTATCCGAAAACAAAATCTAAAGAAAAAATTATGACTGATGACAAAGGTAATGTTTCATTATGTATACCATTAAAGATGTATTCAGGATTTTTTGAAGATTATAATAAGATTATTCTTAATTCACAACAAGAACTTATTCTAATAAGAAGTAATGATGATACAAATGCATTATTATCCAGTAATGAAGATGAAAAACCCAAAGTTAAAATTACCAAGTTGTGTTGGAGAGTTCCTCATCTTACTGTAGCGATTCCGCAAGAATTAGCACTTACCAAAATTATTGACAAAAATAGTGATATACTAATAACCTTCCGAAGCTGGGAATTAGTTGAATATCCAGAGTTATTGGAAACTACGAGGCACAACTGGCCCGTAAAAACATCTACAAAAGTCGAAACGCCACGTCATGTTCTAATTGCTTTTCAGAAAAATAGACGTGGTAATCTAAAAATGGATATGAGTAAATTTGATCATTGTAATTTAAGAAATATGAATGTCTTTTTAAATTCAGAAAGATATCCTTACAATGATCTTCAACTTGACTTTGAAAATAATAAATTTGCTACTCTGTATGAAATGTTTACAGACTTTCGTCAAGGGTATTATAACTCTCCAGTGGAACCAATTTTTAATCCGAAAGAATTTAAAGAAAATGCTCCTATAGTTTACATTAATTGTTCACATCAAAGAGATTTACTACAAACAGGTCCAGTAACCATGAGAATTGAATTTGAAACCAAGGAAAAAATTCCCCCTAAAACAGCGGCATATTGTGTTATAATTCATGATAAAGTTTTCAGTTACAATCCATTAACAAAAATTGTGAAACAGTTGTAATACAATTTCCTTAAGATAAAATACTCTTTTTAAACAAACCGCTACTTACGCTTAAGAGCGCACGCGTCAATTTTGATATTTATTAACGTAGCCAAACCAGAATTCTTCATTTATATAATGTCTTACGAGATTTCAGTTCGAGTATTAGATTTTCAACTTCAGTTGCAGAAATTAAAAAAACAAATAAGTGAATATCAATTAAAAGTAGAAATGATCAAGAAATTCAAATATTTGAAAATATGAAACTTATTCTAGATCTTCAAGGATTCAAAATTGAAAATAATAAATTTATTGTAAAGGAATTAGCAGCGTACGATGGGCAAAAGACAAGTCATTTTATTTTCAAAGCTCCATTTCCGATGGGTCATTTACCATCCTATTTACACAAACAAGCTCTGTGGTTAATAAAAAATTACCATTGCATTGAATGGTGTGAAGGATTTACACCATTACACAAATGTGGAGATATCATAAGAGATTTAAGCGCTAAGGTGGACTATGTTTATGTAAAAGGGGAAGAAAAGGCAGATTTCGTAAAGAAGTATTCCATGAAACCAGTTATCGAGATTGATGAACAACCCACCCTAAAGAAAATGGATCCTTGCTGCTTTTATCATCAAAAAATACCATGTGTATGTGCATTATCAAATGTTTATTACCTTTACAACAATTTTTTTATGTAATAAAAGACTTGATTACAAATTATGTGTTTTATTTTCTAACATTGTTTTAATACATGAAATATTATTATTTAATCCTAGTTCTTGAAGTTTACATATTAAAATATCTATATTTTTATTTTTTAAATATTCGCTACAACATTTAGCTGCTAGTAAACATAATTCCGCATGTTCCATATAATTTAAAAACAATATAATATTCTGCGCTTCACTTTCTTGACCTTCATATGCATAAAACTCGGAACAGGCTGCGGACATCAAAAACTCTTCATACATTTCTCTTATTAATAATTCCATAATAAATCCTACACTAAAACCACCCTGTTTCTCAATATCTCTTTATCTCTCTCTTCCTCTTCCACGATTTCTTTTAATATATCAGGATCTTTTATATAATCCTTCAATATCCTTAAAAAGTAACTGAATCCTATTTTCTTTATTTCATGAAAGAACTTCGGCAAATTTTGGGTTTTTCTATAATTTAAACAGGCTTCTGCAGCTAATTGGTATTGGAAGGCAGTCTCATAATATACCTGTGCCCACTCGGGGTGTGTTTTCCTTAGCATTGCATTCTTTAATTCGGAATTTTGAAGTTTAGTAAACTGTTTACCTAATTTGATTATTTCATTTTGCAAATCACTGTTCATAACTACCACTTATTTTTAATTTAACACTGTTCTTTATTAGTGGTGAATCTTCTATATAAGCTTAAGACTAGTTGTAAATGAATGTAGCTCGCTCAGATTCAGTCCTTTAAAATACCAGCTCCCCTCCAACTGCTACCAGCTCCCCTCCAACTACTGTGGTGGTTAGGAAGGAGGTAGGAGGTGGAGCAAAAAGAGGCGGAGTTTATGAAACCAATCGGAATAGGGGGCGAACTTGGGCAGCCAATCAGAAACAAGGTCATTCTTGGCTGACCAATCAAAAAAGTGGTGGGGGGGGTCAACTAGAAGCCCCCTATTCCCACTACTTATGTGACTACGCTTTATAGATTATTTTCAATATCTCTCAGAGTCTTTAGAGTCGCTATCAGAAACTCTACAAGGTGCACAATGTTTTGAAATTAAAAAGTTTTTCTCAAATGCTGATGAATCTCGATACATTAGACAAAAAGGGGTATTCCATACTCTTACAGATTTCAACGAAAAATTAAATGAGAAATCTCTACCATCGATTGATAAATTTTATAATAACTTAATCGATGAAGATATCTCTCCTGAAGGCTACAATCGTGCTGTAGAAATGTGGAATCTATTTAAGTGTTCTACAATAGGGGCTTATTCCGATATTTACTTAGAATCTGATGTTTTACTTTTGGCTGATGTTTTTGAAAATTATAGATCCACATGTATTAAAACCTATAAGTTAGAGAGATCCTGTTAATTATGTCACTAGCCCTTCTATGTGATGGGATGCAATGATGAAATTAACTAATGTAGAATTAGAAAATTTTAATTCTGAAAGTCCTACAACATATATCACTTACTTAGACGCCACAAATTTGTATGGTTATACTATGAAACAATACTTGCCTGAAAAAAATTTTGCTTGGGTACCTAAGCTCGAAATAGAAACTTTAAATATATCAGAACTTTCAGATACATCTTCTACAGGCTACATATTTGAAGTTGATTTAGAATATCCAAATTATTTAAATGATAGTCATAATGATTTCCCATTTTGTCTTGAACAATATACACCGCCAATTTCAAACCACTCCAAATTGATTCCAAACTTATATAAATATAACTATATCATTCATTACCGATATCTGAAACAATGTCTCAAAATCATAAAAATACACAGAGCAGTTAAATTTACACAATCACCATTGTTATATATATATATATATATATATATATATATATATATATATATATATATATATATATATATATAGATTTAAATACAAATTTACTAAATTCATCTAAAAATAAATTTGATAGAAATTGTTATAAATTGGCAAATAATTCAATTTTTGGTAAAATCAAGTTAGTATCTCAATGGGAAAGACAGGGTAATAAACTTAGTGCCGAAAAATTTATTTCTAAACCTCAATTAAAGGATTTTAAAATTTTCTCTGAAAATTTAGTTGCTCTTCAACTTCAACAGGTTTGCATTGAATACAATAAGCCAATTTATGTTGGGATCAGTATCTTGGATATTGCAAAAATTGTAATATATAATTTTTATTACGGGTATTTAAAAGTAAAATATGGTAATAATTTAAATTTATTATATACGGATACTGATTCCTTAATTCTTGTTCAGACCCAAAACTTTTATGAAGATATGAAGCTAAATCTGGATAAATTTGATACTTCTAATTTTTCTGAACAAAATATTCATTGCATGCCTATTACAACATCAGTTGTTGGTAAATTTACAAAGGGGTTCCCATTGAAAGTTTTTATTGAACTGGTGTTAAAGCATATTGTATAAAATCCAAAAATAGTGTAGATAAAAAAGCAAAAGATGTTAGTAAATCATGTATAAAAAATCAGTTAACATTATCAGATTATAAAGATGTTGTTGAGAAAGGTGACAAAATATTCTGCATCATGAATGTATTCAAGTCCGATAGCATAATATATACACTAATTTGTTAAATAAATTGGCATTAACAACTCATGATGATAAAAGATATTTTATACCAAATTCCACAAAAACTCTTGCATAGGGATATAAGGATATTTTGGAAACAGATTTTTTTGATAAAGATATGAAAATGATGTATGATACTCTAACTTTTTTAAGTTCTGAAAACGAAAATACATCTAAAAATAAAAAAACTGCGATTAGAATTAACTACTCCTAGTAATTTTTCATCTTTATAAAGGCATCATTTTATATGATGATGAATTATGTAAGACGTTTTTGAAGCTTTAAAAGTTGGAGGGGAACTGAATCCAAAAAACATATATATTGTATAGAAATTCCATCATTTGTTTGTAATATTAAAACAATGACTGTTGCATCTTTAATAGTTTTAGTTTCCCTTGTTGGAAATGTGCTATGTGTAAATTACATTCCTAATGCAGTTAGGGCTGATATATGTATAAATGCCCTCAAAAATGAAACCGATTACTACAAACAGATGAAAATGACATATTATGTTGGAAATTCACACTTTTTTACCTATCATATAACTGATTCTGCTTTATGTGAAAATACATTCATAAAAATTAAATATTCCATGACAAACAAACCATTACAATATTCAAATTGGATTCCTTTCAACAATAAAAAAGAAGAATCTTGTCATTGTGTCTGTTGTTATATATTTGTTATTATATTTGCAGCACCAATATTTATATGTACATGTTTAATTTTATTGTATTTCATGAAAAAATATCTATAAAATTATTTAATAAATGTAAAAAAATAATATTAATTTTGTTTTTTATTGATTCTCATTCGCATCCCAGTCAATAATTGACGATATTTCTGTAGGAAGGAGTGGAGTTTTTCTTTTTTCTGGTGTCGAGGTTCCATATTGTAATTTTCTTCTTGGTGTTAGTGTTAGTGTTTCAATTGACCTTTTTTGTGGTGTTTCATAAAATTTTTTAATAGGTGTGTGTAGCTCTTTCTTTATTTCAACAGGTTCAATTTTACCAATAGTTGTAATTAATTCTCGTAAGGGTTGAGTTATCGGTTTATAGGTTTCCTCCAATTTAGTTTGTGACTCAAATTCTCCATTTTTTAAACTCTTATATTTTTGTTTAACAGCTCTTCGTGATTTAATTAACTCTCTTGCTAAACGTTCATTCATGATGGGTATAATTTACCATCAAACGTTTATTTTTATAAGTAAATATATAAATCAAATCCTTTTCGATATCGGCCAGATTTCACATCAGAGTCTTTGTCTATTACCAAAAATCCAAATTTATCTTTCTAACACATTTAACTCATCTCATTAAATTGGTTGAATGACATATCAACGTTAACATGATCATTATAAATGTTTTAAGTTTGCTCGATCTTGTTGAAATATTACAATTAAATTTGCTTTGTCACGAATTAATTGTTTCGGAATAGAAGAATGCTTGGCATAAATAAAAGCAATCAGTATTTTTTAGTCTTCCGAAACAAAAATAGTCTTTTACAATATTCTGATTACAACACCCTATATCATCAAATATTATTATAGTTTGGTTTAACTTCTTTTGGTGAAACAATAGTTTCCTCATTTTCAGATTTATATTATCCAATTTCTTTCAAAGGTTTAAAAAGTGTTCTCAAATATTTGTACTTTGGTTGATATAAGGATTTTGAATACACATACAAATTTTCAAATCGCACACCATTCGGATCTTCAATCAAACTAATACTAACATTGGTTTTGCCACAGCCTGACGGGCCAATAATCAAACAGTATTCCATGTTTTCTAAAACCATTTGCTGAACTTTCATGATCTTTAATTGTATGGTTCTTTCTCAACTATCATTTTATATATAAAACAAACTATTAATATTCAGTATTGTGATATAACTGGTTAGTTATCTCTATTATTACGACTATATATCATGTTTCCATCATATAATAAACGAATCATTTACAAAACAAACAGCAAAAGGAAAGGAAGTGGCTTAGTAAACACTTTAATAAATAAATTACTCCTTAAATTGCATATTCCTGGTTATAATTTTTGTGGATCTGCAGCAAAATTGGAAAAACGATTGTCAAGAGGTGATAAAGGTATAAATTTATTGGATGAGGCTTGTAAAGAACACGATATTGCTTACTCACAATCAAATGATATAAAAAGAAGACATTTAGCTGATAAAGTTTTAGCTGGCAAAGCTTTATCAAGGTTCAAAGCTAAAGATTCTAGTTTTGGGAAAAACAGCTGCACTAGGAATTTTGGTACTATGAAAATTAAAAGAAAATTAGGTATGGGACTTCGAACGAGAAGAAGGCGCAAGCGAAAAACTGGTAAAGGACGAAGACTAACCTTATCTCAGGTAATTTCAAAAGCTAGAAAAGGAATTCAGGGGAAACGGTTTAAAGACCTAAATGAAAGTATTCAAGCTGCTTTAAAAGCTATTAAAAAAAAACAGATAAGGTGTTACCTCCAAAGAAAAGGGTAATTCCAATCCCAAAGATTGGTGGATTTCTTCCACGTATACCTTTATTTGCTGGTTTGTCTGCTCTTGGCGCTCGTGGAAGAGGGGCTACAGGTATTGCTAAAGCAGTAAATGATGCAAAAGCAGCAAAAGCGAAATTAGAAGAATCTAAACGACACAATCAAATGAGGAAGTCCATAGCGATAGGAAAAAAAGGAAGCGGACAGTATTTAAAACCCTATAAAACTGGATATGGATTATATTTGAAACCTTATTCAAAAAACTGTTAAAACATATACCTCGAAAAGCGCTTACAAATTACGATTTACTTAAATACGGTAAATATTTACAAATTCCCAACTTTCGCGGTATTTTTATGAGGGATAAATTACCAAAAAAGATAAAGATAATTGAAAGTGCAATTGTCAATCTAGATAATGATAGAGGTGGGGATGGTACTCACTGGATAGCATATATAAAAAAAGGAAAAAACATAATATATTTTGATAGTTATGGTAATTTGCGACGCCCTTCTGAATTAATTAAATATTTTTATAGCGACAAAAATAATAATATTGTTAATTATAATTATAACAGGTATCAAAACTTCAACAAAACAAATTGTGGTCAATTGTGTCTAAAATTTCTTTATAACCTTATGTAACACTTAATTTTAATTTATTGTTAAACACATTTTTAAACTAAAATGTCATATATTTTTGTTCTTAGCGGCAATTCCGCTATTTTAACATCACAGTTACATCCTCCAATATATCTAGATGAAGATGTTGAATATGTTATGGGCCTTGTAAATTTCGAAACATTTAATGCAATTCCCAATATTGATGTTCGAAATAATGTATTAATTTATGATGAAAATTTAGAAATAGCCATACCCCCAGGTAGCTACGAATTAGAAGACACAACAAATTAAAAAAAAACTCTTGGATAAGGATAAAATTAGTTGTAGTCTTTATGCAAATAATAATACTTTACGTACACATCTTAAATGCTCAGCTCCCATAACTTTTCGTGAAGGAATTATTGGTAAATTATTAGGGTTTAAAAATGGGCGATTGGAAGCTAACATTGAACATATATCAGATTTTCCCGCTGAAAGAATAAAATTAAATAAATATAGACTGCAGTATTGCAGAGGGATCATATTTAAACGGGAAACCTGTTCATATAATACACCAATTTTTCCCGAGGGTTGCTCCAGGGTTCAAAATAATTGACTCACCTCAAAACGTCATATATTTTCCAATGACTGTTGAAGTAATTGATAAAACAGCAATTAAAATAATAGATCAGGAAGGTGATTTGGTTAATTTTAGAGAAGAAACCATAACCATCAGACTACTCTTAAAAAAAGTAGATGAAAGATGGTAATATTATATAACAATAAATCTGTAAACTTTACTAGAAAATTTAATAATAAAAACATTAATAAGACAAGAAAAAACCAACTTCCTTTAGTAGGAAATCAAACTTCCAAAGGTTAACACCTTCTAATAGACAATTTTTTCAGAGTTTGGGTTTGATACTTAAATAAAATGGATTATTTGAATGTAAGAGAAAATGTATTGATTGACGAATCAATATTCAGCTGGGAAATTCTTTCTTTCGATCCTTTTAATCCCACAAAACTCGGACCAAATGATGAAATTAGAATTGCTTTGTAACAAACAGGAAAATATCCTTTACCTTGCAACAGTGAAATTTATGTGGAATTACAAGTGACTAAAGATGATTCCCTTTTAGCTAATACTGTTTTAATTAATAATGCTCCAGCATTGTTATTTAAAGAATTACGCTATATTTTAAATGGTGTTACTATTGACTCCGTTCGGGATATTGATATAACTTGAACTCTTAAGGGATATATTTCATTTAATCAAAATGAAAGTGCTAAATTGGACAATGCTGGTTGGTATCCGAAAACAAAATCTAAAGAAAACATTATGACTGATGATAAAGGTAATGTTTCATTATGTATACCATTAATGATGTTTTCAGGATTTTTTGAAGATTATAATAAGATTATTCTTAATTCACAACAAGAACTTATTCTGATAAGAAGTAATGATGACACAAATGCAATATTATTCAGTAATGAAAATGAAAAACCCAGAATTAAAATTACAAAGTTGTGTTGGAGAGTTCCTCATCTTATTGTAGCTATTCCGCAAGAATTAGCACTTATTAAAATTATTGACAAAAATAGTGATATACTAATAACCATCTGAAGCTGGGAATTAGTTGAATATCCAGAGTTATTGGAAACAACAAGACCAGTAAAAACATCTACAAAAGTCGAAACACCACGTCATGTTCTAATTGCTTTTCAGAAAATTAGACGTGGTAATCCAAAAACGGATATGAGTAAATTTGATCATTGTAATTTAAGAAATATGAATGTCTTTTTAAATTCAGAAAGATATCCTTACAATGATCTTCAACTTGATTTTGAAAATAATAAATTCGCTACTCTGTATGAAATGTTTACCAACTTTCGTCAAGGGTATTATAACTCTCCAGTGGAACTAATTTTTAATCCGAAAGAGTTTAAAGAAAATGCTCCTATAGTTTACATTAATTGTTCACATCAAAAAGAATTACTACAAACTGGCCCCGTAACCATGAGAATCGAATTTGAAACCAAGGAAAAAATAGCGGCATATTATGTTATAATTCATGACAAAGTTTCTAGTTACAACCCATTAACAAAAATTGTGAAACAACTGTAATACCATTTCCTTAAGATAAAATACCCACTTAGACCCCTCCTAAACAAACCGTTCAGCATCTACTTATGCTTAAGAGCGCATGCATCAATTTTGTTATTTATTAATGTGCCCAAACCAGAATTCTTCATTTATATAATGTCTTACGAGATTTAAGTTCGAGTAATAGATTTTCAACTTATCTTGCAGAAATTAAAGAAACAAATAAGTGAATATCAATTAGAAGTAGAAATAATCAAGAAATTCAAATATTTGAAAATATGAAACTTATTCTAGATCTTCAAGGATTCAAATTGAAAATAACAAATTTATTGTAAAGGAATTAGCAGCTTACGATGAGCAAAAGGCAAGTCATATTATTTTTAAAGCTCCATTTCCGATGGGCCATTTACCATCCAATTTACACAAATAAGCTCTGTGGTTAATAAAAAATTACCATTGCATTGAGTGATGTGAAGGATTTACACCATTACACAAATGTGGAGATATCATAAGAAATTTAAGCACTAAGGTGGAATATGTTTACGTAAAAGGCGAAGAAAAGGCTGATTTCGTAAAGAAGTATTCCATGAAACCAGTTATCGAGATTGATGAACAACCCACTTTAAAGAAAATGGATCCTTGCTGCTTTTATCATCAAAAAAACACCATGCATTATTAAATTGTTGAGTACTTTTACAACAATTTTTTTTATGTAATAAGACTTGATCACAAATTATGTGTTTTATTTTCTAACATTGTTCTAATACATGAAATATTATTATTTAATCCTAGTTCTTGAAGTTTACATATTAAAATATCTATATTTTTGTCTTTTAAATATTCGCTACAATGTTTAGCTGCTAGTAAACATAATTCTGCATGTTCCATGTAATTTAAATACAATATAATATTCTGTGCTTCACTTTCTTGACCTTCGTATGCATAAAACTCCGAACAGGCTGCGGACATGAAACTCTTCATACATTTCTCTTACTAATAATTCCATAATAAATCCTATACTAAAACCTCCCTGTTTTTCAATATCTTTTTATCTCTCTCTTCTTCTTCCTCTATTTCTTTTAATATATTAGGATCTTTTATATAATCCTTCAATATTATGAAGCGTATTGCTCTCACAGTAGAAGTAAGAAGAGAAAAACATTATTTTGAATTACCTGTCATAGCTTATAATCGAAGTTTCTTTATGTCCTCCGTAACAAGAATACTACAGATCATGAGGAATAAATTGAATGCAATTCCATATTAGCACCCACGTATTATATAAGTGACAAATGGGTTGGATTTGATTCTCTACCAAGTTAAGGACTAGTGCCTCAGGAGTTACAAGTTGATGCCGAGGAACTACCAAAATTTCAAACAATAAAAGACCTTAGCACAGGAAGACTGTACACCTATCAAGAAATACAAAAAGTTCAGGATGTCATATGTTTAGTCTGGTAAGAATTGCATTACATAACACAATTGTACGAAGAGTTGCCGGACAAGAAGTGGAGACGCAGGGATTTTCAACATTAAATTTGTTCAGTAGAGAATAAATGGAAAACTAGCTAACAATATTAGGGGAATGGACAAGTGGTTTATTGGGACTGTACTTTATTTTTAGAATGCTTAAATTTATACTATAAGCCTTTATGAATGCAGTAGCTTTACACCGTTTAAACGGCTGTCATTCCATTTACTAGCTTCTTTTTGGGATACTCTATAACATTATTTATTTTACATCATAAACAAACGAAAACCAATTTTGATCGGGAAGAGGAACTAAGAACTTATTGTAAAAATGAAGATCCATCAAGCAATTTGCAGATTAAGAAAGAAATAACTGAACAAGCTAGACAAGACAGATCCCAGAAACATATTACATTTTGTTTAGAAAATGACATAATTCAGAAAACTCGGCAAATTTATCCGAAATGCAAACTTGTGGTTAATTTTCAAATTTACTCCAAAAACTGGTTAAAAGTCCTAATATAAAATGGAGTCTTTTTGACCGAAACCAAGAAGCGGCGCAAAAGTAAAAATCCAAAATATTTATCTATAAAATATAAGAAAACCAGTTTTAAGAATAAGTGTGCCACCATCATAATTATTAAATTAAGCGATAAGTGACGCAACTATTATTCAAATGATTCAAATGACACGAACTGACAAGAAAAAATAAGCCAATATCCCGTGTATATACATAAAATGAATGACCTATTTATCAATCATCACAAAACGAGAGAAGCAGATGCTCAAAAACTCAATTACATTGAAAAGACAAAGAAGTACCATAACTTACGTTTATTAATATGGAGATGGTAAACATGAAAAAACAAGATTAGGACTTATAAACCGACTGTTTGTAAAATATAAATTATAAACTTGGATACAGTACAGCTTGCATAAGCATAATTTTATCTCCTTATATTTGTTATTCTAACCAAATTTACTATGGTCAAGTATCTAAACAAATTTATGCAGAACTTATGTATGATGACGACTCAAAACTTCTTAGAAAAAGTGCGGTGGAGTTATACGATATCTTGAAACTTGAGATTATGGAAAAATGTAATAAGAAATTCTATTTGTTTATAGCAAGGACATGAAAAATATTTTAATATAATTAAGTTGAAAACTAATTCAAAATTTGAAAATATAAACAAATTAAAACGTTTTAATTAATTTCAAGAGATCCATAAACGCCGGGTTCACATTAGAAAGCCCAAACGATGAACGTCGAAATCTTTACCAACCTCCCATAAACAAATGAGATGGAAAATAACACATCAAGTAGGATAAATAAAGCCAGATAGAGTTGTGACTTTAAACAAGGATAGAATTCGTTAAAAGAAAATTTCCCCTACGTGATAGTATAAAAAGCTAGAAAATGGCCTATTCTTGCTCAATTTAAATACCGAATTTCAAAGTTTATGCAGGTTCGAATAGAAACTTTAAAGAAAGAAAATAAAAACATATATATATATATATATATATATATATATATATATATATATATATATATATATATACAGGGGCGGATCCAGCCTCTCTCCTTGGGGGGGGGGGGGCGGTGATATCACAAAAGTGCAGTATGGCAAGCGCAAGCAAGTTGTCGACGGGGGGGGGGGGGGGGACATCAGCAACATTCCCATTTCTAGTGTAAAAGGCAGGGTCGGGTCTATTTTTCAGGAATTTGAAGTTATTGGAGAGGGGGGGGGCGATCACAAGAAAAAACAAGTTGCCGACAGGGAGGGAGGATGCGAGCAGCTTACACATTCCTAGTATAAGAGGCAGAATCGGGTCTATTTTCCTGAATTCAAAGCTCTGGGGAGGGGGGGGGGCAATCGCAAGAAAAACAAGTTGTCAACGGGACTGCCAGCAGCATACACGTTCCTAATATAAATTGCAAAATCGGTTGTATTTTCCTGAACTCAAAGCTTTTGGGAAGGGGAGGGGCGATCGCAAGCATACACATTCCTATACTCTATTCAAGAACTAGAGAGAGTAATAAAACTCTCAACACCTCCAACGTACCTGCTCCAGTGCCACAGATATCTGAGGACTGCCGTAAATCTAATTATATTTAATTATATTTAAACATTATAAACTTTTATAAATTTACTGCTACAATAAAATTTCTGGTAGTTCAATTTAATTTCTGTCAGTGAGCAAAGTACTCCTTACAGTGTGTCCTTAGTAATTTATCTTGTCTGTGCTTGTTTTTACGTATTATTTGAGATTAGTGAGATACCCAAAAGATATAACTTCCAAAATCGTTAAAACCCGGGCATTTTTTCCTCAACGAAAAACTTATTACGACGAATGTTTATGATGCCTTAAGATATCAATATCTAGATAACAATGTTAAAAACTCTGTTGAGTTGTGTTCCAACATGACAGGAGTTGGAAAATCTACTATGTGCCCAATACTGAAGGAAAAAAACGACTGGAATTGTTAGTACTCCCAAACTACATTCGATCAGGGGCAGACGAAAAACCTCGTTAGAAGAAGAGATGTAAACTGCAATAAAAGAAGTTGCACACATATTTTATTATGAGAAGCAGATCCCAACCGTCGAGAAAATTCTAAGTAAAATCAATGAAGATCGGGATTTACCTGAAATTACCTGAGCTCTGGAAATTACTAAGAGAACTTAATTTTTGCTGGAAAAAAGCAGATAGGAAATCTGTTCTTATAGATCGTCTGGAATATGTCCGTTGGAGAAGGAAATATCTCTCTCAAGTAAAAGGTAGAGTTGCTAGAAATATTACAACTTACAAAATTAGTAATTTAACTGAACTTTTGAAAGATTTTTTGAATAAAGTTAGTGCAGAAAATTGGGAACAATCCATATAATAAAAGCATAAAAGAAAATGTGAAAACTCGATCTCATGATCAGTGAGATAGAAGATCCAATTATAATTAATTTGAGCGAAGATAAGTTCACTGACTTTGATTACGAATTAGATACGTAATGTTTACCAGCGCAAACACAATTTATTATTTAAATTTTCTGTAACTTATAAAAATAAATTACATTTCAATCCCTTTTTAGTGTTTAATTTTAGTTCTGCAGATGGTTTCTGAAATAAATAAACTGGACCGTCAAATATCCTAAAAATGTTTTTAATTAATAATAAAATGACCGATAGCCCTAAAAAAATTTTAATATTATATGGACGAATTTATTTTTTTTTACATGTTTAACTTCTTATATTTTTGACAATGGATATTTTTGTAAGTATTTAAATTATAACTTAGATTTTTTGAGGGAAAAAGGTTACATTTTAGTCGGAATGTGCAAAAAACGATTTCTATGCAACAATTAAAAATAATAAAAATACAGTTGTGATTTGTGTGAAATATGTCAAAATTTTCTATATTTTCTAATGTATGTGAATTATTAAGAAATCATAAGAAATTAAATAAAATTATAAAAACTTTTTATTTCAGGTTTATTACCGAAATAATATTCTCTGCCATACATACTTAGTGATAAAATAAACCTCCTTCCGACGCCCATGACAAGGATTAAAATCCTTTTTAACACTTCACACATCCAAATACCTATTGTTATCCAACCAACTAGTCCATTATTATAGACCAGTATTTTTGATTCTAAAATTTCTAACCCATTTCTATGAATAATATATGTGTCTAACAGATTTTGCCAAATAAATCGGACTAAAGAACAAAGCAGGTAGTTTGCGAAGAAAAAAAAAGGGTAAAAAATGATTTATTACTCTCTCTAGTTCTTGAATAAACTATAGCGTAAGAGGCAAAATTGGGTCTATTTTCCTGAACTCAAAGCTCTTGGGGGGGGGGGGGGGGGGCGATCGCCCCCACCGCCCCCCCCCCCTTGGATCCGCGCCTGTATATATATATATATATATATATATATATATATATATATATATATATATATATATATATATATATACTTTTAAAATCAAGTTATAGTGCGTGCGGTGTAACGTAAGCAGTGTTTAAATAATAAAATCAAAGACAAACCTTTTAAAAAAATTTTTTTGTTCTTAAAAATGAGTGGACGGATCACTTATTTTCTAATCTACGTCGGAATGATCGAAGATGACTTAGTAAAAAACATGTTATATCGGGCAGTCCTCTACCATTGCATGAACCTATTTGAATGGGGGATGATGTACCATGTCATCTTGGGTTATGGCCACTCCGCGCGTTATTGGGATTACGGTTAGACTTAATTCATTTAGATTATTGAAAATATGTGAGCCAGTGGGTCGAACGCAATCAAATTGAACTCCACCGGTTAGCGTGCGACTGTTCAGCGTGCGTTCCCCTCCCAGCAAATATGTTTATGCCAAAGTATTACTGGGATCTCTTAAGACAAGCCGGAATTCCAACCTTTTTTGCTCGATTTGCCGTGCCCAGCCCAACCATTTAACGATGAGCACAGTCAGCACAGACATGGATCAGGGCATCCCATCCAAGCCTTTTTCATATTGGGGATATGCCCCAAATACGCACCTCCAACTGCGCCGATTCGACCACCTCTACAAAGGTATCAACAGCCACAAGCGACCTTCACCTAAGCAGTCTAAATAAAGATCGCCGCACCCGCTAAATAAAGATAAACAAACAGAAAAGCTTTTAACGAAACGAAGAGTAGAGACATAATAGGTTCTATCTACTCATCACCTGCCTCAATCGTGATATTGATCTATATAAAAATTAGAACCCATCGATGAATTAGATTAAATTAAAATCAAAATTAATTTTTAATTAATTCTGGTTTAAGTAAGGGGGGAGGGATGCAATAGGATGGACCTTAGGAAATTTTATAAGTTTTAAAAATATTTTCGTGTAAGAATTCCTAAAAATTTTTAATTAAATTTTCATTGCCATCTAGAACAAAATATCTGAAACCCAAAAAGTGACGTGAATTAAACACCTGGGACTTGCAGCTGCCTCTGGATCACCTATTTCCATTAGAACTAAAAATGGAGTAAAGTAATTAAAATTTTTAGAAATCTTTTAACTTTACCATATTTCTGCGAATTAGTTGTTTTAACTTCAGAAATCCATTAGCCGGGTGTTCCAAAGATCGAGAGAAGGAAAATATTACGTCAATAAAGGGTATAAATACAAATTGAGATTTTTTCGGCGAGTTAGTAGTTAGTCTAAGTCGAAGTTAGTTGTTAGTCAAAGTCTGAGTGGTTAGAGTTAAAGCCAGTTAATTGCCAATTCAGTCGTTGGGGAAAGTTCATAATGAAGTCGTTGAACGTTAGTTATTTTTTTTTTTTAATAGAGAGTTGTCTGCCGAAAGTCAAGTTAAGTCGTTAGTCGTTAGAAAGTGAACCTTAGTTTCAAAAAGCGAAAAGTTATTATTTCGAAACAGTAGTCGAGTTAATTCAGGAAGTACTTTATGATGAGAATTTTTTCGATACGAAGGGCCAGTTCGTCGGAGGCCTAAAAAAGCGCGAAAAAGGGATTGTAAGTTTTCGAGACGTAACGAAAATTAGAAACGTAAAAGTGCTTAGACATTGTGTGAACAAATTAACGCCAAGCAAATAAATGAGTCCGCATAATGATATGTGTAAAATTTAAATTATAAATTGGCATCGAAATAATAATGAATGTACTTTGGAAAAAAAGTGGCTCTTTTTCTAAGAACATAAAACGAGTTGCTTTAAAATTTCGAGTTTGAATACTAGAGAAATAAATTATCAAACCAGTTTTACAATAAAAATCAGAATTATGCTCCCTTTCAAGTTGAATAGGTTTTATAGTTAAATAAGTTTATTTTCGTGATCAAAAAGATAAGAGATTATGCCCCCTTTCAAGTCAGATAACTTTCAACAACCTTACATAAATTTTACATGAAAAATTAAGCAAGTGAATAGTGCAGTGCTCAGTCTCTACAACAATTTGTAAGTACAAGGGAGTAAAATAAGTGGGCGGCTACAATTGCTTGCAATTTACGATCAGAATTTGGCTTCATTCTAAGTTTAATGAATAAATTCCAAACAAAAAATGGTATATTTGGATATTACAATAAATAGTTTAGAGCTGACAGTTTACCAGGACGAGAAATTTTTCCATATAAATTATTTGTAACTAGTAGCAGCCTCTAATGCCTTACGATTATTTACTAAAAATATATTTAATGAAAATATATTGACAGATAATGTTATAGCTATAGCTAGCATTAGCAAAATGGGAAGAGTCCAATATAAAAATCATAATAAAATTTCTCGAAAGATCTGTAGCTGGAAGGAACGGAAAAATATCTGTACAAGAAACTTAAATAAGTTCTTCAGAAAACATAGCCGATTCGGAATCACGCAGAAAAAATATATTTACGGAATATGAATTAAACGATAAAGTTTATGGAAAAATTATTTGTAAATTTGGTAATCCGAAGCTATTGGAATAAGAATATCCGAAATTTATATCTTGGCATCCTCAATATGTGTGGATGCGTTCACTATAAAGTGGGATGTTTTTTCCTTCTATGCCCTTCTGCTCTATTTATACTAGCAACAATGGTTTCTTAAAAAGTAATTGACGTATATCTTATTTTTGTTTTTTGGTAATATCAAATTATTGCATGAAAAACACAGTTTCGGTAATTGACATACTATCTTAATTTTTACGGCTCATTGCGAAAATTGACAAAGACGTAAAGAAGGCCTAAAACTAGACTCAAAAGACAAGTAACAATGAATTCTTAAAAAATAATCGACATATGTCTTGGTTTTTTTTAGTAACTAACGTAATGCCTTACTGAAATGTTTTCTACATGTTGCAGAAAATTGACGAAATTCACAGAGATTGCGAAAACTAGGCTAAAAATACTAGCAATAATGATTTCTTAAAAATTAACTGACGTATGTCTTACTTTTATTTTTTGGTAATATCAATTTCTTGCATGAAAAACAGTTTCAGTAATTGACGTAATGTATTGCTGAAATTTTTTTCGGAAATATGCTGAAAACCAAGCTGAAAACACTAGCAACAATGACTTCCTAAAAAGTAATTGATGTGTCTTATCTTTAATTTTTGGTAACATTAAATTGTTACATGAAAAACAAACTGCATGAAGTACAAGTTGAAAATGTTCAAAAATATGCGGATTCTGGAACCAAGACAAATACTGTTCCCCATAAATTATTCGCAATTAGCAGCAACCGTGTGATCTTTTAATAAAAATTTTGTTTAGGGCATAATATAGTGTTACAAATATAACAAACTTGACTTACCCGTAAAGATTACCGATCTAAATTATTTAGGCCTTTGTCTGAAATGATTATTACAACCTCCTTTCCCATTTCACTTCCCTATGATCTAATTAAATAAACACATACAATGAAGATTAAGGGTGTCACTAAAAAATAAGACGAGTCCGGATTTTTTTGTTAATCTTTCAAATTGTGGTGACTAGGTATGACGAATGCGTACTACAGTGTGTAATAATCATTTCGAACAAAATATCAAATAATTTAGATCGATCATCCTTACAGCTAAGTATTAATTATCTATTAATGTTTTTAAAACAAACGCCTAATATTATTTTCAAGGCAGAATTTTCAGATTAGGATATATAAACAACTCACAAGTGGAGTCTCTGACTAGGTTTTTAGGAGTTAGGCGGTTAAAATAAGAACATGTAAATAATATCGCGAAAAAACTAACAATGGGTATATCCATTAAAGTCTGTAACTAAGCAACTTAATAGTGCTCAAATTTACTGGATATTTATTATTAGCTTTTGAATACAAAGATACAGACTTTTTTTGGGACATACTAGTACTAATCAGGGGCGGATCCAGCCTCTCTCTTGGGGGGGCGGGGCGGTGATATCACAAAAGTATAGTATGGCAAGCGAAAACAAGTTGTCGACGGGGGGGGGGAGACATCAGCAACATTCTCATTTCTAGTGTAAAAGGCAGGGGCGGGTCTATTTTTCTGAATTTGAAGTTCTTGGAGAGGGGGGGGGGGCGATCACAAGAAAAAACAAATTGTCGACGGGGGGTGAACGCGGGCAACATAAACATTCCTAGTATAAGAGGCAGAATCGTGTCTATTTTTCTTAACTAAAAGCTCTTGGGGGGAGTTGCTATCGCAAGAAAAACAATTGTCAACGGGAGGGGACTGCTAGCAGCATACACATTCCTAATATAAAAGGCAGAATCGGTTCTATTTTCCTGAACTCAAAGCTCTTGGGAAGGAAAGGGGCGATCGCAAGCATACACATTCCTATATTCTATTCAAGAACTAGAGAGAGTAATAAAACTCTTACCGAAACATTCAACTTACCTGCTCCAATACCGCAGGTAACTGAGAACTACCGTGAATCTAATTATATTTAAACATTATAAGGTTTTATAAATTTACTGCCACCATAGAGTTTCAGATTTCTGTCAGTGATCAAAGTACACCTTACAGTGTGTCCTTAGTGATTTATCTTGGTTCTGGTTGTTTTTATATATTATATGAGATTAGTGAGATACCCAAAAGATATGGCTTCTGCATCTATAATTATTCTAAAATCGTTAAACCAGGGCATTTTTTCCTCAACGAAAAACTTATTAGTATGAATGTTTATGATGCCTTAAAATATCAATATCTAGATAATATTGTTAAAAGTTCTGTTGAGATGTGTTCCAACATAACAGGAGTTGGAAAATCTACTACTGGAGAAAAAAAATGACTAGATCACAGGCAGACGAAAAACCTCGTTGGAAGAAGAGATGTAAACTGCAATAAAAGGAGTTGTACATACATATTATGAGAAGCAGACCCCAACCGTCGACAAAGTTCTAACTAAAATCAATGAAGATCGGGATTTAACTGAAATAAAAAGAACTGAACTCTGGAAATTGCTCAGAGAATTTAATTTTTGCTGGGAAAAACCAAATAGGAAATCTGTTCTTATAGATCGTCCGGAAAATGTCCCTTGGCGAAGGACATATCTCTCAAGTAAAAGGTAGAGTTGCTAGAAATAACACAACTTACAAGATTAGTAATTTAACAGAACTTTTGAAAGATTTTTTGGAATAAAGTTACTGCAGAAAATTTGGAAAAATCCATATAATAAAAGAACAAAAGCAAATGTGGAAACTTCATCTCATGATCCGTGAGATAGAGAAACCAATTATAATTAATTTGAGCGGAGATAGCTTCACTGACTTGGATTACGAATTAGATACTTAATGTTTACCATCGTAAACACAATTTATTATTTAAATATTTTTAACATATAAAAATTAATTACATTTGAATCCATTTTTAGTGTTTAATTGTAATTCTGTAGATGGTTTAAGAAGTAAATAAACTGAAACGTCAAATGCCCTAAAAAGGTTTTTAATTAATAATAAAATGACCGATACCCCAAAAAAATTTTCACATTATATGGACGAATTTATTTTTTTATATATGTTTAACTTCTTGTATTTTTGACAATGGGTATTTTGTAAGTATTTAAATTACAACTTAGAATTTTTTGAGAAAAAAAGGCTACGTTTTATTCTGAATGTGCCTAAAACGGTTTCTATGCCAAAATTAAAAATAATAAAAATACAGTTGTGATTTGTGTTAAATATGTCAAAAATATCTATATTTTCTAATGTATGTGAATTATTAAAAAATCATAAGAAATAAAATAATATTATAAAAACCTTTTATTTTAAGTTTATTACCGAAATAATATTTTATGCCATAAATACTTAGTGATAAAATAAACCTCTTTCCGACGCCTATGACAAGGATTAAAATCCTTTTTAACACTTCACACATCCAAATATCTATTGTTATCCAACCCAAACGGTCCATTATTATAGACCGGTATTTTTGATTATAAAATTTCTAACCCATTTCTATGGAAAAAATATATGTCGTAACAGATGTTGCCAAAGACACCGGACTAAAAAACATATGTATTTCGAGAAGAAAAAAAAGCGTAAAAAATGATTTATTACTCTCTCTAGTTCTTGAATAAACTATAGTATAAGAGATAAAATCGGGTCTATTTTCCTGAACTCAAAGCTGTTGGGGGGGGGGGGGGGCGATCGCCCCCCCTGGATCCGCGCCTGGTACTAATCACACCAACTTACCGTGTTTACTGCAAAAGAGGGCAGTATGAATAATATGTAATGCAGATTTGAGCTTCCATTGTAAAGTTCTTACCATTTATGATCTTTTAATTTGTGAAATGTTGATTTACATTCACAGGTAATAACACAAAAAGCATAATGATGCCCACTAGTATAGCACTAGCGGACGGACTTTTGGCTTCTTGGGATCTAAGTCTTAGTTGATTGATAATGTCTGAAATCTGACTAAGGTTTTTTGTCAGTTTTTGGGCAAATAAATATATCACAAAATTAAATAATAAGAATCTTATTAAATTATTTATTAAACTCGAGCAATATGTAAAATGCATTTATCGTAAAATAATCGACATAAATTAGGAATTAACAAAAATTAATACATTATTAGAATTAAAACAGTGCAAAATAATTCGAATATGTATAAGATGGAAACCAGTTCAGAACTTTTATAGGTGAACTAAAACTTTAACTTTCAAAAGGTTAAATGGCATATTATCATGAACTTACTACTGCATTTGGCAACGATATGTTTAAAATATAAATTTAAATGGAAAGTTGACACATACCAATTTTTTTAATTGCATTCTTGAAATATTTTGTTTTAATATGTTATTTTAACCTTTTAGAAGATACAGATCGGTTAATGCTAAAATTAAAGTAGCTACTATCTAAATCTTGAAAATGCATAAACTAATTTTTTTCTATCGTCTCTTAAACATTTCTAAGAAGTTTATTATTTATTTTGTCCGAAATATCTCATTGGATTTACTTTATTTATACCATTAGGTCGAATTAATTTGTCCATTATGCTAAATAAAATTAGTATGACAGTAGAAAAATATTTACTGAAATTAAGTTTTGAGGTTTTTCAAAGAAAGGAAACTGCATGAAGTTACAATTAAAATAAATATTGCCTAAATTTTAGACTTGTTAAAAATCGGATTTTTTAGGACTTTGACTGACCATTGACCATTATATTATAAATATTAAAAATTTAGAATAACTTCTTTTTGTAATTTCCAAATTGTCTTTTATGAGACTTATTTTAAGATATATCAAAAAATAACAAATGGTAATTACAAAAGTTTTAGAGATTTTTAGTCACCAAAAATTAATGAAAACTCTATATTTATAAATTATTTGGATTGATTGTTATTCGAAACCAGTAAAGAATTGTTTTTTAAAAAAAATATCATAGAATATAGAAAATATTTTAAGTTTCCATTGTTTATAATAATTTTTTTTATACAATATGAAAAATGTTTGAACAGAAATGTGTACAATGGTTTTTGTAAATTTCCATTTTCATCTATAGAAATAATTATCGACAACAAAGTTTTTCAAAATACACGTTTTGCAACTAATCAATGCTAATTAAGTCACTATTTTTAAAGTCAATATTACCTTTTTTAAACATTGTTGTGTGAGTAATAAGAGTATGTGATTTCACGCGGAATGGGTGTACTGATTACAAGATATATCTTAAATACTTTTCCGGTATCTACTAAAGAAATAATAGAAACAATACGGTCTTTGGGCTAATTAACCTGCAGGCCTTTAAAAATTGCTTGTAACGGTCAGGTTCTTTGAAACTTCTGACATTCTTTTGTTGTCTCTCATAAGAAAGTTCATCCATGACCTTAAAACTTTTGTCTTTACCATTTTTTGACATCTTTTAAAATAATCCTTATGTCGAATATATGAAAAAAGTGTTTTTCTCTTTTCGGTGAAAGCAATAAAAATAAACAATTACCAGTTAAGGTAAGTCAAAAAAATCAATTTTGATATAAGTTTGGAAGATTTTTAACAGTTGTATGATAAAACAAGCTTTAAATAAAATTATCTTTTTCCTAGATACTGAAACTATAGTTTGGCGGTTTTTAAGTTTTTCTAACTGCTAAATGCATGTTGTATAGTAAATATAATACGCCCAAATCAGTTTATACATCTGCAATAAGTAAACGAAATATTACTAAAGTTAACACATTCTTCTCTAAAAGTACCGACAGTATAATTAAATTACGCTACATTGGTCTTCCCATACCTCGACCCATTTGTGGCTGATCACCTGATTTTTCATTCTTAATAGTTTCATCTACTGAAAGAATCAAGCAAGATGCCTCAGTTGCAGCTGTTAAAGCATTTATCTTAATAATTGCCGGTTCCCAAACACAGGACTCAAAGTTGTCACTTATATCTTCTTTGTTTATATCGACTCCATACCAACAATGGCCTTGTGCATGCTTTTGACGAAGTTTATTAAGAATATTTGTGGCATCAAAACCAGCATTGTCACATAACTGCCTTGGAATTATTTCTAGCGCCTTTGCAATGGCACTGATTAATAGCTGTTCTTTTCCAGCAATTGTTCTTGAGTAATCTCTTAACATTTTTGATAATTCCATTTCGATCGCACCACCACCTATATTAAAAAAAAAAAGATATGTTATTCGTTAGTCAGAATTATCACAGTTTTTAATTCCTGAAAAAATATGTGTTTTCCTTATTTTTAAAGAATTCTACCACTTTAAATATACTAAATTCAAATTGCAAATTCAGTAGAATCGTCACACGGAAATTTCAACACCTGTTTATCCAGAACTACAGTGATATTTCTTGGGTTTGTGTAGCGGTCAATTTGAGTTTATTTTTTAGGTCGTCTGAGACTAGCAATAAATTAAATACACATAAATCTTTAAGTATCAGTTATTAATACAACTCTTTGAAACTTTTATTTTTTATAATACATATAAAAATATATGTAGTTATTGTTGAGTTCCTGAACTATTTTTGGCTATTTTGTTTACCTCTCTGTATTTGCAATATGAACATAGATAGTTTATTAATGATAAATATAATAAATGGAGATATCCTACATTTCCCTGCTACAGGCTTGTATTTCATTTACTAATTATGATTTTTTTTTGGTGATTATATTGATTAAACTAATAGTTATTCTATAATTGAGCTTTAATTTTGTTTAAAAAAATCCTATTTAGCTTCTAGATTTTTATGCTGTCATTATGTGTCGAACACTGTCATTCTAATATGTATTTTTTTAAGTTTTATATGACAAAACCTGATAAATCAATCTGAACATTCTCAACATGCCTTAAATTATTTGACAGCATACTTGATATGTCTGATTTTTTTGATAATTTTTGAATTTAAACCTTTCTTGAATCTAATTTTACTTTTTCACCGAGCGTTATATCAACATGTGTATAACTTTTGCTCAGATTTGTAGGGAAACAGTGTATTGTTAATTGAGCTAGAAGAGTATAGCGGTTACAGTGCACTATAATATATGCAAAGTGGAATGCCCATTATACACGGTGATCCATAATTGCAGACTAATGCTTAAGGGTGTGTAATACTTCAGATGATTTTAAGCAAAAGAGTTTATGTCAATGTAGGTTCGCGATAGCTTTATTTCTGTAATATTTATCCTTAAGTATTAACATGCCATTATTAAACACTCAATATATAATCAAAATATGTGAACATTTTTGTTTTTTGTATTGGCTCACACTAATCTGTAAAACTGATTTTCTATCAAAAGATCATATTTAATAATAATACATAATTTAGAAAAAAAAACATTTTTTGCATATTTGTTAGAATGAAAATTAATCGAAAAATAAGAAATTCATCAATACACCACTTAATGTTTTATCAGTGTCCATAGAATGGGAATAAATCTTTCTAATTCTAGCAATACTGGTTTTGAATAATTGAATAAAGGACCTCAGACAAGCGTCAACAATGTTTTTAAACAAATTTAACCTTAAAGTAGTTTAAAATGATCTAGAATCTCTTTTATTACAAAATGGATGCTCTTATAAATATCTTGAATAATTTTAACCTATTTTAAATAGCTTGAAATGGTCCTTTAAGTTAGTCCAAAGCCATGTAAGAATATTAAGGGGCATCTAGTGGCCATCCACGACCAATTTAAGCGGTCCAAACCAAGCGAAAAATGCCAGAAAATAATTTTTGCTGTGGTGTCATATTCATTACCTTGGTATGGAAGTCTACTATAACATTTAGCGGACGTTTGTTTATAATCACCGTACTTCTTTTTTAAAAAGGTCTAATATTCTTGTAAAGTTAAAAACAGTGCCGAAACTAAGGAACTACACGGAGTAGAAACTAGAAATTACAAAGAGGAGAACTGAAACGCAGTACAAGAAGGAAGAAAGCTGAGGTTTATGCTTGAAAAATGTTCACAACAAAATATTGAAATAGATTATTTGGTACAGGGAGAATATAAGTGCACCCAAGGTTACTGATATAATGGTTGAAATTGATTTTGTGTTTTCTATCTGTGCAGCTTTTTTAAAGAAAAATTTCAATAATATTCAATAAATATAATACTTTAACGTATACGACAGACTTGGAATGCTGTTTTAATATCATATAATGACTCTAGGATATAAACTAACCCTTTTTTCATTGCTTGATGAAGTAGCACCAGAAGCAGAGCCACTTTAGCATATTTTTAAAAACCAACAAAAATAAATGGCATTCCAAATTCGACATTAAGCAAACTAATACTGTGAAATTTAATTAATTAATGCTACCGATTGGTCAACATAATATGAATTTTAAAAAATGACTAGGATATATTGAAGCCAAAATATCTAAAAAAATTTTCTTATAACCGATGACTTGTAAATATTTCCGAATCAACAAGACTCATACAAATTACATGGTGCACAAAAGTACGTTGTCTTAAATGAGACGTTTTATTTTTCTATTTTAGATGTTAAAAAAATTCAGTCACAAATTGTATCATTTTGTTTTAAATAAATTTACTGTTTAACCGGTAAGAGGGTATAAATGTAAAAGTTTTTACTACCTACTCTTCTGTTTAACCTACTATGTTGTTTCGTATCAGTTTTTTTCTTAATAACTTATTTTAATCTATATACTGCAGAGCCATGTTCCCAATGCAACAGACAGGCGAGCGAAGCGAGTTTGCTCACAAACCCACATAACCTGGGCCTAGCGAAATGTATTGACGAAAACACTCAATTTGATATATACAGTAGATATCTCGGCGAGAAAAAAAAGAGATCGGGATCATTGAAGAACTATTTTGAAGGGGAAGAGTAGTATTTTAATATATTATATTGAGTTGAGTGAAGGAACGTCACTTAGAGTTAAAAAGTAACCTGAAATATGCCGTTTTTTGCTGTTTTAAGTTAAATTATCGTGAAAACCTGACGTTCTGAAGCAATTCCAGTTCCGGATTTTGATTTAGCGCATCAAAAGCTTTGAGAAAAGTAAAGTCCGATTTATAGTTAAAAACTTTGTCGAACTGTGTTATTTTTACTACTTTAAATGCTGACCAAATCTAGTGTTGTTCCGATTTTAATTTTGAAAAAAAGCATTCCCTTCATCTTGAAAAGACTTTTTCAGCCAGCAAATTTGATATGTGCCGAGTCCCTCTCAAGACTGTAAGGCAACTGATGTTTCGGTGAAATTTCATTCACCATTTTCAAAGCTCACTGTACGGCGTCTGCGGGTGAACTGACGCTTGCGACTCGGGAGTTGTCGGTCCCGGGTGTACGTGGGGCACGTTCGTTGGCCGGATCATTCTGGCCAATCAGATTGCGAGATCTGCTGCGTGTCATCGGCCCTGTTGCCAGTGTTTGAGGTCGTGTTGCCGAGTTGTAATCTGTTTCTTTACTACATACTACTGGTTGATGTTCCGTAACCAGATTTTTCCAAGTGTTGGGTAATCGTTGGCCATCATTTCCGCTATTTAAGTTGTTGGGCCTCTTTGCAATTTCGATAGCTTCCCTTATAACTCTTGTGGACAGGTGTTCATATATCGATAGCATTTTTGTTCCTGAGAAATTTATCTTATGTCCTGTGTTTAACAACTGTTGGGCCAGTACAGAAGCTGTTTTTTGCTTGACAGCGTTTATATGTTCGTCTCTTCTGGCGTTTATTTTACGGTTGGTCTGGCCTTTTTCGAAAACAGGCCTTCATTGACAGGTTATCCTTAGAATTACAGTTCTTTCTAAGACGAAAACAATAAGACCTTAAAAATCAAAAATCAAAAATCAAGATTCTATGAAAGTTTAAAGTAAGCCTTAAAACCAAGAAAATTAGCAAAAAAAAGAGGCAGAAGATATTATAATTCCTAAACTCAAGATCCTGAAGAATGTATGTCTAAAAAAAGTCAGATCCCAGAATCGTGAAACAACGCAGATTGCCATCTATGTTGTAAAACTACCTACCAATGATTTAATGTTCCATTATCTTTACAAATTGCTAGTCAACATTATTACAAATAGGAAAACGAGTTAATTATACCAATACTAACCGATTGAACAAGCAGCATTTCGGAGAAACTTGCGACTGTCTATTAATAGCAAAAATACTAATGGAAGTCGAATACAATCTCGATCTTCACATGACGTTTGTGGATTACAACAAGGCGTTCGATTCAAATGAACACGGATCCATAATAGTGGAACTTAATGACGTCTATACTATCGTTATAATACTTTAATGAAAAAAAAACATACATATCAGAGGCAAGATCAATACAAATGAATGAAACAACAGAAGCGTTTTCAGTTAATAGGTGTATAGGACAAGGATGCACCGAAATTGTTTACTTTGCCTTCAAAAAGTTTAATTGGTCAGATAAAGGAGTGAATATTACTGGAGAACTTTTGAACCGCCTAGGTTTCGCCAACAACATCGTTATATTCACAGAGACAAAAGAAAATCAAAGAGCGATGCCAACATAATTGAAATCAGCATCAAAAGCAACTGGCTGTAGATTGTGAGTAGGTCGTTAAGACTCTCTTGCCACTCTATAGCACTTTAACGTACAAGATCCCTTTTACGTTACCTTAATCTAAGCCCGGGATATTTAGAATTATCATGAAGTATGTATTATCTTTCTGAAATTTAAGCCCCTTGCAGAACAGTGCCATGTATTCACATAGCATTTATTCCGCTGTTCCGGCTGCACGGTTGCAGAAATAGCAAATTTCGTCCTCTGGTTTACCCATTTAAAGATGGTATCTAGGACAGAGTTCTGTGAAGAGATTCATTATTATTCGAATATGTCTTTTAAGGAAAGCTAGAAGCATTCTTATGTTCTTTTGATGAAATTATATGTTATAGAGGGTACGAAAATAACACACACTTTTTTTTATCGGTGGAGAGTGCAAATGAATTTATAACTGACTTTATTTATTATTGGTTTTCTACTATAGCTTGTTTATATCTCGGGTTAGTAGTTATTTGGTCCATTCGTTAATAATTTGACGCCAACTTAAAAAATTTCAGTTCCATATAAAAATTTATGTTATTTTTAACTTTTTAGCGCTTTTTTAGTAGGTTTAATATTTTTATAAAAATTTCATTTTTCGTTTTTTAGTTTTGAACTCGTCTCGATATCCATGAATCATTTGAACTAAATATTAAGTGAGATATGTAGTGTCTCTCACACTGCTTCTAAAATCGCCAAAAAGTATCCATTTTAGAAAAAGGTATTGTAAACCACACTAAATTAAATAACAAAAAAATCTTTGATTCTGAGAGTTCTCCAAATAGCAATATTGTATGAAATTGTCGAACAAAATTTGGTCCATCATAATAAATCCGCTATTTTGAATTTTAAGAAATAAATTTTGGATTCATAATCTACGCTCCCAATAGCACTTTTGAAAATACCTTGAGACATGTAAATTTTTTGGTCCGACATACTTTATCCAGCATATTGAACTTGAAAGAAAAAAAATTAGATCGGTTATGCACTCCCCTGAAATTCCCCAATTTCAATTTGGGAGGAATCCAGAAAAAATAATTTTAAAGTTGTAATCTAGACTCCCAATACCAATTTGGGTCAAAATCGGAAAAATGCAAAATTTTTGATCCTCCAAATTGTATCTGCTATATTTAATTTTAAGAAACTAACTATAGATTCGTTATCTATGACTCCAAAAACCTACTAATACAAATTTTGAAAAATGTAAAAATTTCGGCCTAGCATACTGGATCGGACTAACTGAATTTAAAATAATGTATTCGAAACCCTTAATCTAATCTCAATGCACCCCCTCAAATCCCTCCAGTACCAATTCTGGACACAATCGAGAGATGTAAAATATCTAATCTGCCATATTCGATGCTAAATTTTTAATCTGTCCTATTAAGATCCACCATATTGAATTTTCAAAAATAATCTTAAATCATAATTAATATCTTCAAAAAGTCCCTAGTACCAATTTGGACAAAATCGAAATATATAAAATTTTTAGTCCGCATTATTAAATTGAACTGCAGTAACATAACGTTGGAAATTTCATTCAAACCGGTGGAGGCGTTCCAGAATAATCGAAGTACACATGTAAAAAAAATTATAGCGATCGAATTCAGAACTTTCTTTTTAGATGCGAGTTAAAAATTTAAGTCGGATAGAGGAGTATTACGTTAAGACATAGGAGGAGGAACATCGACTTTTTAAATAAATGGACGAATTTTATTTGTTTGGGGTTATGACAACAATGCGTCACAGTCCCACCCGATTGCCAAATTGTTTGACAGGTACGGGGACTAATGGCGAATTAACAGAAACTTATTACATTTTTATTTCCTTAAATGAATTATTTGGCCATATTGTATATTTATAGACAAAATATGAAAACAATATCGTTAAAATGGTTTGATTCTTCAACTAAAAAAATTGTAATATTCCCGAACAATACGATAAGGTATTAAGTTCGGCAATACCGCGAACACCTGTTATTAGAATTTTACAAATACCGTATATGAACAGTCAATGAAATGCTGTGTATCCGATGGTGTGCCAAGTACTGGCGAGTAACGACCACCGAATCACCGACTTGACCAAAAATTTCGAGCAAAATTATTCTGTATTTTGGAGTTTTTTTTGTGATTTTTTAAGTATTTTCTTGATTTTTTATCGTTTGTCACAGTAAAGTGAGTGAACTATAAATAGTATGCCTAGGTATTGTGTTTTGTGTCGAAGATTTGACATTTCACAGGTAATTATTATAATTTATAGGTTACATGTGTTTTAGCGTCTCATATTCCGAGAGTTCAAATCAGATTTTATGAAAATATATTTAACGGCGATTTTTTTAAAGTTTTCGAGTGACCCGGAAAGACGAAATATGTGGATTAAAATGCTGGGATTTCAAAATAAAAATTTGCCCAAAAGATTAGATGTCTATTGCGACTTTAAAGATTTTATTACTGGATCAAACGGCAGTCACGTTTTAAATAATAATGCAGTTACCAAAAGACCTAGGTCTTTACTCAAGAGGTACACGTTTATTTCTAGAATATATGCTAAATGTACCTTCCGAATTACTATATTTTCATAATTACGAAACCGATACAGTAAGCCTATAGTTAATACAATTTAAAATGAATCTGTTATGTAAAGCTAGTCTAATAACTATAAAACCAATTAATGTTGTTTAATCAATATATGTGATAATGAAGGGGATAGTTATGGTATACTTATGACTCATCATAGTGAAGTGAATGTAAAATTCTTTAGAAAATTACTTCATTTGCTTTTGTAAGTAAAAAAATGATGATGACATAAGCAAAAATTATTAGTAGTTTCTGCTTAAATTACTAATTTATATCACTACAATATAAAATAATGAGTACTTGACAAAATAAGGCTAATTTAAAGTCCATCTAATTGTAACTAGTGCAAAATTTCATTTCAGACAGACGCACAAATGAAGTTAAATAAAGGTTATAAAATAGATGTTTGTACGTGTGTGCAAATGTGAATGTCAACATCTTTCTTTTATATAATTATTTATTATTTTAAATACCTTACTTTATTTTAGAACACCATTGTAAGATCCGAACGATGAACAGCTATTACCATATAAAAAGGTATTTTAAAAATTGATATATCGCCTTCTGATTTACAATTCAACATCAACAACTTTAACAGCTTCAGAAACTGAGGATCCAATTTTTAAAATTATCCGAACGGAAAATTTAAGTCATTACTGATAATTTGGTCGGTCCAAAATCCGATTATATAGGAAAACTACGACTTTTAATAAAACTCATGAAATATCCTGTATTAATTTGGAAAAGTCTCTCAGTTGCCAACTTCTTATGTATAACAGTAACCATTAAATTTTGTGGAATGGTCTATATTGGATTTTTTTTTAACTTTTTAACAAACCAAACAAATTTTTAATTATGTAATTTTTTGCAGAAAAGAAAATTATGTTGTCAATTAGCGATTTTGACATTAAACCTAAAGCCAAATGAAATACTTAAGGTACAGATCACCACAGACACGGCTGCAGTTTAGTGTTGATGAGGTAAAGGAGTGTTATGGTTTGACCAAACTGGAGGACCGCAAACGATATATTAAACTCCTTTTTTTAAGGTGATAAATAATGTTACCTAGTATATTATGTGGTTTTAATTTTAATATTCCACCTAGGAATCTCAGGAGGTGCCCACTACTGTTCTCCGGGTTCTATAACACCTTACATGGTCAGAATATGCCGATTAGTAGAGTGGTTATGCTGTTGACAATTTCCCTGATCTTCACTATTTTGTCGTGTTGTTTAATGTATTTAGAAATAATTTAAGAAGTATAATTTTGTGATGTTAGTAGTAAGCCATCTTTAATGTTTAATATTTAATATTTTATTGACTGTATATGTACATATGGTGAAACTGTTGTAATAAATAAAAAAATATTTATTTTTTTCTACTCAGATTAATTCACATTTCACACAAATTGTTAATGTAATTTATGTAGGCTTCAACAGAGGCTGCTATTTGGTAGGAAACTGAAAACCAGCCTTTTATTTGCAATATATTTTGTAAGGCTAAGGAAGTGTATGCATTTTTTTATTGGAAGTAATAAATATATTATTATTATTATTTCCATTCAAAAAAAATTAATTAGTACTTTTGCAAAAATATTTCAAAACGCCTGTTCAGGAATCTAAGTTATTTTATTTTTTTTTTGGGAAATAAATTGTTTAATTATTCCAATTAGGGATTTATGTGACATAATAATGCAGTATAGAATTACACTTCAATTTGTGCCGCTTTTATCATGAATACTCTTATTTTCAGCATATTTTTTATTACATTTTTTCTTAACTTTTTTACTGCGCACAAGTCGCATAGCCAATCCAAGCGAATTGGTCACATATACAATCAACTCACGCTCTAAGTAGGGTCGAGTACGGTATCGTTCTTCCGGTCGGCATCGTGGCAAAATAAGCAATTAATTTTAGAGACCATTTCTGCGAACCTTAAAGTGCGGGAAGAAACTAGGTGAATTGAGTAGCCTTGCGAACACCAGCAAGAGGGTACCCTCAGGATCAAGATTGTGCCCTATAGACCGTACGGAAAGGTAAGCGATTTGTGCAAGTTTTTCATTTTCTTTTTTCTACCAATTCAAAAATTACAGTCCACTACATTTTCATATTTTCCGCGTCATTTATGTTCCTTCTACTGCCGGATGAAAAACCGTTTTTTAGTTTTTTTCTAAAAGTTTTCAAAATTTTAATATAAATTAAATTGCATTATTTTGTCACAAACCACCATTTTCTTTTTCATATACTTAAGGTCACTTGCATATAATAGGTATAAACCCCAGAGTAATTTAACTTTGAGTTTTTATTATTAGGCATCCAGGTTTGGCTGCAAAACTGGAACCTTCAGTACCTATAAATCTGTACCTTAAAAATTATATTCTCGCGCACAAGATTTCAGCGAGCATTTAAACCGCTGTGCGCAATTTAACACGTGGATCGTACTACCGTACCACACTATCTTTCTTTCTCTCTTTTTCATATTAAATAAAATTTCAGCTTTATTAAAATATTTATCTGCTCCATTTTGTGATATCTACGGTATAAAAAACGTTTGTACCTTTTTATCACATTACTTTCGTTTATTAGCATTGGATGGTGCATATTTTGCGAATTTTTATAAACAATTTTTTACTTGCCAGTTCGCTTAACATTGTATCGTTCAATATATATTTATCAATTTTTCCTTTTGTCTTTCATAAGTCTATCAAACGTATTTCAGCATTGTCTGATGCATATTTCGCGAATTCTATATAAACAATATTTTTTACTTCTGCAATTCGCTTAACATTGTATCATTCAATCTTCAATTTTTTTTTCGTTCTGCTTTCCATAAGCGTGCAAAATACATTTATTTACATTAATTTTCTTCATATTTTTCTGATTTTTTATAATGGCGGATAAATTAACTAAAGCTAATTTAAAACGTACTACGGCTTTTAAACGCCTACAAGAGACTCACGAAGCCGGAATCAAAGCTTCTAGTGACGACTCTTTAAAATCTACATTTTTAGCTCGTGCAGATGCTATTGACAACATATATAACGAATTTCAATCGGCTCATAATACTATAATTTCTTTAATTGACGATAAAGATTTTGCAAATTACGATGGGATGCGTATTGCTGCAGATGAGGCCTACTATGGTATTAAATCTTTTAAACATGATTTCTTATCAAGCGATTCCGCTTCTCAAATAGCTAGTATTTCAATTAATCCTAATTTAAATGTGCCTACAGTTTCCAAAATTGTAGCTAAACTTCCAAAACTTAATTTACCAACTTTCAATGGTAATTACAAAGATTGGCCAAGTTTTTTTGATTTATTTAAAAGTCTCATCCACAATAACGCAGATTTATCTAATGTTGAGAAATTTCAATACTTACTCACTTCTTTAGATAAAGAGCCTTTAGCTTTAGTTAAGGGTATCCCTCTTACAGAAGCAAATTATATTATTGCCTTTGAAACGCTTGAAAAACGGTACCAAAATAAGCGCATTTTGGCTACACAATATTATAATGAAATATTTTATGCAGCATCTATTCAAAAGGTTACTTCTAAGGATCTTAGACATCTTTTAAATGTTTTTTCCGAAAACGTAGCAGCCTTAAGAGCTTTAAAACTTCCTGTAGATCAATGGGATTTTTTGTTGTTTAATATGTTACTAAATAAACTTGATTCTAAAACCAGAACCAGTTTTGAGCTTGAAAATAGTCTAAATCAAGAATTACCTACCTACAGACAATTAATTACTTTCTTAGAAAGACAATGTATAGCTTTAGAGTCTGTTCAATATACTTCTTCAGTGAGTTCTGATAAGTCAAATTTTAAATCTTCTAATTATCATGCATTAAACAACAAGAGATCTACATCCAATTTTGTTACGAATCCGCTTTCACAAAAAAGCGAACCTACGTGTACTTTATGTTCTGCTTCTCATGCATTATTTAAATGTAAATTATTCTTGGCTAAAACGCCACAAGAAAGATTTTCTTATGCTAAACAGCACAAACTATGCGTCAACTGTTTAGTATCTCCCCACTCTATTAAAAATTGTGGTTCTTCTCACAGATGTAAAATCTGCAAATTTCCACATCATACAACTCTACATTTTAACAAAAATTCTTCTTCTTTCGTGCCTTCTAATGAAAATAACTTACCTAAGTCTAATTCAGACACTGTTACGGCTGTCGAACATTATTCTACCCCTCAGGGGGCTAGGAAGGCTATCCTTTCTAGTACGGGTGTGACGACCCCGGGGCCCCAGTCATGTTTGTGTAAGTCCTGTGATGTCCTTTGTGTATCCGTTCTCGGAAGGCCGGTGGTTGTTGAGGATGTGCCTTCCGGGGGTGGAGGCTTGCCTTAACCGGCCGGCCAAGTGGCAGGGGACCACCATAAAAACCCCTCCAAAGTCACGGTGACACAGAACAGGCCAAGGACTGCGTGGCCTAGGGAGAGCTAGGTCCCTACTGTTCGAACTCCTAGAATCGGGCGCCTCTGGGTTTAATTAATGCCTTCCCACAGCATGCGGGGCACTGCTGTGGGCGACGGTTTTATTCCTCCGCTACTCGTGGGAACAAGTATGATTTCTTTTTCTCCTTCTTCACACAACGGGCCTAACAAAAGGCCTCGAATTTATTCGCCGGAGATACAAGACTCTCCAACCTATTTTGAAAAATTCTTTCTGGTATCGAGAAATGAGGGCTCCTTTGAAAGGGTGTCCCCTTTTCTCATTTATAAATCTTTATGTGGTAGCATTGGTGAAACCGAATCAACCAAGAAGCTTAGAAACGGTAAATTGCTAATCGAACTCAAAAACAAATCACAGGTGGACAAAATAATTAATTTGAAAAAACTGCAAGACCTTGAAATTACAGTTGAGGCTCATCAAACTTTGAACACCATTAGAGGAGTCATAACCTGCAATGACCTCCTTCACTGTGAAACAGATGAGATTCTTGAAAATTTACAATCCCAGGGGGTAATTGGGGTTAGACGACTCAACACGCGAAAAGGAGACACGATAGTCCCTTCAGCGACCTTAATTCTGACATTTAAGCTCCACAAATTACCTGAATATATCAAGGCTGGCTATCTGCATATCCGGGTTCGTCCTTATATTCCTAATCCGTTAAGATGCTTTAAGTGTCAGAAATTCGGTCACACCTCCGAAAGATGTAACGAGTCCCCCATATGCCCAAGATGTGGCAAGCCCGTACATGAAGATAACCCGTGTAACCCTCCCCCCTCCTGTGTAAATTGTCAAGAATCACACTCGCCTAGGTATAAAGGATGCCAAGTATACAAATTAGAATTAGGTATACAAAGAATAAAGACCCTCGAAAAACTTACATACTTCGACGCAAGAAGGAAATATATTGAGTTGAACCCCACTTTTTCAATCTCATACGCTGAGAAAGCCAAGACATTGCCTTTTCATAGGAAAACAAATTCCCAAGAGGGATCCAACCCTCCCACCAAATCTTCCTCTAACATAGAGGAAACCACCCCTTCTCTATTTCCCCCTCCTTCCCGCTCCTCTTCCCAAAAACCCTCCCCGTCTCCTCTTCACAACTCCCCTCCTTCCCTTAATAACCCTCCTCCTTCCCACAATAATCCACCCCCCAAACCCTCCAAGCTATCCCTTCATCGCCCCCAGAATCCTATTCTTCCAAAAAAGGATTCTAAAAACCTACCAAAACCATCGAACGCAAAAAAACCAACATCATCTCGCAGTTCCTCTGAGACTTCCCTTTCCTCTCAGAGTGGAAAAATGGAGATAGACCAACCCAGCAAATCCAAATCTAATAAGAAAGCCACATAAATGGCTCCCTCGATCATACAACGGAACATTAACGAAATTCTCCAGTTACTTTTTTCTTCTCAACGATCCTCTCCATTCCTGAATTTTGGATATACTTTGTCTATTCTCTCTCAATCTTTCCATTCTTTGCTCCAATTCTTCAATGGAACCTAAATGGGTTCACTCCGCGTATAGAGGATCTACAATTCTTAATTAAAACCTACAGACCATCCATAATTTGTCTTCAGGAGACTAATTTTAAAGACAACAACTGCATACACCTGAAGAATTACAATGCCCATTTTTTAAATAGGCCCAACCCGAGTCATGCATCAGGCGGTGTTGCCATTTATATTCACACTTCCCTGGATTATCAATCCATAGACACTGACCTGGATCTGGAGATTTGCGCCATATCCACGCATCTTGATTGTCTTGTCACCGTGTGCTGTTTATACCTTCCACCTTCATCCTCGATCTCATCTACAGTCCTGAGGGAAGCTATTGATCTTCTACCTAATCCCTTCCTCATTTTAGGAGATTTTAACGCCCACAACCCACTATGGGGCTCAAAATCAATCAGCCCTAGAGGCCACCAAATTGAGAGTCTCCTTAACGAACTCTCCCTCTCCCTTCTCAATCACCGGACTCCTACTTACATAAGCCCTGTGAATGGAAGCTTCTCTTCCATCGATCTCTCCATTTGCACTCCTTCCTTAACAAATTCCTTCCAATGGGATGTTCTTGAGGATACCTATGGCAGTGACCATTTTCCCATAATCCTGAGAAGCCTTGAGGCTCCCCAGAATGACCGACCTTCTGCTCCAAAATGGAATCTAAGGAAAGCAAATTGGCCTCTATACCATGCATCCTTCACAGTTCCCCCCAAAAGTTTTAATGACGTTGACGAAACTTTGTCTGACATCGAAGACAGAATCCTTAATGCTGCCTCTCTTTCCATCCCTAAAATACTGTCTTTCCCAGACAGACCTCCAGTCCCATGGTGGAGCAAGGAATGTTCGGAGGCTATCCAAAAACGGAAAGCCCTTCTAAATAAATTTAAAAGACATCCCTCAACGGAAAATTTCATCAATTTTAAAAGACAAAGGGCTGCCGCCAAAAGAACCATCAAACTGGCTAAATCCACAGCATGGAGAGATTTCACCTCTGGTCTACACCTCTCATCTTCTAGCAGGGAGGTGTGGAGGAAAATTAATAGTATGAGGCCTTCCGCTCCTAGATCCATCCCAGGTCTTCTTATTAACGACAACTGGATAACTGACCGCGACTCCCTGTGTGACTCATTTGCTGATTTTTTTGAGGACAAATCATCAAATAACTCCTATCCTGACCAGTTCCTCACTCTCAAGAATTCTGTTGAATCTCTTCCAATTAACTTCAACACCAAAGAGTCACTCTCCTATAATATGCCTTTTTCCCAGAAAGAGCTGCTCCTCGCTATACACTCCTCCCGTGATGCTGCCCCCGGCCCGGATGGGATCCACATTCCCATGATTGTCAACCTTCCACCAAACATGCTAGAATATCTCCTGGCCTTCTACAATCATCTATGGGCAAATGAACAATTTCCCAACTCCTGGAGAACCTCTTTCCTTATCCCTATCCACAAGCATGGTAAACCTAGAAACCAACTTAACAGCTATCGCCCCATCTCCCTAACGAACCATTTATGCAAAATCCTGGAAAGAATGATTAACAAGCGGCTTTCCTGGTACCTGGAATCCAAAAATCTCTTAATCCCATATCAATATGGGTTTCGCCCTAACAGATCAACTACAGACCATCTCGTTGGTTTTGAGATAGATATCCAGGATGCTTTTCGCAGGAGACAACACCTGGTTGCCGTATCCCTAGATATTTCAAATGCCTACGACACCACCTGGAAACATGGTATCCTTCTTCAACTCCATAAACTAGGATTCAAAGGTCACCTTCCAAAATTTATCTCAAATTTTATTCGCGACCGTCTTTTCTCAGTTCGCCTGGGTACCCATATTTCTCCCTCTCACCCTCTCAAAAATGGCATCCCTCAAGGCTCAGTGCTTAGCTGCACCCTTTTCCTTCTATCTATGAATTCCATCAATGACTATATTCCCCCCTCCATTACGGCTAGACTCTACGCTGATGACTTACTTATATACATTGCCTCACAATCTTCTATCACCTGTGAAAGACAACTTCAGCTATGCATTCAGAAACTGCAATCATGGGCAATGAAGACAGGCTTTACTTTTAGCCAGTCTAAATCAACGGTCACCCACTTTTGTAAAAAGAGAAACTGCTTAAAACTAAACTCTATCTCACTAAATCGTAGACATCTCCCCATGGACAGCCAACTTGAGTTTCTTGGCCTAATATTTGATGATAAGCTTAACTGGCGTCCGTATTTTGCCTCCCTTAAGGCTCGATGCTTTAAGGATCTCAATTTATTAAAGTTTCTCTCACATACCACCTGGGGCTCAGACTTCCACACACTCCTCAAAATATACAATTCCATCATTCTCCCCAAGCTGGATTATGGGTGCGTTGCTTATGACTCGGCTAGACCCTCGTATATCTCTTCCCTTGACCCTATCCAGAACCAAGCCCTACGACTATCGACTGGTGCTTTTCGCACCTCCCCAATAGTAAGTCTTCAGTCCATTACTAACACTCCTCCTCTGTATCTCCGTCGTTCTTTTCTTCTCATAAAATACGTCATATCAGTCAAATCTAGACCATTTCTTTTAGATTATGATAAAATCCTTAACCCTTCTGATTTCCCGGTCGTATCAAATATCACATTGGGTGCCAACGACAGAGCTTCTGCGTTTATAGCCTCTCATAACATATCTATTCCCGATACTACCCCCATCCTCCCTCAGATCTTTCCCCCCTGGGATTATCCCCATTTTGAAATCAATTTGGATCTTCTGCAGCATGATAAGAGCAATACTTTACCCTCCATCATCAATCAACACTTCCTTAGCCTAATTAACTCTAGGTTCAAATCGTTCAAACTATCATTTACCGACGGTTCCAAATCGGACCAAGGGGTAGGCTCAGCTGCTGTAACCAGCTTTTCATGTAACAAAACAAAGTTAAATCCCCTTTCATCCATCTTTTCAGCTGAGTTGTTTGCTATCAAGCAGTGCATTAGAGAGATAATTAAGCACTCCTCCACCCCCAATCATTTAATCATCTCTGATTCCCTCAGCTGCCTGAAATCGATCCAAGCCTTTAACACATCCCACCCTCTCATGAATCAAATTCTTGACCTCCTCAAAATGGGATCCCAACGTAATCTGTACATAGCTTTCATGTGGGCCCCAAGCCACATCGGCATAGAGGGGAATGAATTGGCCGACACTCAAGCAAAATCTGCAATCCTTGAGGGCACCCCTTTCTTCTCTCTACTCAACCCCAAAGAATTCAATAGATACATTGATAACACTATTCGTAACATTGCACAGGCTCGCTGGGAATCTCTAGAAAACCCCAATAAACTCTTCCACATCAAGAGAAACTTCTCAGAGACATATCACTTCCCCCAATTGTCCAGAAGGGAAAATGTTGTTTGGAAGAGAATTGCCATAGGACA
The DNA here is from genome assembly GCA_034092305.1 of Diaprepes abbreviatus. Lineage (NCBI taxonomy): Eukaryota > Metazoa > Arthropoda > Insecta > Coleoptera > Curculionidae > Diaprepes > Diaprepes abbreviatus. Next base: position 4,664,841 of record JASJET010000022.1, read on the forward strand.
TTGCAGAATGACTCATTCCTTTCTCCTTAAAAACGAGGACCCCCCTCAGTGTCCATCTTGTCTCTCCCCTTTGTCTATAAAACACATAATTTCTGACTGTCCCTTATACAGAAACGCTAGAGAGAGGTATCTAACTCCAAATGACTTTGTGACAGTTATGTCTTTTGATCTTGCTAAAGCCAAACTTTTATTGTGTTTCTTGAGGCACACTGATCTTTATAATAAGGTTTAACTGATCCCAACAATTTCTACAGTAGGCGCTAAATGGTCTGAGTTACTGATGCGCCTTTAACCTTTAAACTAACTAACTAACTAACATTATTCTAATGATGATCAGTCTAATTTTACCGTCACGAATACTCACTGTATTGCAAACACTTTGTCTGTTCCGCAACATACTATTTTATTATCCACTTGTGAAATAGATATCAAGGACATTCGAGGACATTTTCAGAAAATCCGTGTACTTTTAGATACGGGCTCTATGGCAAATTTTATGTCTGAGTCGTGCGCTAGACGACTGGGTCTCCATCGTAAAAAATCCTCTATTCCAATTGAGGGTTTAAATGGAATGTCAACTTCCACCAATAGCGGTCTTGTTCAATGCGTCATCAAACCCTGTGATCAATCGGATCCGGTTTTTTCTTTTGAAGCTATTATCATGCCCAAAGTTTGTTCTAATCAACCAAAAATTCACATTAATATTTCCGAAATGGAACATATTCGAAATTTGAAGCTTGCAGACAGTCGGTTTCATATACCAGGACCAATAGACATGCTTATTGGTGCTGAATTGGTACCTTTATTTTTAAAATCAGGCCGTATTGTCGGCAATTCCGATCAACCTGTAGCTTTAGAGACTATTTTTGGTTATGTTTTACAGGGTAAAACTAGCTGTTCAGTTCCTTTCAGGAATCCTGACTCTTTCTTAAATTGTCTCGCTTCTTTGGATGACTGTATCGATATTCAGTTGCGTAAATTCTGGGAGGTCGAACAAATTACTAAAATCCCTTCGTGGTCCACTGAAGACAAGAAGTGCGAGGAAATATTTAAAAATTTAGTCTTCAGAGAAACTTCTGGACGGTTCTCGGTACCTTTACCTTTTCGTCAATCAAAACCAAATTTTGTTGATACTTACTCTCAAGTATATCGTCGCTTTTGTATGCTGGAACGACGTTTTTCCAAAAATTCTGAATTCTTTAGAAAATATACAGATTTCATGCAAGATTATCTCAACAGTGGTCACATGTCCTTAGTGCCACAAAGTCAATACAGGTGTCCGTCTGCTTATTACATCCCCCATCATGCTGTGTTTAAACAGGAGATGTCGGGCTCAAAAATTAGAGTTGTATTTGATGCTAGTCTTCGTGATATACAGGGTGTCTCTCTTAATGATACTCTTCTCGTTGGCCCAAAGCTCCAACGTGATATTTCTGCTTTACTTTTAAATTTTCGATTTTTTCCTTACGTTTTTGTTTGCGACATAAAACAAATGTACAGACAAATAAATGTTCAGCCTGAATTCTGGGATTATCAACGCATTTTATGGCGTTTCTCACCTTCTGAACCTCTTCAGGAATATTTTCTACGTACTGTTGTTTACGGAGTTTCATCTTCGCCATACTTGGCCTTACGTACTCTGCAAGAGCTAGCGGTTCAAGAGGAATCTTCATTCCCTAGGGCAGCTCAAGTTCTTTGTCGCCAGTTTTATATAGATGACGGATTAATCGGTAGCCACGATTTAAAATCTGCGTTGTCACTTCAGCTTGAGCTCATTGAACTTATGAAAAAAGGAGGATTTGAATTAAGTAAATGGGCAAGTAACGATCCTGCTCTTTTAGCTCATATATCTCCTTCAAATATCCAGGAGTCTTGCAGTTTTGATAAAGATGATCCTTCTTTTATTAAAATATTAGGTTTAAAGTGGGATCCCAATTCAGACATTTTTTCCTATTATTATGTTCCCATGGAACGCCCCTGTACTAAACGCAATATTCTATCTGAGATTGGTAGAATATTTGATCCACTCGGTTTTGTTTCTCCTTGCTTGTTACTTGCAAAACGTCTTTTGCAACGTTTATGGGAATCCAAGGTTTCTTGGGATGAGTTTCCGTCCGACGATATTCTCGAAACTTGGACCAAATTCAAAGCCGAATTGCCCAAGCTTGCTGATATCAAGATATCTCGCTATGTAGGCTCTAATTCGATATCTCGAATTGAACTACATGGATTCTGCGAGGCTTCGCAGGTCGGATACGCTTGTGTTGTTTACTTTCGTGTAGAAGACACATTAAACAATGTCAAAACTTTTCTTATTTGCGCTAAGTGTCGTGTTGCACCATTAAAAACTGTATCAATAGCAAGACTTGAGCTTCTTGCAGCAGTTTTGCTCGCGGATCTAATGGAATTTGTCAAGAAAAGTTATGCTGATCTTGTTATTTTTGACGCCATACATGCTTGGACAGATTCCATGGTCACACTTGCTTGGTTGTCTTCTTCTCCTCATAAATGGAATACATTTGTTGCCAATCGAGTAAGTCACATTCAGGAAATTTTACCTATTTCATCTTGGCACCACGTTCCCTCCAAGCATAATCCAGCAGATTGTGCTAGTCGTGGTCAAACTCCTCAGCAACTTTTGGATACTCCCATCTGGTGGTCTGGCCCAGAATTCTTATCTAAGAATCGAGTTTTCTGGCCGACACAGCCCAATTTTGCGGGTCAATCTGGTTTAGAGCTATCCAAGGAAGAAAAACAAATAGTTTTGAACGTTTCGCTTCCTTGCGATGATTTTCTTATTTTACTAGATCGATTTTCTTCATTACCTAAGATACAACGAATCATTGCATATACTCTTCGCTTTATTTCTAATTCAAGGTCAAAACCTAAAGTTAAAGGACATTTGTCACCTTTCGAGATTGAAGCTTCCCTGCGAGTTATTATAAAACGTGTTCAACGAGATGTGTTTTCGAACATCTTAACGAAGATTTCGCAAAATAGTTTGCTACCGAAACCATTTCGAAAGCTTGCTCCATTTGTCGATTCAGATGGACTGCTTCGAGTAGGAGGTAGGCTGAGGAAGTCTCAATTTTCCTTTGATATAAAACATCCTATTCTTTTACCAAAATCGCATCGAATAACAGAATTAATTATCGAACAAACTCATTGTACGAATTTTCATCCAGGACTTAAAACTTTGCATTATTTGTTACTTCAACAGTTTTGGATTTTATCGCCCCGAAGTGCAATTTATAAATGTCTCTCCAAATGTATTCGATGCTTTCGATGTAAACCAAAATCATATAATCCCTACATGGCAGACTTACCAGCTCTCCGAATTTCTCAAATTAAGGCATTTTCTTCTATTTGCCTAGATTTTGCTGGGCCTTTTTCACTCTTGATGAGCAAACATCGAGGTGCTAAAACCTTTAAAGGTTACGTTTGCGTTTTTGTTTGTACTTCCACTAAGGCTATTCATTTGGAGGTTACATCAGACCTTAGTTCTGAATCATTTTTAGCTGCCTTCAGACGTTTCGTCGCCCGTCGTGGCAAATGTGTCACTATAACTAGTGACCAAGGTACAAATTTTAAGGGTGCATACAGCCAACTTCTTGTTTTGGCGCAAGGTGCTGCTCAAGAATTGGCAATTTCGTGGAACTTCAATCCTCCGGGCTCTCCACATTTCAATGGACTAGCAGAGGCCGGCGTTAAGTCTTTCAAGAGTCATTTTTACCGTGTCTTAGGAACTCAAATATTGTCTTATGAAGAATTCTACACATTATTAACCCAGATTGAATCTTTATTAAATTCACGTCCTTTATGCGCAATTAGTGCCGATCCAAATGACTTTCAGCCTCTTACTCCCGGTCATTTTTTGATTCAAGAGCCTTTAAGCAGTTCTATCCCTGATCCAGATTTAAGCTCTATAAATTTAAATAGGCTTAATCGTTGGCAGCTTATTCAGCGCCTCCAGGGTGATTTTTGGAAACGGTGGTCTCAAGAGTATATCCATTCTCTCCAAGAGAGGCACAAATGGACTCAGCCATCTCCTCCTATTAATGAGGGCGCTCTTGTCCTAATTAAAAATGAGCAAAATCCACCCCTTCGATGGGAAATGGGTAGAATACTTAAATTACATCCGGGACAAGACGGTGTGGTTCGCGTAGTTACGCTTAAAACGATCCACGGTGTTATGCAACGACCTGTGGTCAAAATTTGCCCATTACCTGGCAATTAAAATCTTATTTTTGCAATGCAACATTATTTTTATTTTTATTTTTTCTTTAAGTTATATTAAAATGATTTTTTCATAACTGTTTTATTTTCCTCTATTTTACTAGGTTTAAAAACATTCGTTTTTGGTGGGGTGAATGTTCAGGAATCTAAGTTATTTTATTTTTTTTTTTGGGAAATAAATTGTTTAATTATTCCAATTAGGGATTTATGTGACATAATAATGCAGTATAAAATTACACTTCAATTTGTGCCGCTTTTATCATGAATACTCTTATTTTCAGCATATTTTTTATTACATTTTTTCTTAACTTTTTTACTGCGCACAAGTCGCATAGCCAATCCAAGCGAATTGGTCACATATACAATCAACTCACGCTCTAAGTAGGGTCGAGTACGGTATCGTTCTTCCGGTCGGCATCGTGGCAAAATAAGCAATTAATTTTAGAGACCATTTCTGCGAACCTTAAAGTGCGGGAAGAAACTAGGTGAATTGAGTAGCCTTGCGAACACCAGCAAGAGGGTACCCTCAGGATCAAGATTGTGCCCTATAGACCGTACGGAAAGGTAAGCGATTTGTGCAAGTTTTTCATTTTCTTTTTTCTACCAATTCAAAAATACAGTCCACTACATTTTCATATTTTCCGCGTCAACGCCCAATAATGTATGTTTTAATTTATTTAAAGTTATACTGTTGAAGGTGTAATAAACTTTGAAAAATTTTGGTTTGCATAAAAATTTTGTTGAGTTATCTATTTCCAAGATTTAAAAGAAGCAAATGTAAACTAATCCTGTTAGTTTTAGAGCTTTACAATAAAAAAATTGAAAGATCGTCTATCAGTACCACAGTGGTATAAAGATGAAAATTTTTATTTCGGGGTATAACAACCCTTCTTACTATCCCCTCTTATTTTTACTTTTCGTATATAATTATTTTAAAACATGTACAATAACAGTACTGCCATAAGTAAAAGCAAACTGGCAAACTAAAAGTTGTAATATTAGTGGCAATAGTGACAATTAAGCTAGGTCTAAGTTTTAACATTTTGTTTAATCTGGTTGTGTAATTTTAAACGAATTACTTTTAAACAACTTCAACTAAAACTTATCAGTGTCTCTTAAAAATTCGCTAGGAAAATTTCAATTATTTATATGTGAATTTATTATTAAATTTTAATAAAATTTTCAACTGTAGAATGTAAACTAATGTTCCCAAACTTAACTTCAGGTTATGTAATTTTTGAACAGGAAGTACTACGGATTGAAATTTTTATATTTTGATAACTATGAATTATTGTAAAAATATTTTGTCTGATACAAAAAAAAAAGGAAATATTCTCTGTCTCTAATAGCAAAACTGTTTAATTGCCATTCGTAGGTAGAAACGAAAAGAAATTTACTTTGCTACAAAAAAAATATATATGTATCAGTTCACTTATTTAAGTATATTTAGCATAAGATAGTTTGTTTCTAGCTGCTTTTATTTACTAAAATTTGCAAGATAGTTTGGAAAAAGTTTTTTATTTGGGAAACAATTGCGAAAAATAAGTAAGAAGCAAATAGCTGAATTTCAAAAATGTCAGTTTTTAAGTATAATTTAAGAATTTTGCTACGTATGCAAAATTACACATGTATTAGGTGAATGTGTAAAATTTTGAATAATTTTTTCTTTGCCTTTTTATTTTACATACAGACAAAAATTTCTTAACATTATTACAATAGCCTTGACTTAATGTAATATTTCCACAAATGTGGGAAAACTTGTCAAAATTAGCAAGATTTCTGAAAAAAAAAATCTTTCCTCTCTAAGAAATTTTTCTTACTCTCAAAATATGTATATGTAATCTAAGTTTTTTTTTCTGTATATAGCTAATATATTTTTATTTGTAGTTTACATATTGGGTTTGGTAATAAAACCTCTTATTTTTTTCTATTGTTTTAGTTTTTGATTGAAACTGAGGGTGTATTTTTAAGTAAAAGTAGTTTAAATAAAGGTCAAGTAATTTAAACAATTGCTTATTTAAATAAATTAAACAAAAATGTACTTTAAATTTTCAGTCATTTTTACTTAACGAGATATTTGGTAAATATATTGAATTTTTTCCTTATTTTAAGGATTTGGGTGTATTTTTTTTTTTGAATCTTAATATACCCGACAAAACAATTTTCTAACTTTTTATTGTCGATAATTTTATACACAGTGTAGTATGTACGTCAATATATTATATAACGCTATATATTTACTTTTTTTTTAAATTTTCTTATGATAATTAGCCAATTAATAATGGTAACGCGTCTATCAACTACTTTTCTATATACTATACTTTATTTTAAACAGCTATTTCTTAAAAAATAAAAACAGCATAAAAAATATCCAAGATCATTAAGAATATGTCTAAACTTTACATATTCAGGAGAAAAAGGCGACACATCCATGAGAAACCGCTCTTAATAAACAAACAAAAAAAAAATTTTGGCAATTATTTTTATCAATATATCGATTTGAAGAGACATTTAAATTACGTATTCCTTTTATATACAGTAATATTAAATAAAAATCAATTTCAGTTCACTATGAAGGTTTAAGACTTAGAACCAATGTTATAGAAATTGGTTCATCTAGTTGGCCAATTTTGTTTTGTTTATGATATTTTTATAATTTATATTACATCTGTCAGTAAATAAACGCTTCCATAGGAATATTAAGGATAAAAATCTAGATATAAAGTCTTGAAACTGGTAAGAATAACAGTTGTGTCCCGAAAAATAAACAAAATTTTCCATTTTTGCCAAATTACAAATAAAAAATTTTTTTTTTTATGTTTGCATTTTTACCCACTAGTTTACTAACATGGTCAAACTTTGAAATCAGTCTAAATTAACAGTAGCGGGCTTAAATTGACAACTACAATAATAAACCAATCAAATTTTAAATCCTAAAAATAAAAGGATAAAATTTCATTTTCTTTTATTACCTAACCGGCGAAAATCGATAATTATGTTGATTTTCGAAATACAACTGTTCCTTGTACCGATTGCAAGGCTTAATTCCTAGATTGTTATCCTTAATATCCCTAATGAGGGGTTATTTATTGACATGGGCGATATAAATCGTTACAATTTCATAAACAGGGCTGGCCAACTAGAAGATATAACTTCCATGGCAACTAGATCGGTTTTAAATTTTAAAACTTCTTAGTGGATCTGGCTGTTCCGGTTCAAAACTTGCTTGACTCATTGTTGCACTTGTCGGTTTAAACCCTCTACTGTCAACTTAGACCAGTTTTAAAGTTAGACCATGTTACTGAGTTGGGGGTGTAAAAAATACGATTTTGATAATATATTATGTAACTTAATCTGATAAAGCGAGGCAGAAAAATTACCCTTTTTATAAACGGATACTTATTTTTATTACATTATTTCATTCCAAAGCTAGATCTTATTAAATTCTTGTAAAAAAATAAACATTTATGCCATCATATTATTAGGTATAATTCTAACACCCATTTTTCTTAAAACTGATTTACTATAGTCAAATATTCACCAATTCTACATTTATATGTTGGATATTTTGAAAATGATACGCCACTAGTAAATATTAAGTATGTAATTTATCAACAAAGGACGATATGCTGTGAACTACTATCCCCTGATATCCCCACCTCACTTCCCTCACCATCAGGCAGAATTCTATTCATAAACAACTGGATTTTTTAAGTCGATGAGGAGGAACAGGTGGATTCGACAAAGAACAAATACAACAAACGTAATAGAGTTACACAATTGAAATAGGACTATGCAAGAATCAGGGATAGCAGGTGGAATGTTAAAATGCTATAATGAAGACCAAAGTCTGGAAGGAGAAACAAGGAGATACAATGGCGTAAGCAATAATAGGACGAAACTTATCTTTAAGTGTGAATGACAATGTATACTTACAATATGCTTTTACGAAACAATGGCTTAGTTATAACGATAATTATGCACATACATGCTATTATTTCTTTTAATTTTTAAAACCTCCTTCTATATTACTTACCAGCAACTACTGCATCATTCTTTATTGTTCTGCGCACTATCATAATTGCATCATGTAGAGATCTTTCAGTTTCTTCTAAAAACTGTTCCGCACCTCCTCTTAATATAATGGTGCACGTCTTAGCATTAGGACACCCTCTAAAGAAGTTAAAACGTTCTCCTCCTATTTGACGTTCTTCAAATAGATCACATTTTCCTAATACAGAATCATTAAGGTCATGAACAGTAGTCATAACAGCTCCTCCACAGGCTTTAAGGGTCCTTTTAAGGTCCTCTTCAGGAACACGACCAGCACAAAACATATCCCTAAAGATAAAAGTTTTTATGATTATATTCAATTAATAGGTTAAATCATTACTGCATTTTTATTAATTTAATAGTAAATGATATTTGTATAAACCTAATTACAAGTTATTCTAGAGAAGACCTTCACATCTATGCAGAATCAGAAATTAAGAGTCTTTACAGAAACAAGAAACAAAAAAGTCTGAAAAGTCTCATTCTTGCTTTACTTATTAATATTGAAGTGAATTATAATAGAGAAATCTTTATTCGGCTACAAAAGAAGAGAGCTTGTTAGACTAGTAGAGGAACAAATATGTTTATAAAATTAAAATAGAATATTCAAGTAAAGCAGAAGTACGTTGTAAATCTTTACTCATTTTCAAGTTACAAAAAGAGTATGTCATATTAGTAGAGAAATAAATATATTTATATAATTAAAGCAGAATATTCAAGTAAAGAGGAAATGCTTTGTAATTGGGTCATATATATATATATATATATATATATATATATATATATATATATATATATATATATATATATATATATATATATATATATATACAGGTTCTTACGTCGTTTCCAGACCAATTTTACTTTACAGACCACCATAGACCACCCAGAAAAAATTATATTAGAAGCAAATAAATATGCGTTGTATAATTATTTTTATTCATGAAACCAATTACTATTGAGAGGGGTAAGCAAATTAAAAAAATTTTTTTTTCGTATTATATTAGCCACGTTCATGAGCCAATTGCAACTTATCTCGAACTAAAACCCAGTATATCAAATTTGTATCATTTTACCAGTGATTCAGACCCGCCAGTGTTGCCGTTTTTACGCCATGTAAAATATTAAACAGCAAAGAATAATGATATAAAATCTTTGTGTAGAAATATTCCTTTCTCTTTAAATCTGGTCATTTTGATTGGTATTTTTTTACATTTGAGCATTTTATCTAAATTTTTAAATTGAAACTAACAGTTTCGTTAACTTCACCTTTGTAGAGAATACAATTCTGTATTGGTTAAGACGACGATATTTTGGCATCTAGCTTAATTTATAATAACTAAATAAAAAAACACCCACAAATAAGGAGTTTAATTTTAAAGGTAAATGCTACATACCAATGTTGGGAATACTATAATAATATACATGTAATATAGACTTAGGGTATTCAGTTACCAAAATCATAAAGTAAATCACATGCACAACAAATTAAACCTATGTACCTGTATTCTAGATTTTGTTGATGCAAAATCTGTAAAATCGATTCTTCTCAATTATCATGATTTTTTATGTATGTGTGCTATTAGGGTCATTTGCGCGAGAAACCTTCTTTAAGAATGAAAAAAAAAAAAGAAAAGCAAATAATACAGAATTGGATAGCCTCTAACACTCACTTTGAAGAAATAAAAAATTCAGTCACTATTGCTCAGTATTTACTATCTCTTAATAAAAAAACAATTGATTTTAATACAATATATGATATAATTGAACGGAAGCTTGCGGTCAAAAATACTGTATTCAAACGTTTGAACAACAGTTGTATACATTAATTCTGCTGGTCAAATTTGATGAGTAATAAATTTAAAAATGTTACTCGTTTAGGCGCTTTTCATACTGTTTGCTGTGCAATTTAATGCCTCAGCAAAATTTGGGAAGTTGTGGCATAAAAGATATGCTAGCCGAATCTAAAGTTTTTGCTGGAAATACCGTAGACAGAATTTTGGAGGGGTCATTCGAGAATTAATTTTAATATATGATAGGCTAATGCAGTTATTGATAGAACATTTTTTGATCAACTAAAAAGATAATAAAATAGAAACTCTAGCGGTTCTGATAAAAAATATCGAAACGTTTACAGTAGTTATTCAACGGATACATATAACAAATATGGTTTAAAAAAACTTTCTTTAGATAGAAGTAATACATGTATGACATTATTTGACAAATATAGAAAAGAAGGAAGTGAAGAATCTGAAAATTTTCAATTTTGGTTTGAATTTTAATAATTCTCCTTATGCGACCAATCGAAGTCAAAGAACAGTTTTTAAAGGGATACTTTATTGTTAATTTGACTAATGAAGCATTTCGGGATTATTCTCAGATATAACAACTGAAATGACAGTAATCAAGAGTACAAAATCAGAGACTGGAATCACAGAAATGACTCAAAAAGAACTTGCTACTTCAAGATGAACTATGACTACAAATGTCTTAGGTAGTTATTCTGATACTGAATTGAAACGATGAATTACACCATTTTGATAATTGAATGGTAATTTCACCAATAAAATTATGAATGGATAATTACGCAGATTTGATCCAGTAGATAAAATTCACTTGATTTATGATCGGTACGACAGCACAACGGTTAATCCAGAACAGTTGGAACGAATTCGGAGGTATGGAAATGATAGCGAAAACAAAGAATATATAATTATTGGCGGTCAATCTACACGAAACTTTAAAAAATTCTGCAGTAATGATACAAGTAAATCAAATTTAGTGGAATTTATTGAAAATTATATAAAAAAACTATTCGGTTACCAATACAGAAGAAGTTGATCATTTCTGGAGCATTTGAGCATATTTATTATGGAAAATGATCAATATTTCGATGCATATTTCATACAGAAACAGATACTAAGATTGTATTTTATGCCTGTCAGTTACAAGAGCTGGATTCCGATAAAAAGTTTAAAATTATTGTTAAAAAACAGAGATGTGTTTATCTTATCATGGATTCTTAAAGGAACTTCTCTTATGGTTTAATACTGGAAATGTTTTCTCGATTTATTTTCGTACATGCTATTGCAAATGATATTGGAAATATTCAGTGTGACAGTATTTTAATAATCAATGCTGTGATAGAGTAAGTTTCATATATGACGTTTAAGATACAATATCGCGTTGAAAAACAAAATATGTTATGAAAATTTGCCACCTTCTAAACAGGCCTTAGTTCAACATTATTTTAGAGCGAAATGGCAAACAAATGAGAGATCAAGCAAAAAAAGTAATATTGTCTCTCTTGATCCATTAACTCATAGTTGGAAACTTGGAAATTACTGTTTAGACTTTAATTATTTTGAAGTCGAAGCTTTGGACATGCTACAAAGATATGTCTGTTCATACACTGGAAAATGTACACAAAATTGTATCTGTGTATCCTCGAATTTAGAATGCTGCACAGTATACGCACGTTTATTACAGAATTGCATGAATGTTAAACAATATTTTATGGAAGACGATGATTTATACCCGACAAATCGGGTTATTGTTGAAAATAATCATATTATTGGAGGTGAAAACAATGAATAATATAAAATAGAGCGCTATCTTTAGACAATAAATAAAATGACAGATTATATATTAGTTTCAATAAAGTAATATCATAGTAAATAACAATCGTCGACTTGAAATAAAATAATTCAAAACGTAAGAAAGTGAAATATGCCCTCATAGCGCCCATCTGTGCGGCCGGAACCACCATCTTGTGTGTATGCTCACGCAACACGTCTGAAACGGGTTACTTTTGAGCCCCACTTTCAGCGTCACAAACTCCACTTGCTCACATCAAAAAAATCTCTGTTGATGTTGAAGGTTCAAATTTCCAAAAATAACGAATTTCGTAATTTTTTTGAATAAAATTGCAAATCTCTTGGCAAGGAAGCATTTTCCGAAAAGATAAAAAATATTTTGACGTGTTTTATTTAATAATTAATTTTAAATCTTTTTTAATTAAAAAAATAAACTCAATATTTCAACCTCATATAAAAAGAATAATAATAACAGCCAAAAAAACCAGCAGGAAATTGAATTCGAATCATCGACGTGACATTTCAATGCTAAATAAAATTTTTATAAAAAAATTGAACCGACTTCTATAAGTGCGCTAAAAAGGGAAAATATCTAGAAATTTTTATATGAAATTGAAATTTTTGAAGTCGGCGCCAAACTCATACCTGACAAAATGTGATTCGCATAAACAGATTAAAAATACTTTATATGTAATTGCGTTCTTACCATAATTTGTATATATTAGTAGTGATTTATTTCATTTAGAAATAATTTGGCGCCGATTTCAAAAATTTCAATTTCATATAAAAATTTCTAGTTATTTTTCACTTTTTAGCGCACTTTTAGAAGTGGGTTCAATTTTTTTATAAAAATTTTATTTTTCGATTTTTAGTTTTGAATTCATTATGATATTCATAAATTATTTGAACTAAGTGCTAATCGAGATTAGTGTACCTCGCAATGACTCCAAGGTGGCAAAAAAGTATCCATTTTATCCAGAATTGTAAATCATCCTAAAATGAACCACTAAAAATTCTTTGATTCTTAGAGTTCTCCAAATACCAATGAAATTGTATCAAACAAATATCCACTATCTTAAATTTCAAATTAACTTCAGATTGGTAATATAGGCCGTAAAACCTTCCAATATCGATATTTAAAGAATTTGAGACGTAAATTTCTTAGCCCGATATATTTTATATTGCATATTGAGTTTGTACACGCCCCAAGAACACCGCGATATCAATTCTAGATAAAACAGGAAATTTTAAAATTTTTAGTCCTTCATATTGTATCTTATCAACCTAATAGTTGTAAAAAATTAACTTCATATTAGTAATACACCACCCCCCCAATGACCTAATATCAAATCTGAAAAAATGTGAATAAGGTAAAATTTTCAACCCATCATATTGGATCCGCCAAATTGAATTTCAAAAAAATAATTTTAACTTCCTAATCTAATCTAAATATAAACCCTTCAAAGCCCTCTAGTACCAATTTTAGATGAAATCCAGAAATTTAAAATTTCTAAACGGTCATATTGCATCTAACATATTAGATTTTCTTAAAATAATTTTATATTCGCTATTTATATCCTCAAAAACGATTCAGTTCCACATTTGAACAAAATCGAAAAATGTAAAATTTTTAGTTCGCCATATTGAATCCTGAAAAAATACTATTAAATTCCTAATTTACACCCTCAAGAACCCTCTATATCAGTTTGGGAGAAAGTCGAAAAATGTAAAATTTTTAGGACACTATATTGAATCCATCAGATTGAATTGTTCAAAAAATATTTTAATATCGTAATTAACACTAACAAAAATCCACCAATACTGACTTTAGACAAAATCGAGAGATGTAGAATCTTTAATCCGCCATCTTAGATCCGCCATATTTATTTTTTTAAAATAATATCAGATTCGTAATGTGCTATCCCAAAAACTTCCCCATATCAATTTTGAGAAAAATCGGACAAAATTAACTTTTTATCCACCATATTGGATACGCCATATTGCATTTTTAAAAAATAATTTTAGATTCGTCATGTACGACTCCGAAAACTCCCATGTACCAATTTTGGAGAAAATCGGACAAAATTGATTTTTTGTCCGCCATATTGGATCCGCCATATAGAATTTTTTAAAAATATTTTAAATTCGTTATGTGCGACTTCGAAAACTCCCCCATACCAATTTTGGAAAAAATCGGACAAAATAAAATTTTTTGGTCCGCCATATTGAATTTTTTAAAAATAATCTCAGATTCGTTATGTGAGACTCCGAAACCTCCCACATACCAATTTTGGAGAAAATCGGACAAAATTGATTTTTTCGTCGGCCATATTGGATCCGCCATTTCGAATTTTATAAAAATAATTTTATATTCGTCATGTGCGACCCCGAAAACTCCCCCGTATCAATTTTGGAGAAAATTGGACAAAATTGATTTTTTGTCCGCTATATTGGATCCGCCAAATTGAATTTTATAAAAGTATTTTGAATTCGTTATGTACGACCTCGAAAACTCCCCCATTCCAATTTTGAAGAAAATCGCATAAAATTAAATTTTTTTGTCCGCCATATTGGATCCGCCATTCGGAATTTTAAAAAAATAATTTTAGATTCGTTGGGTATAACCCCGAAAATTTCTCCATACGAATTTTGGAGAATATCGGACAAAATAAATTTTTTTGGCCGCCATATTGTAAGCGTCATCTTGGATTTTACTGCACCAATTTCATCTAAAAAAATATGGGACCACCGCAGCAACTTCCTGAACATAACGCAAAAAATTTCATTCAAATCCGTGCAGCCGATCCGGAGAAATCGGTGTACATAGATAAAAAAAAAACATACATACGGGACGAATTGAGAACCTCCTTCTTTTAAAAGTCGGTTAAAAAAGCATTTTCTTTTAATGCTCCCCTTTAGCCTTCATAGAATCATGATTTAGAGTCTTATTATAGGCTTTTAAACTACGAAAGTCTCATCGAAGTGGGTTTAATGTCATGTGGCAGTAGTAGAAACAAATAGATAAAAATTTTAAAGAAATTATTTTTCATTAACAAATCTCCATATGGTCGCTTGAAACCTGTTTTTTAAAAATTCAATTAGACCGGAGGCCCGATTCTATAAGCATATGTTTTGACATTCCCTTTCCTTATCTCTTTTAGGACAGTGACATACTTATGTGTTATTATAGACTGAACAAAGAAGGAAGATCCTTATTATGACATTCTCTTTCCCTATACTTTTATAGAATCGCAGCCCGGGAGTTATCGACAGTTTTTTTTTCAATTTGCATTAGCGTGAAAGTATATTTAGTTGTCTATTTTATTACGAAAAGTCCGTACTGCACACCTAGTTCAACAATGAAAAGTGGGGTCGAGAGTATGTAAAAAAATACCAAAATATTTATCTGCATCATGCTGAAACTTCGCCCGGTATAAATTTTAAATTTAAGGAAATGAGCTCGGTGTTCAACTTTTTTTACATGTATCTGGCAGCAGTACTTTGAACTGTCAACGGATTGGCAGCGGTTTTTTGTCATTAATTAGACTGAATGTGCATTAGTAGCACTGACTTTTCAGGTTAAGAGTGATCATAATAACCAAAACAATACACTTTTACACTGATGCAAATGGGACACAAAAAATCGCTAGCTCCAGTAGTAAATATATAGATACATCGTCATTAAATTTTATGAAAGACTAATTATGGTAAATAAGTATACCAATTTCCAAAATTAGATAACAGTAATCTTTAAACATAATAACTTTTTTCTTTAATATCAATAATATTATATAGAAAAAATGGCCACCTCTTTCTCTATTTTTTGTAAATTGACAAAAATCTTATTTTTTAAAAACATTTCATGGAAGTTTTAGACTAACCATGTAATAATAATATTCTTTGTACTTTGCAAATAAAAATAATTTTGAGAATTATTTTCGAAAGTAAAAATGTTACTTTCCATTCTTTCTCAGAACATTAAAATGGAGAAATATTTTGTATGATTGATATGGTTTGGTATTATCATTCTAGTTAGTCTATGGCCGTCGGTAAAGTACAATTGGTCTAACAAAGTCAGTAAAACCAACAGATATATTGTTTGTTATACGAACTGCGTGGTTGCCAATTTTAGGGGCTTGTGAACGTTGATCTAACGAATCGAATTACATACTATATACGGATCAGACGCTAGCGTCCTCTACACGATAAATTTCGGAATTAAATCAATATATAATTCGATATTCTACCACAATTTTAGGCCCAGCTAATATTTTGTCCATAGCATCTTATGACTCTCCGGATTACGCTGGCAAAAGGAACGTTTTCAAGCCCCAAGCCCGGGCTTGAGAACGTTCATTTGGCTTGTGTTCGTAATAAGTATGTAACGAGTTGGGATTGTATAAGCGGTAAAACCAATATATATATATATATATATATATATATATATATATATATATATATATATATATATATATATATACAGGGTGGTCCGAACCACCCGTACATGCCTTACAGAGTGGTAAAAAATGTTTTTATTTCTAAAATCTCTAAAATCTGATGACACATTTCATAGATAAATGAGGTACGCTCTATCGATTGGACATAAAATCAACTTTCGGTCTGTACCGGAAGTGGGTTGAACTGACCGAAAGTTGAGTTTTTTAAATAGAACATACATATTTTTACAAAGGATTCGGATTAAGCGAGAAAAAATACACATCTTTTGTTGGAAACATTTTTCTAAAAAATGCATTTTTCGACCTCTAAATGATCTCCGAAAATCATCACGTGACCATCTACTAAAAATCATCACCACCCCTTATAACACGTTAAAAAATGTTTTTCAAGAAAATCTGACATGAACATCTAAGGTTAATGACGTAAGCTCTATGGAATGGCGCTAATATCAACTCCCGGTTTAGACCGGAAGTGGGTCAAACTGACCGGAAGCTCATTTTTTCGAATGGAAGATGCATATTTTTAGAGCGGATTTGTATTCTACGAATAAAAATGCACATATTTTGTGAGAAAATTTTTTCGATAAAATGAATTTTCTGTCCTCTAAGTGACCTTGCAAACAAATCCCGTGGCCAATTTTAACTCTACCTACATACTTATTTTGCAAACTACGAGCCCTATGAAAAAATATTTCGGACAAAAGTTGTAAAGTGCGTAGGAGGCCACATAAGGGGACTTTGAAGTTGGAATTTTCAAAGGGAACGCCGTCAAATCCGAATACTTCGAATTTCTAGGAATTCATGTATGTATGTATGTATGTATGTATGTATGTATGTATGTATGTATGTATGTATGTATGTATATATATATATATATATATATATATATATATATATATATATATATATATATATATATATATATGTACATGTATATGTATGTATGTATGTATGTATGTATGTATATGTATGTATGTATGTATGTATGTATGTATGTATGTATGTATGTATGTATGTATATATATATGTGTATATATATATATGTATATATATATATATATATATATATATATATATATATACGTTGTAACGTAGGTTTTCACAAATGGTGAAATATGCACTGATGTTTTTCCGGTTTTCAATCTGTTCGTCAACAGAAAAATCTTCACAAAGTTTCACCAACATCTCAGCTGTCATTTTCAAGTAATGCTTCCTCGACTTCCAAGTCGAGATTTTTCTATTGACGAACGGATTGAAAACCGGAAAAACACCAGTACACAAGTTGATCATTTATTACATATATGGAATAAAAAGTTTCCCTAGAAGTGGTGTTAACAGCGCTATTTTTGGGTATGCCACCTTTAAACGTAATTTTTTTTTCAGTATTGACTAAGTGATTGAAAGAGCTGTCTTGTGTTGTCTTTATTCTACGATTTTAAACAGTTTTGAAGTTTTGTTATTTTCCAAGTACGGAATATACCGAATCGTGAGCTATGATATAACATTTTTTTAACAAAGATTTATTAAGAAAGGATTAGACGCTAGACGCTACATCGGGGGAGTTTGCTCCTTCATATATAACCGTAAAAGTTGTAGACTTTAAACGTAGTCGTACGAGCACTCAAGATGCTGAACGTTTCGGAAGACCAAAATCCACTATAATAGAAGAAGTCGTCCGAAAAGTCTATAGAAACATTACAAATCGATGACTAAAATTGATGAAGGTGGCTGACATCAAAAAAAAAGGGCGGATCATATGTTAACTAATATATTTGAGATGAAATAATGGACAGCAGGGTGAATGCCGCATTTTTCGACTTCGTAACAAAAACTGCACCACATGATTGTATCGAAGCAGTGTTTAGTTCTCTGCGGGTCTCTCTATATATATATATATATATATATATATATATATATATATATATATATATATATATATATATATATGTATGTATATATAGCGAAAATCCATTAAAGGAGCTGGCAAGTTAATAAATGGAAATCTAAACATTGCCAGTAAACATTCTTGGTTCTTCATTAGTGGCTTAAACTCCAGTAAAACGAATATTGATGTCAGAAAATACATAGAAGGACACTTAAAATTGAAATGTATGGTGGAGAAACCCAAAAATAAAAGGGATAGTCAAAGAAGCTCGTGCAACGTGGGTACTGAGGAAAGGAACAAAAGTATAGTACGTTCACCAGAAAGTTGGCCGGAAAGCATAGTAGTTAATTATTTTCTCAACCTAAGACCGAAGCCCCCTGTAACCGGACGAAATTTAGACGAAAAGTCCAGCGTTCAATTTGGACAAATTGAAGTACTGCACTCTCAAATCTTAGGTCAATGAGAAATAAAATTGATCAAATAGAAGCTTTCCCTTATGATAAAGATGCGAATGTTATGTTTCACCGAGCATTCACTAAGGGAGGAAGAGCTTATCGCGCCAAGAATCGATGGCTACACTTGCACCGGATTCTTCCAAAGAAACTACATATTGGCGGTGGATATGTAATTTATACCAAAAAGTAGTAGTAGTAGTGTTGAACTCACTGACTGTATGGTAGGCCCAAGTATAGAAAAATGTAGAGTTATGTGGTATTCTTATATAAAAAAATTAATATCTATATTTTAAGGATGGTCATTTCGACACCTTATCAGTAATTGATGATCTTTTAAGTCATTGGGGTCTAAACCAAGAAAGTGGTGCTGACTAGTGATTTCAATTATTATTATTATTGATTCGGACTGTGTGTGACCATAATTTTCAAATAATTGGATTCATAGCATATTTAGAATCTAGTTTTTGACAGGAGTAAATGATAAATGCTCCAGGTTTGTGCATATTCTAGAAAGGGCCTATTTTAAGGATTTTCCTGAAAGAGTTTACAGGGTTAGATCGGATCAGTTGGGTAATACCGGTTGGTTTAGCGATGAGTTAAAGGGAATGAGAGAACATCCCCAATTTTTAGGGGAGCTCAGTAGGCAGTACCCTAATGCTGGAAACACTCAGGTTTATAAGGAGTTTAAGAAACTTTATAAATTATCAATTAAGAACGCCAAGAAGGCAGCTAATGATAGAATCATTGCCTCTGCCGCTAACCCTATCAGGGCTATGTGGGATATCATAAATAAACATAGGAACTTAAATAACAAGAGTGACGCGGCGTCAAACATAACCCCGGATGAGTTCAATGACTATTTTATTAATATTGCACACGAGTTAATTAGCCACATCCCTAAATATCAGGCTGATCCGCTGGGAGGTTTTATGGAGGTTGTTTCCGGCGATCATTTTAAGTTTACAAAAATTTATTTCATGAAATGAGAGAAATAATCGATCATATAAAAACAAGTCCAGCAGGGATATTTTTGGGCTTAATATAAATCTAATAAAATTAATAAAAAATTTAATCGCAAGTCCTCTGACTGGGCTGGTAAATGGATGCTTTAGAGAGAATGTTTTTCCCGATATACTCAAGCAGGAAAACATAAGATTGTGTCGAACTATAGGCCAATTAGTTTATTGCTGGCCATATCCAAGATAATCGAAAAAAAGCATGGCGTTAAGGCTGGTGAGCGTTTTTGTCAGAACAATGGCTGCTTTAGCCGGTTTCACTTTGGTTTCCAGGGGGGGAGGGAGCACGGTGTTGGGCATCTTGGATCTGATTAAGAGGATCACACGGTCGTTTGAGTGAAGAGAATATAATGCCATCTTATTCTGCAACTTGAGGAAGGCGTTTGACTGTGTTGGTCATGATCTCATAAAAACGCTGCACTACTATAACTTTAATGAGAGCAGCTGCAAGCTTATAAAATCTTACTTGGAAAATAGAGTTCAGATTGTGGGAGTTGGAGGGGAGTCCTTGACCAGGGGTGGGATCTCAATAGGGGTGCCCCAGGGTTCGTTACTGGGGCCGACTCTCTTTTTAATCTATATAAATGACCTACCTATGGGCAAAGATTCTGCAGATTTCACACTTTTTGCCGATGACATCACTCTCTCGGTTTCAGATATATCTCTGGAAGGGGCTTTAGGGAGACTGGGAGCGATACGGTCTGATGCCAGGGAGTGGTTTGATACAAATGGTCTGGTTTTGAATAAAAATAAAACCAAGAAAGTGGTATTTTCACTCCATGATTTGGAGATATAAATGGGGGTTTGTTGAGTGCTGATCTTTCTTGGGAAGCTCATATAGAGGTTTCGGGGAGGCTCCGTAGTAGTCTGTTTGCTTTGAGACGTGTGCTGCTGTGTTGGCGTGTCGGTTCTGAGAGCTTCATACGGATCGCGTGTTTAGGCTTCAGCGAAGTGCTGAGAGTAATGCGGGGAATGAGCTCTAGGGAGGACTGTAGAGTAGCATTCTCTGAACTGAAAATTGTAACATTGCCTTCGCCGTATATACTGGATAACTTACTGTATGTAAAAAAATACAAATACAATTTCAGAATGGACAGTGAGGTCCACAGATGGATCACAAGCCACAGGGACAACTTGGGCCAGCATATTTTCGTTTGGAAAGGTGTCGGAATGGGCCTGGTTATCTAGCAATAAAATTCTTTAATGTTTTGCCTCTGTCATTGAGAGAGCTTCCGGATAATCTTTTTAAATATAGAATATAACTAATTTTAATCTCAATTTTAAACTAAACCTAGCCTAGGCTCCATGTGTAAAGTATTTAATTAAGATTTTAAATATAAATGGATTTGTAGTGTTTTTTTATTTTATTTACTGGCGAATGTAAGTGTTGTAAAATATGGTACTGACTGGATAAATTGAAATAAATAAATAAATAAATAAATAAATAAATATATATATATATATATATATATATATATATATATATATATATATATATATATATATATATATATATATATTTACATATTTTTTTCTGTTTTTCTTGAACCATTAATATGTGTACCAATATGTTTTTTTTTTAATTCTTGGGGTTAGGTTCATATGTGGATGTTAAAAAAAACGTGTTTTGACGTTTCACCTTTTGTTTAACGCAGTTTCAAAAAGTTTTTTTTTTATATTATTTTCCTTAACTTAATAATACCAATAACATTTTTTTTTTGGTCAAATAACTTAAAATATACAAATTAAGTTTAAAATTCCACACATTAACAGAAATGCCTTAAACAAAAGGCGAAACATCAAAACACTTTTTTTTAACGTCCACGTATGAACCTAACCCCAAGAATACAAAAAAAAAACATATATATATATATATATATATATATATATATATATATATATATATATATATATATATATATATATATCAGAGATGTTGTTGACCTGGATTAACACTGTAATTGTCCTATTTAGAGGCTCAAAATTCTAAAACTACAGCACAATAATCAAAACTACATATTATTGTCACTATGCTGTACATTACATAATTTTATATATAAAATAACTTAAATGGAAGATATCCGAAAGATATCCTAACATGTATGGAAGATATCTAGAAGACTCTCGAACTCAACAAACTGGTAGTATCTGAGAAAATTTTAAGCCGTTGTTCTAGGCTAGCTAAAGTAAAATTATCGTCATATTAGCTGCAGGCTGAAACGACCAAATCAAACCAAAAATGTTTGTACCCCGGCTTTTTTTTAGTTAATTTAATCCGCCATTTATAGCCAAATCCCTGAATTTGGGAAAGAAGTAACACAAAAATACTTCAAATAACCAAAAGAGAATGATTTTCAATCATTATCACATGCCATCCAACGGAGATTACAAAAAAACTTAATAAAAGGGTATTCCCAAAAATTCATTACAAGAAAAGTAACGTCAATCTTAACCAAATACTCTAAAAAACCAAAGTTTATACAAAAATATTTCTATTTGAAATAACTGGCCAAAAGTCCAACAAGTCAGACAGAGACAAACGATCTAACACATAATACTCGAAAATGTCCCGTCCTACAAAACGAATTTGCTCTAAACCAAGTACTTTAATAGTCCGAAATATTCAAAATAGGTTCGAATTCGTTTGAACAAGTTTGAGGGTCTAACTTCAAATGTAGTAACTACTAAAAATTGTAATTAGGAAAATAAAAAGAAATAATTACATTTGTACTGAAATAAATTTCTAAACTAAAAATAATATAATCAAAAAGTCCCTTTTTATCTTGTTACGAATTTAGTACTTCGACATATTTGACAGTTGTGCTGTATAGACAACTACACAAATTTTAAATACAATCAAATGATTATCCAATAAATCTGATAACCCATTTATGACAGATGGCAGCTTGAAAATAAACAAACATTTTGTAAAGAGAAAAGTCAAAAAGAAAACAAACACTATCCAATTTATAAAATCATGGAGAAAATACATTTCTCAATCCGTGATACATTTCCTTGAGAAACCAAATGAAATTTACAGATTATAGAAATCAGCTATGCATGTCATTGACAAACCTTAAAGAAAATCGTACAAAATAAAAATCTATTTATGATTTGAATATTTAAGACCAAATTTTAACCGTAATAGAGCGCTGCGTGTTTTTTAAGCGAACATTTATAAAAAATGAAGTTATTGTCAACATAATTTTAAAATAAAATAGAAAATTCTCAGCTGTTGGGGACGTAGATTGATGGTAAATATCTCTCGTATTAAAATAAAAAATGGCACCGATTGGTATGAAATTTTTTATGTTATGTTCAGGAAGTTGCTGCGATGGTCCCATATTTTTTTGGACGAAATTGGTGCAGTAAAATCCAAGATAGCGCTGACAATATGGCGGCCAATAAAAGTTAATTTTGTCCCATTACCTCCAAAATTGGTATGTAGGAATTTTTGGGGTCTTACACAACGAATCTGGAATTATTTTTAAAAAATTCAATATGGCGGACAAAAAATTTAATTTTGTCCGATTTTCTCCAAAATTGGTGTGGGGGAGTTTTCGGGATCGCACATAACGAATCTAAAATTATTTAAAAAAAAATCAATATGGCGGATCCAATATGGTGGATAAAAAAGTAAATTTTGTCCGATTTTCTCCAAAATTTGTATGGTGGAGTTGTTGGGGTCGGACATAACGAATCTGAAATTATTTTTAAAAAATTCAATATGGCGTATCCAAATGGAGGATAAAAATAATTTTGTCAGATTTCTCTCAAAATTGATATGAGGAAGTTTTTGAGATCGCGTATTACGAATCTGAAGTTATTTAAAAAAAAATTAAATATAACGGATCCAAGATGGCGGATTAAAGATTATACATTTCTCGATTTTGTCTAAAATCAGTATTGGGGGATTTTTGTTAGTGTTAATTAACAACTTAAAATATTTTTTGAAAAACTCTACCCGCGGGATTTAATATGGCGTCCTAAAAATTTTACATTTTTCGATTTTCTCCAAAACTGATATAGGGGGTTCTTGAGGATTTAAGTTGAGAATTTAAAAGTATTTGTCGAGAATTCCATATGGCTAACCCAATATAGCGAACTAAAAATTATACATTTTTCGATTTTGTTCAAAGACGAGACTCAATCATCTTTGAGGATGTATATAGCGAATATAAAATTATTTTAATAAAATCTAATATGTCCGATGCAATATGACGGTCTGGAAATTTTAAATTTCCGGATTTCATCAAAAATTGGTACTAGGGGGCTTTGAAGGGTTTAGATTTAGATTAGATTAAGACGTTAAAATTACTTTTTGGAAATTCAATATGCCGGATCGAATATGATGGGTTGAAAATTTTCCCTTATTCGTAATTTTTCAGATTTGGTATTAGTAGGTTTTCGGGGTCGTGTATTACTAATACGAAATTAATTTTTTACAACTATTAGATTGATAAGATGCAATATGAGAGACTGGAAATTTTACATTTTCCGATTTTGTCTAAAATTGATATTGTGGGGTTCTTGGGGCGTACACAAACTCAATATGCAGTATAAAATATATGGGGCTAAGAAATTTACGTCTCGAGTTCTTTAAATATCCATATTGAAAGGTTTGGGGCCTATATTACCAATCTAAAATTAATTTGAAATTTAAGATAGCGGATTTACTACGACAGACTAAATATTTGTTTGATACAATTTCACTGGTATTTGGAGAACTCTAAGAATCAAAGAATTTTTAGTGGTTCATTTTAGGGTGATTTACAACTTTGGATAAAATGGGTACTTTTTTGCCACCTTAGAGTCATTGCGAGGTACACTGATCTCGTTAGTACTTAGTTCCAATAATGTATGGATACCATAATGAATTCAAAACTAAAAATCGAAAAATAAAATTTTTATAAAAAAATTGAACCGACTTCTAAAAGTGCGCTAAAAAGTGAAAAATAACTATAAATTTGTTTATGACATTGAAATTCTTGAAGTCGGCGCCAAACTTTCTAAATGAAATAAATAACTACTAATATATACAAATTATGGTAAGAACGCAATTACAAATAAAGTATTTTTAATCTGTTTATGCGAATCACATCTTGTCAGGTATTAGTTTGGCGCCGACTTCAAAAATTTCAATGTCATATAAAAATTTAGAGTTATTTTTCACTTTTTAGCGCACTTTTAGAAGTCGGTTCAATTTTTTTAATAAAAATTGTATTTTAAACCAAAAAATCGCAGGCAACACACGAACAGCGACAAGACTCAATAACACAAAAGCAACACTCACCAACAATGTTGTAAGAAGAGCCATGTAATGGCCCAACGGTAAAATAAAAATAGCAATATATTAAACTCAATACACGAAGAATGCCACCGAAAGAATAGAGATCGCATCATTTGGCATCGGCAAACTGACAGTGGGTTTTCACAGTTCAAGCAGGTGTCGCATCAAACTGCGAGATGATAGACTGTACCGGATGCAATGGCCTGCGAGTCCCAAATAAGAACAAAACAGCGTTGTCGTCTTTTTCGGGACCCATTATCTTGGAGTTTTTTGTACTTTTTAATGCGAGAGTAATGTTTACCAACAATCTACGTCCGCACAACTATTTTATTTTAAAATTATACGGACTATAACTTATCTCTTTTTTTTTTATAATTGTTCGCTTAAAAACACGCAGCGCTCCGTTACGGTTAAAGTTTGGTCTTAAATGTTCAGATCATAAATAGATTTTTATTTTATACGATTTTCTTTAAGGTTTGTCAATGACATGCATAACTTGGAATTTAAATTTAGTATAAACTATGTTTTCTATTATAAAACTAATGGTTACCTTTTATTTTGCAATAATTGATGTTGATTATATCCATAATTTGACCTTCTCGGTGTCAGATCCTTTCTGTTTACATATTAAAAGGATTTATGTAATTTGTAAATTTCGTTTGGTTTCTCAAGGAAATGTATCACGGATTGGGGAATGTATTTTCTCCACGACTTTATAAATTAGATAGTGTTTGTTTTCTTTTGATTTTTCGTTTCACAAAATGTTTGTTTATTTTTAAATTGCCATCTCTCATAAATGGGTTATCAGATATATTGGATAATCATTTGATTGTATTTAAAATTTTTGTAATAGTCTATACTGTACCACTGTTGAATATGTCGAAGTACTAAATCCGTAACGAGATAAAAATGGACTTTTTGATTATATTTTTTTTAGTTTAGAAATTTATTTCAGTACAAATGTAATTATTTCTTTTAATTATTCTAATTAGAATTTTCAATAGTTTACTATATTTGAAATTAAACCCTCGAACCACTTTTGGGATCGATACTATCACAAATACATGCAAATAAAAAATTATTTAAATGCACCTGAACAAAAAAAGGTGGAAGATAATGTAAACATTCTCAGGAATAAAAAAAATCCTAGCGTTTCTCAGGAGAGTTTTAGTATGTATGACGGTAATTTAACATCGGACCAAATTTTTAAACCACAGAAATTCTTTTTGCGTACTCCACCTCAAAGAACTACAATTTACAACAGACAGCAGGAAAAAGCTAGTAATGAAAATGTTTTATCTGGAGATGAATCGACCAATTCACAAAAAAGACCTAGATGTTAGATGTATTAAGTTGTTGTATATGTGAGGGGTATTTTGGAATATAGTATGATAGTATGGAGTTCATGTTATGAGAATCATATTTACAGCATACAAAAAATACAGAACAAATTCTTAAGATATATCCACTACAAAGAAACAGGCATATATCAAATGCATATACCAAAAATAGATAATATGAACAATCATAATATTAAAACACTTGAAAGTAGGAGGAAGGTATCATCTATCTATTTTTTATATAAACTCTTGAATGGTATGATAAATGCTCCCGACTTACTGGGCCTAATTAATTTTTATGCTCCGCCATATAGAACCAGAAATCCATCAATTTTTTATGTTGATAATACTCTTACTAACTACTACAATAATTCACTTGTTTTGGTAATATGTAGGTTATATAACCAAATACAATCAAAATTTGTTATTGGTGATATCAGCATATCAAATAGGATCAAAACATTGCTATATGATATAATGTAACTAATACAGTGGAATGTTAGTATTTAGTATGTTTATTTTCTTTTTATTATTAATATTGATTTTCTTAGCCTAAGTCTATTATTCTACTCTGTAATTGGACGTTAATCTGTAGAGTTTGTAAATAAATAAATAAATTAGGTTTGTATAATAGACCGTCAGCTGTCCATAAGGTGAAATGGACTCATTTTTTTTGTCTGCCCTTTATAAGGCTGAAAGATCTAAGTGGGTTCGTAAAAAGAGTTCATGGGGTCAACCCTGGCAGCCCCTTCGAAAATTTGGAAAATCAATTTTCATTTGCAAAACAGAATCTATTGTTTCCTAATCTCAAATTTTCTACCACTAAAGTGAAAGGGTAGTCACCCAAACTCAATTCATGGAAAAAATGGCATACAAGTTGCAATGGTCGAAGGGGTGGAAATATAGGGGTGAACTTACAAAAAAAAATCGAAAAAAATCCTGATTTATTTTAGTCTGCCAATGAACAATATGAAAGATATACTAATAAATTGTGTGTAAAAAAATGGCAGACAGTTTGCCCATAACGAAATATATTTTCCGGTGAAAAATTATGAGAATATTTCGACCAAGTTTCCACGATCAGAATCTACATAAAACTAAGACTCACGTTTTCCTCTTATCCTAAAATGTTCGTATCTACATTGGCAGACAATTACAGCGCGTCACAAAGTTATAAATAAATAAAAAAGTTGTTGAAAAAAAGAGAAAAATTCCCTGATTTATTTTTGTCTGCCATTTTGTATTTCGATTAAAGGTATCATAAAATGTTGACACCTACATTGACACACAAGTAAAGCGCTTCGTAAACAGTCGCAGATGATCGCTCATATACCTGATGCACGTGTGTAATATAACATATAAAAATTTTCCTGATTAATTTTTGTCTGCCATTTTGAATTTTGATTAAAGGTATTATGAAATGTACATACCTAAATTGGCAGACAAGTACAGCGCATCGCACATTTAAAAATAAATAAAAAAGTCATTGAAAAAAGTGAAAATTCCTCTAATTTATTTTTGTCTGCGATTTTGTATTTCGATTAAACGTATCATAAAATATTCATACCTACATTCGCAGACAAGTAAAGCGCTTCGCAAATGAATCAACAATTGCAAATGATCTCTTATATAATAGATACATGTGCGTAATATAACATCTGAAAATTTCCCTGACTTATTCTTGTTTACCATTTGGTATTTCAATTAAAGGTATCATAAAATTTTCATACCTACACTGGCAGACAAGTAAAACGCTTCGCAAATGATCTGTTTTATTCTAGATACACGTGTGTAATATAACATCTAAAAATTTCCCTGACTTATTCTTATCTGCCATTGTGTATTTCGATTAAAGGTATTATGAAATGTTCATACCTACACTGGCTGATAAGTAATGCGCTTCGCAAATGAATCAAGAGTTGCAAATGATCGCTCATATACCAGATACAAGTTTGTAATATAACATCAAAATTTTTAGGTTATATAATTAGTATTGAATATGTACGTATCAAATGAATCAACAGTTGCAAATGATCGCTCATATACCAGATATACGTTTGTAATATAACATCAAAATTTTTAGGTTATATAATTAGTATTGAATATATACGTATAGGTACAGAAATTTATGGTTTTTTATGTTTTCATATCATGTCTTAGAGTGTGTGATTTTTATTTTAAATATTTAAAATTCATAGGCCATCTTCTTCTACAAAAAAGGCAAGTATGGGGCCACGTGGTTTCCTGCGGATAGCGTTTCGTCATAATTTAGGCATCAGGGTATTAATAAGTAAACACATTTATAATTAATCTGGCTTAATTTTATGCGCCATTTTTTTGTTTGTAATGTTACATGACATTGTAAAATATAAAATTTTTGTTAGAAAAAATTGGTAGTTGTATGAAAAAGCAATGTCACTGACACCTTTTGTACAACGGACAGCGCGCTCCGTTAGAGTTAAAATTTCAGGCGTTGAAATACACGAACTAATTTCAATTAGATTTCGTTTCGACTATCGTATAGCAATAATTGTTATAACATAAAAATGGTTAATAAAATATATGACTGTCGTCATTATTTCGATGTTTTCAACATGTTTAAAATTCTTCAGTTTTAAATTAATTAAACGCTATTTTATTCATGTTATAAGAAACATTTAATATAAGCTGTTATACTCTCATCAAAGTTAAACTAGAGAAAAACAAAGCAGATATTTTATTTGTGTATAAGACGGAAAGAGCCATTTTCTCTTCAGCTATTTATTTTAACAAATTTTAAAGTCACAAAAATTAAGATTTGTACGGAGTTATATATTTACGTTTGCCTGTGCAACTTTTTAGCCACATTTATCGTCAAAAATGTTTATTTTGAACCAAAATACTAAATGGTAGACCAAAAAACAAAATCAGGGAAATTTATTCATAAACATGAAACCTGCATGTTGTTACATATGTTTTCGAGTATTAACTTTTTTTATTTATTTATAAATTTGCGAAGCGCTGTACTT
This sequence comes from Diaprepes abbreviatus, assembly GCA_034092305.1. NCBI lineage: Eukaryota > Metazoa > Arthropoda > Insecta > Coleoptera > Curculionidae > Diaprepes > Diaprepes abbreviatus. The sequence goes on from JASJET010000022.1 coordinate 4,694,177, forward strand.
TTCTGCCAATGTAGGTATGATACTTCTAATCAAAATACAAAAATGGCAGACAAAAATAAATCTGGAAAATTTTCACTTTTTTCAACAATTTTTTTATTTATTGATAAATTTGCGAAGCGCTGTACTTGTCTGACAATGTAAGTAAGAAGATTTTATGATACCTCCATTCGAAATACAAAATGGCAGACCAAAATAAATCAGGGAAAATATACAAAGTTTTTTGTCAACTTTTCCTTTGTCTGCCACAATTTTCCCAACTTCCAATTTGTCTGCCGAATTTATAGCCTTTATAAATTAGTATTATCTTCAAGTAGCCACATCGGCAGACAAATTCTGACTGTTAAAACTTGGTCGAAATTTTCTTATAATTTTCCACTGGAAAAAAAGATTTCATTATGGGCAAACCGTCTGTACTTGTCTGACAATGTAAGTAAGAAGATATTATGATACCTCCAATCGAAATACAAAATGGCAGACAAAAATAAATCAGGGAAAATGTAAAAAGTTTTTTGTCAACTTTTCCTTTGTCTGCCGCAATTTTCCCAACTTCCAATTTGTCTGTCGAATTCATAGCCCTTATAAATTAGTATTATCTTCAAGTAGCCACATCGGCCGACAAATTCTGATCGTGAAAACTTGGTCGAAATTTTCTCATTTTCCACCGAAAAAAGAAATTTCGTTATGGACAAACCGTCTGTCATTTTTTTTACACACAATTTGTTATTCTATCTTTCATATTGTTCATTGACAGACGAAAATAAATCAGGATTATTTAATTTTTTTTTGTAATTTCACCCTTATGTTTCCATCCCTTCAACCATTGCAACTTGTCTACTATTTTTTTCTGTGAATTCAATTTGGGTGACTTACACTTTCAGTTTAATGGCAGACAATTTGAGATCAGGAAAAAACATTATTTTTTGTAACTGAAAATTATTTCTCCAAATTTTCAAAGAGGTTGCCATTGTTGACCCATGGACTCTTTTCACCAACTTACTTGGATCATGGTGATATAGATTTTGAACAGTTCACCATGGCGCATGTGTGTTGAAAAGAAAAAGAATGTCCTCCATTAAAATTTTGACTTTTTGATCAATATCGTTGTCCTTTACGTTTTAAACTGAATGTCCAACCCGGTAATTTTTGCATTTATTGAACAATATACAAGCTGATAATCTGATGTCTAATGCATATCAACATACTGCTCCCCACCAGCAGCATGTCACGATTTGAAATTGCTATTACATTTTTACATCCAACAAAGTACATCCATAATCAATAATTCTGGTGTGATTTTTCACTATCTGTTTAAGATCAAAAATATCAAGAAACTCAGTAAACAAATAAGTATTTGAGGTCGGATACATACACCATACATTTTCTGATGTTTTGAAGAGTGCAATAGTTGTTCCCATTTTTAAGAAGGGTGATTGGGGGATGTCTCCAACTACCGGCTGGTGTCCTTATTGCCAATCTTCTCTAAGGTGGTTGAAAAATGCATGGCTAAGAGGGTGGCTAACTATTTTGAGGGACCTGGTTTTTTTTCTGCGAGACAGTTTGAATTTCAGTCAGGCAGAGACACTGTTCTGGACATGCTCTCAACTATAATTGATGCATTTGAAAATTGGAAGTACAATATCTTATTGTGCCTGGACTTGAGCAAGGCCTTTGACTGTGTCTCTCACATGCTGTTGCTTCAAAAGTTGAAATTCTATAATTTTTCCGACTCTTGTGTACAGTTGCTCAAGTCATATCTAGAAAACTGATACCAGAAAGTGTAGGTAGTGGGGGGGGGGGGGGGGGCGGTGTCGTCAGAGAGAGGAGTGAAAATACGAGTGATATATGAAAATGATTTACCATTATATAACATATCCAGATCTGCTCTTGTCAAAAAAAAAAAAAAGGAAAATCTGTAAAACTTCTAGATGGAAAATTTTTTTAATACCATTTTGTAGTGCACTGTTCAAACATGTTATAACTCTTTTAAAGTTAAATGGTGTATTTTTACCTTGATTTTATCAATCACACTTTCAAAAAAAAGGTAAGAATTCGTAAAGAGTGAAATGATACCAAAATGACGTTTTTTTGAAAAAAAATTTGATACATACCCCCTATTTCGAGGTCGTAGAACACGATTCTGACCTCGGTTTTTCATAATTTTTCTTCAATTTTGTGGAAAACAGGGAAAAACACTTTTCACTTTAGGTTCAATTTTTTTCACTAAATCATGAAATTTTTGTTATAACTACAAATTCCACAGTGATAGAAGCTTTTGTATTTTACAATAATTCAAAAATATGCACTTTTTTTATCGAAAAAATCCGAAAAATTCTCGCGACAAAAATTACAACAAATCAAAACGGCCGCCATCAACAAATAATAGTTTGCATAGTTCGCTAAAGATGGCGTAATTGTTGAAGTCGGCGATGTTGTCAGATTGCAAAAACGATTTCTTTGAAACTCATAGATATTCTTCTCTTTCTATTTGAACTGGAAAGAAAAGATTCCAAAAGGACTTTTTCCCTTTCCTTTGATTATTGAAGTACTATTAATTACTCTTATGTCTATGCCTTTGATGTGCGATTTTGACTTTAAATATTAAAGGTTTTAAGGATTATAATTGCTTTCGTTTGTTTTCCTCCAAATACCAGTAGTTTTAAGGGGATAATATGAATTGATCATATTGCTTATGTCCGTTAGTAGAAAGTGTTTTTTAATTAATAAATCTAGGTCAATTTAGGTTAATTTCAGTTTTTTAAACTAACAAAAACCAAGCTAAACCTGTACTAACCAGAACTAACCAAAAATTTTGGATTGTTAAAGTTAATTTTGCCCTTTTTTATACATTACAAACATTAAACTATGTTGTTAACTGTAATGGATAAATTTTAAAGTTTATATCAGGAAAGTATAAATCTAGGTTAATTTAGATTAGTTCAGGTTAGTTTCTGTTTTCCAAATTAACCAAAATCAAGCTAAACCTGAACCAACCTACCCTAACCAAAAATTTTGGGGGGTTAAGATTTTTTTTTACTCAGAAACTGTTTTGAACATTAAAAAAATTAAACTATGTTGTTGACTGAGAAGGACAAATCTTATACAAGTTTTTCTAAATTGTTTTGCTAAAATTTGTGCAAAAATAATTGAAATATATTACGCACAGGATATTTTAACTAGTTCTATTGAAAATAAAAAAGTAAATTCGGTTTTTAACTGAACAAAAAGTGCTTTGAAAAATGACGCTTTTTTTTAAGTTTTCCGGAAAAGTGAGGACAAATAGTGAAAAATCAAGGCCAGAATCGTGTTCTACGACCTCAAAATAGGGGATAAGCATGGAAATTTTTTCAAAAAAACATTATTTCCATACTTTTCACGCTTTACGAATTTTTACCCAAAAAAATGTCACAATTCCACTGATGACTAATTTACAAGGAGACAGTGGCAGTGTTAGAGACATTGCACTAGATTAAAAAATAGCATTTAGTTTGCAATAACTCCTCAAATGGCTTACTGAAAATCAAAACTGAGAAATTGTAAAATATAAGTATTCCTAAATGTATATAAATTAGATATTGGATTAATTTATTATACTTAACTGTTTCATGTCTTATTAAAACTGACATTGTATGAGTAAAAAAATATGGATCTAGTATTAAGTAAATATAGGTGCCTAAAGCCTTTCCTTATTTCATTAATTACTTACCTATCAGCAAAATACTGAGTTGCTACATCTCCAATTGGCAGTTTAGATAAAACAACATTTGCACCCGAAAGATGTATTTTTTCCAATTTATTATAGAGGATATTCCATTCAGCATCAACAATTTTCTGATACTCCTTCACACTATCAACTCGAACTTCGGCATTATCTCTTTCAGCTTTCAATTCTAATTCAATGTTTAAAAGTGCAATTTTACAATTTTTATAAACTTTTGGCTGCATTTCAAAGCCAGCATAAGAAAAAGTCTTTTTAAAGGCTACACCAGCAACTAAAACTGAATCCTCCAATGCACCTCCTTGAACTTTCTTAATACCAATCATATTTAAAGGCAGGAGATCATCAAGCAATAAAACAGCATCTACAACCATTTTAGAAAAAAAATCTCTTTGCTGACTAATAAGTTTTGAACTCATAGCTGTGGCCGCACATTTTTCCAATAGTGAGCGAAATTCTGAAGCATTAGATTTATTGATTTTTATAGAAATTTCATTAATTTTTTCCAGCGAAAGTTGAAGAGATTTTCGGATAGCCTTTATTATAACTCTAGGATGAACGCCTTCATCTACATAAGGTTTAATGTGTTTAAGAAATTCTCCTGCCAGCAAAACTACACTAGTAGTTCCATCACCGACTTCAGCATCTTGAGATTTGGCTATATCAACTAAAGTTTTAGCTGCAGGATGAATAACATCAAGTAACTTCATTATGGTAGCCCCATCATTTGATATGGTTGCTTTTCCAGTTTTAACAACTATTAATTTATCCATGCCCCTAGGACCCAAAGTTGTTCGAACTGCGTCCACAATAGATTGACAAGCATTAATATTAGATACCAACTGCGGTTTTCCTTGTGACGTATCTGTTCCTTCTTTCAAAAGTAAAATTTGTGGTTGCTAAAAATTTTAAAACACATTTAATTTTGCATGTGCATGGATTTATGGCCGGTTTCAATACATAACCTTATCTCAAATTCAATAAATTATATATGTCTATTATATATTTACAAATTTAAGAAGAAAGATAGCTTACCATCATTTTGTTTATGCACTTCTTTAAATTTTTATTTCAACAAATTTTTTAGCTTAAAGAACCAGAACTCCGTCAAAAACGTGACAAAAGTCGATCCAAGAATTACAAACACAAGTTGATCGTACTACGTGCTGGATAAAGATTCCATAATCGGATTTTTAGGTAGTGTTCAGTGTTGCCAACCCTAAATATATTTAATGCTATAGCTACCTCAAAATCGTCTAACTTAGGGCTATTCTTTTGAGTCATTATCACTTTCACTTCTATCACTTGAAGTAATCATGATCACTTCAGCCCAATGACAAGTAAATGCATATTCAAAAGAACATGAAGTTTTCAGTTTCACTTTGTTCACTTTGATCAATTGATAATTACTCAAAAGAATATAGCCATTATCAAATTCATCCGATGACAAGCTACCTTCCTTATTCTGGAACAATAAGTCGGTTCACAACAAATGGATATAAAATAAACACTGATAATGACTCGTAAAAGCAATGAGTCCAGTATGATCCTAACAATATGAAATGGCAAGTCGCACAAGTGCATTTCCTCGTTCTCAAACTTCTCTATGCGCAGACGCTAATGGCTTTCATTTTATTGATCATTATGAATTAACTCTAGTGATCGATATAGACCGCATACCTATAGAAGCGCTGAGGCTCTCGTAGAAAGAGACATAGCTAATTAACTGAGTAGTATTTCTCTTTCTATTTTGCGGAACAGAAAGAAAGATATTACTCACCTATTTCTTTGCTGTCTCTAAGCGAGAGTCAACGCGTTTTTATAGGATCCGTGGTCTATAACCTTTTACGTTTATGCCTTGAGCATAGTTATATTTAGGTACATATTTTTCTCAAAAAATAAATTACCTTCAATTTTTTATAAAATGTTGGGTTCTTAATGTACGAAAAATAATAAACTTTGAATAAAAGGCCGTCTTTATATTTAGAGCACGATTTAAAGATAATAAACATCACTATAACCTAACATTTTGCTTATAAACTCTATGCCATCAAAACAATTTAAAATGACATAAAATTCGCTCTCTTTATTGGTTACATATTTGTTGAAGACACCAATAACGTTTTTCCGTCTCGCGGTTGCGTACTTACCTTGGGAACGAGGAGGTAAACTTATGAGAATTTATATACATCAATCCCTTAATGGTGGGATGAAAGATTTCAATATGCTCAGTATTTATTTTATATGTATATGGTTTACAAAGTCCCTAACAGTGGAAGTATGAAACCATTCTGATTGGTTCCGTATTCAACTTAAACATGTCATGTTTTACCAATTAAAACTGTTTTACACTTTCGCTATTTGAGCTCCTGTTAACCGATAATGCCATATAAATCTAAAGGACTAAAGATTCACACGTTCTGTGATCCACACTTTCCTTACGGAAAACGGCTCTCAATTGAAATTTCTGCAACTCAGGATTGTCGTAGTCTTTGATAAGTAGATCAAAAGGTTTCAATTAGAGTGGGTAGACACGATAAGAAGAATTTGGTCGCACATCACCATTCACAACAAGCGTAGCGTAATAAAACATATGTCAAATTTCAAGCATTGCGAATTGTTAAATTAAAAAAAAAAGGCAAAGACCGAAAATTTTCCGCCTAAATCCGCCTTTTCCAAGGTCATTACGCAAAATAATGTTTAACATTTCAGCGGACTGCTTTAAATATGGCGGAGACTGTTTCTTTTTAATATTTTGTGTGAACATAATCTACGTTTTTTTTTTTCAGAAGTTAGTTGCTTTATTTTTTTTATTTTGCGAGTTTTAAGATAATGGATGTTTATGAACTATATTAAATTGTTTTAATTTATTAAAAATGCTTGTTACCAAAGATCACTACTGCTTGGTACTCAAAAAAAAAAAACAATTCTTGTTCATTTTTTTTATTAATTTCATAACAATTGCAATAATACAGTTATTCGTTATATAAATTAAAACTTATGAAATAAAGGCCGTTATATAATACAATTTCTATTCATCGACAATCACTGATACCGAGACGCTAATCCACAGACATGTCCTTAGCTATGGTTACCAGATCAAATAATGAGATTTCCTGACAATATCCCTGATTTTTCAATAAATATCCGGACATTTTATCTGATTGTTGTATGTGGTATGTTAAGGCAGTGAGATTTTCAAAATATTTACAATCGAAGTTCCAAATGCGAATATTGAGCGAGTGTTCTCATTAATGGGAGCGTAGTGTACTAAGGAGAGAAATAGGCTGTCTATATTGTTATAAGCTTTGCTTTTCGCTGCCACCAATGTTATAACTTTGCTGGGTCTGCTTTTAGTTTATCACTGGTTTCGATAAATTTAAATAAATCTTCTAATATTACTTTCAACATTTTATTAAAATGTTTACTAAATCATGAGGTAATAACAGTTTTTCTTCTCACTTACTAATTTAATGTCATTATTGTAGTTTTTTAATTTTAGTTCCCCTCGTCTCTATGTTCATGTCCTAGTTATATTCTATTTCTGTATCTAAATTAATATTTTACAGTCATAGGCCTACTAACAAATATAACATAACTATTTATTTACATGATTATTGAAACGAAAAAGTGTGTATTTATGGGTCGATGACAATACGAACAAAGCTAATGGTCTCTGCAAAAAGTAAAATTTTAGAGTTTCGGAGATTAAAGCAAGCTTTTGTTTGAGCCTATTAGAATATAAATTTACTTAAGATATAACTTCTTTTTAAGAGAGTATTAAATATTAAACTATAATTACCTATTAATCCATAAGAGTAACTTAAAAATATTTATATATAGTAATTTAATAATTAATAATTTGTAGTAATAGTTGGTTTACAATAATATCTTATGTTAAAGTTCTACTCTAGACACAATTTAACTTAAGGAACATACCATGTGAAGAATATTATGAAATGGTTATAAAAGACCAGCAATTGTCAAAAGAAACATCAAGCAATAATAAGTACGAAAATAAATTTATTAATATACTAAATTAACAAGTCATTTATTTTGTTAATTAATTAATTTATTTTTTCTTACTAGAATGATTAATAAATATTTTTTTATTACTTATATTTTCCTCTTTTAATTTAAAAAAAAAATACTGACAATTGCAGTTTTTTCCTGTTTCCCTAAAAGGGGCTAAAATTTCAGACATGTCACGAAAATTCCTGTCATCTGGTAACCTTAGCAATTCTTTACCAGGTAGAGGCGGTAAACTTTTGTAAATTAAACTTCTTTAAAAGAGTCTCATATTATGGCACAGGTAACTTGAATAATTTCAGAAACACTGTTTACCGGCTCGGAATTCGCACTGTTGCTTTCACATGTCGATTTCATCAGCTAAATATCACAATATTATTTCCAACCTAGTAATAGGGGTATAGCTGTACACAGAGCGCGTAATACGCCTACGCTCAAATTTTTCTTGTTGTGTGAACTCACCCTCAGTGATGAAGATCCATGGCTGGGATTCTATAAAAATAAAGGGAAAGATAATGTCATAATGTTCCTGTATCTTTGTTGAATTTATAATAATGCATAAGTGTATTACTGTCTTGAAAGAGATAAGAAGAGGGAATGTCAAAAATATGCTTACAGAATCGGGCTGCATAAGTCCTGGGGCCCTATCCTCGAACCGGGAAACGTGAAGTGAACTGTGAAAACGTGGCGAACGCGTATTCTTGAATTGTTCATCACTCATATCCTCGTTCGCCCGGTGGAAGGCAAGTGAACGGTGAAACATGCGCAAATGAAATGTCAGCCGCTAAATGACATATTTAACGCACGGATTTCAAAAAATAAAATAGAATTAAAAATTTTTATTTTATTTTTGGTTCTTCAAAATAACTCGTCATTAAAAAAAATAATATGTTGACGAACTGTTTCTTTAAGGCGTTTTATTTTTTGAATAAACAGTTGAAACGTTAATTAAATGGTACCCGATATTTTCAATATTTTCAAATTTTTTAATAAAATATCCTTAGAAAGTTGAATATGCCTCGCAAATATTAAATAAATTTGAGATTACAGACATATAAAATTATTACAGGAGATTCTGTTCATAACTCAATTGTATTAGCGTGCTATTTAAAAATGTTTTTCTAGGGCCAGTTCGGCTTACGGATCTAACATAAATACTTGTGTCCATAACAGCCGAGCATCTTAGTTTTAACCAATTAAATCTAACATAATTCTTTTCACGACGCAACTTTTAATAAATTTGAGGAAATCACAATATGTAAGCTATCTGAAGCTTTTATTTAAATTAGTAACAAATTTTATATTTAAATTATGTTAACTACAGCACTTAACTTAATTAGACTGTGTTAAACACTATACGATACTACAATTAAATAAATAGTATGATTATAATTTATCGGGACATATAAATATGAACCCTACAGACCAACGAATGAGATCCTTCAGCATAAAAATCTTATTTAGGGTACATTTGCTCTTCAAGTCTCTACAAATCTTTATAAAATAAAAAATATATATATTAAAAGTCGAATGTGAGATCCGCCAGTATCTTTAATGGACGTCTTCTGTCTGGCCTTTGGTTTCGGTCCCTGGTCTCAAAAAGTTTCTCTATCAGTGTCCAAGTTTTAGGTTTTTTTTCAAATTTAGTTATCAGGACAGAATATCTTGTAGTAAGAGGCTGGATATTTTGTGAATTCATACAATAAATAACTGATTGGATAGTTTCCTTAGTGGATTGGAATGATGGCTTTTAGTCATACTACGTAGAGTTGTAATTTCCACCGATTCAAGGTTTATCAGTGCTGGCTTTCTGCAATTAATGTCAGTATATTACTTTGTATATATGATTGCTGTTTTTCTTGATATCCCTTTTTCTTTATATATTAGAATCTTAAAGTACTTGGCTCTTTGTATGCATTTTTATTTAACAGTTTTAGAGGGTCAATTTAAGATAAATTTAATCCAGGCAAAGTACGTATTTTGTAATGGCAATTAATAACTTCACAAAAATAACAACAACAGCAATATTTTTTTACTTTTGACGATTAATTTAAAGTACCAAAATTATTTTTTGCCTAAAATGGAAACAAAATATACTACGGATATTTTCGGTCTGACAGTTCAATTCAATCTGTCATTCATTTCATTTTTTGAAATTCTCGGGTTTTAGCACGTTCATATCTGGCAACATTGGCTTTTCAAGAATACGGCTTTTACTGTTAAAAAGTTTAGATCGCCATTCCCATCGCCATTCACATCACCTTTCACATCACATTTTCGAGGATAGGGGCCCTGCTTAGGGCATAGCGATATCTCCAAGTGTATCGATATTATGTGTCGATACTTATCGAACAAAAATATGTTGATAGCATAGATAAAATTATTTATTAGATTCGCAAAATTTAGTCCCAAAAACGGCAAATTTACGACAATAAAATGTAAACAACGTAGATCAGATGTCGGCATGCACACTACAATATGATCAGGTGACCATCGAACCGAACTTCGAAAATCTATTTGTTAGTTTAATTAGTTATAAATGGTGTCTAAATCAAGCAAGTTGAAACCATGGTTGCAATCTTTAGTAAAGAAATCGGTGTCATGTAACTTTCTTGTTCTGGGAGTCACATTATATGGGCACAAATAATATCTGAAGCAGAAGGGAATAATCGGGTCAGTGTCTACCGATGGGAGTTAGTTTAGTCATTTCCTATACTGTGGAAATAAAATTGTGAAAAAAATCTATCTTACTATTTCTCTAATCTATTTTTTCCGTCTGTGTGCGTTAACTATAAAGACAAGCTACTCTACCTACTATAAAAATAAGTATTTAGTTCAAATATTGACTTAATTTCACGCTGTGATATTTTTCTAAATAAAACATAAAATACATACCAAAAATATGAAATTCCTGGTATTTTACCCTTGTTTTGGCAACACGTTGTGGAGTTCATTATATTAAATAAAAACACAAAAACAAATAAAATAAATCACTTAAAAGGCTATAAATCCGTTTAAATCGCACGCAACTCACAAAGCAAAAATAAACACAAAATTGGCGTTGAGCCGATACTGTGCTCTTTACGGATGGCGCTACGAAACAACCGATCGATAATAGGAAGTCGCTTATGCGCATGCAATTATCTGATCAACGTCCAAAAATATGACTGGCGCCCGATGTGCAGAAACGAATTTTTTCGCCCATGATTTGCCATTTTTTGGCTTTAACAGCCGTCAAGAGTAGTGGTCCATAGTAGAAGTCAGTGGTTAATAGGTCAATATATTGGTATTAAAGTATCGATATTTTAAAAATCGGTACATTCAGTGTCGTTCATATTTTTATTCTTGCTTTGTTTTATAACGTCGCCATCGCAAATGTAGTAACAATTTGATTGTTGTACAGGGTGAGTCAACGATTGGATGAAGTAAGTTTGTGCCTTTTCGGTGAAATTAACAAAGAAACTATATTTATTGTTTGATACAGTGTATTTTTACGCAGATTTTAAAAATATTTAGGACTCTACAGGGTGAGCCAAAAAACTAGGACAGCATAAAGTTGTATTTTTTTAAATAGAACACCCTATATACAAATCGTATTTTCGATTTAGCTTATAATTTTAAATCTTTTTTATTAAGGATTTACTATAACAAAACTTTATAGTTTCTGAGATAATTAAGTTTAAAGAAAAAAAGTCACATTTTCAAGCATCAATTCAATCCTAAATAACGTTTTCAATTTTGTGACAAATATATTCAAATTTGGAATTTAGCAAGGCCAAGGACAAGTTAACATAATTTTTACCTAATATTTGCAATAAAAGCTACAGGGTGTTGAACACATCGGCTCAAATTTGAACAAGTTTAAATGAATAAATATCTTTTTTTTTTAAATGGTACACCCTGTATATTTTCATGTTATTTAATAGAGTAATAAAAACCCTAAAAGTTTTGTTCAATATATTCTATACCTATTTATAATAGTTTTTGAGATATTTCAGTTTTTCTTATTTTCCATACTTTTTTACAGAAATAGTCTTCATTATCATAGTAGCCATGTAAAATAATAAAAAGAAACTACAGAACCAAACAGAATGTGGTTAAATATGATGAAATACATTATTCGTTATATTACAACGGCAATAGTTTAATTAAACATAATGTGAAAAAATTAACACAACAATAACGACAAGGCAAATACATATTTACTTTTATACTAAATTGAAACAAAAAAATTACCTATTAAATACTGAGATTAATTATTTCTTTTTAATAAGTGTTCGAATAAACGACCCTCTTGTGCAATGCACAAATTTAGTCTTTTTTGCAGATTTTCTCGGACCCTGGACAAAATTAGTGGCGTTATTGTTCTACAGGTATCCCTAATCCTGTTTCGCATATCTTCCACTGTTGTTGGTGGATTAACATACACCTTATTTTTAATATAACCCCATAGGAAAAAATCTAATGGGGTGATGTCGCAAGACCTTGGTGGCCACTCAATGAAACCCCCACGTCCAATCCATTTTTGCGGATATCGTTGGTCCAAAAACGCACGAACTTCACGATGGTAATGCGGAGGCGCACCATCGTGCTGGAACCACATACTGTCGAGCTCATCCCTATCGAGACCTTGAAACAGTTGGGGTAGTTCTTCTTGTAGAAAGTTCAGGTAACTATGGTCATTTAGTGGTTCATTAAAAAAGTGGGGTCCAATAATTTGATTATGATGAATACCACACCAAACATTTAATGACCAGTGGTTTTGAAGTTGCACCTCTCTAATCCAAAATGGGTTTTCTGTGGCATAATAATGCATGTTGCGTCTATTTACGGCACCGTTACTTCTAAAAGTAGCTTCATCACTAAACATTACCTTGCATAATAAATTTGGATTTAATTGAATCTCCGCATTTATTGTACGACAAAAGTTTACACTACTTTCAAAATCCTGTCCATGCAATTCTTGGTGTAATTCCATGTGATATGGATGATACCTATATTTCTTGGTAGTACGATTAGCGGTGGATTGTGATGTTTCACATAATGCTGCTAACTGACGGCTACCAATATAAGGATTTTCCTGAACATTTAACAATACTTGTAGTTCTTTTTCTTCATTAGTTACTGGTTTGATGACCACTTTACGTTTTGGATAATCAACAGTACCAGAAGAATCAAATCTTTGCATTATGTTTTGAAAAGTATGGGTATTAGGCTGGCGTCGATCAGGATACTTCATTTTGTAAATTCTTTGAGCAAGAAGGCAATTTTTTTGAGCCTCTCCTATTGTATAAATCATATCTATTAACTCATTCTTTGGAAAATTCATTTTACAATATAAGATGAATGCAAAAAAAAAACCAAACTACACTACATAAAAACCAAAAGAAGCGATTGCGGTTATAAATTTGACACACAGAAAAATGTTCTTTTACATTGTTTTTGCCATGGCTACTATGATAATGAAGACTATTTCTGTAAAAAAGTATGGAAAATAAGAAAAACTGAAATATCTCAAAAACTATTATAAATAGGTGTAGGATATATTGAACAAAACTTTTAGGGTTTTTATTACTCTATTAAATAACATGAAAATATACAGGGTGTACCATTTAAAAAAAAAAGATATTTATTCATTTAAACTTGTTCAAATTTGAGCCGATGTGTTCAACACCCTGTAGCTTTTATTGCAAATATTAGGTAAAAATTATGTTAACTTGTCTTTGGCCTTGCTAAATCCCAAATTTGAATATATTTGTCACAAAATTGAAAACGTTATTTAGGATTGAATTGATGCTTGAAAATGTGACTTTTTTTCTTTAAACTTAATTATCTCAGAAACTATAAAGTTTTGTTATAGTAAACCCTTAATAAAAAAGATTTAAAATTATAAGCTAAATCGAAAATACGATTCGTATATAGGGTATTCTATTTAAAAAAATACAACTTTATGCTGTCCTAGTTTTTTGGCTCACCCTGTAGAGTCCTAAATATTTTTAAAATCTGCGTAAAAATACACTGTATCAAACAATAAATATAGTTTCTTTGCTAATTTCACCGAAAAGGCACAAACCTACTTCATCCAATCGTTGACTCACCCTGTACATTGCATGTGTCTTCGGTTTACAATTTAATAAAATATTTTTCGTAGGAGGCGTCGTTAAAATAATAATCAATAACAAACTGAAGTGACTAAAAGTCTGTAAACATAAATAACCGATTCCTCCGCAAATACAGACGATGCACTGCAAATCACAGAATAATAAATACATAAAGAGAGTTGATTGTGTCCCTTCTTTATTACAGGATTAAAAAGTGATAAAGTACATGTGTGCAGCCCTAATCAAATTCACAATTAATAAATATTTGGGTTCTTTGGATGTTCGAAAATCACAGTTGCATTTGACCAACATAATTGACAGTCGTAATGGAAGTGGATCTGATTACAAAAGAACGATACGATATTTATCTAGGTGTACGATACCTGTGTATTCACGCACGTGTTTTATTTTTTGAAAACCGTGCTTTTATAGATATTAGTCATAGACGTAAGAGAAATTAATATTACTTTAACATAGACTACTGATCCTATAGAACAAAGTTGGCTCAGGCTTAAAGAGTGACAGAGCGTTTTCGAGGAGCAGGGCCTCTTAGCAAGTGATAGGGGTATGCAATGATAATTGAAGTATCGTGCTTAGCCCCGCCATTAGAAAGAGAAATTTTGTCCTTCGAATACGTTCTAGCTCTTTTTAAGCGTAAGCCAACATTCTTCTATAGGATCTGTAGTCTATATTAAAGTAATATTAATTTCTCTTACGTCTATGATATTAGCAAGGAGAAGGGATGGATATTTATCACATTTGCTTTTCGGTGCCTGTTCTATGATGAAGTAAATCAATGATGTAACAGCAGTAGGATGCCGTGTTATGTAGAATTCTACACCTAGTTTGCTACTTGCAATCTCTAACGGCGAAAGAGATAATACCCAAATGAAAAACATTAGTTTAAATTTATTTATATTTAGTAATTATTTATTTTTAATTTGCGGTCAATGTCAATATTTGTAAGGTTTTTTTACGAACACACGTTGTATACGAGAAGCATATTTTTTGACATTCCCTTTCCTTATCCCTTTCAGGACAGTGATATACTTATGCATTATTATAAACTCAACAGAGATGCAAGAACATTATTATAACGTTCTCTTTCCCTTCATTTTTATAGAGTCCCAGCCCAGCGATTATTTTGCAACAGAGAATAGGAGACATGTAGAATTCAATCTATTCACAGATTCACTGATTTCGTAAAATAAAATGGATGACAAATTGTAATCGAGCTGTCAAACAAAAAATGTCCAGAGTATGCTCGTCGCCATATTGGGGAAAGTGGCGTGTTGCAAGTCAAATTAACCGTCAAAAGTCAAAAAAATAATGTAATTGTTGTGAAGTGATTGATTGTCATTAAAACCTTTGTATTTTCCCTGGATTAATTTTATTTTATATTACTTAAGAACCAAGTAATATGCACCAAACCATCAGTCAAGTATTTAGGTGTAAATATAGACTACAAAATTATCTTAAATTGGCACTTTAGAATTGTCAGACAAAAATGTATATAAAGAGTCTTATGAGTCTAGTATACAAAGAAAAAGGTATATCAAGAAATGCATGCCCCCTACATACAGTAATTGCAGAAAGCCAGCACTGATAAACCTTGAAACGGTGGAAATTACAACTTTACGTAGTATGTCTAAAAGCCATCATCCTAGCAATCCACTACATAAACCATCCAATTAATTATTGTATGAATTCACTAAACATCCAGCCGCTTACTGCAAGACTTCCTATTCTAGCAACTAAGTTTGAAAGAAAACCTGAAACTTGATCGGTGATAAAGGAACAGTGTACGACCAGGGACCGAAACCATAGGCCAGTCGGAAAACCTCTATTAATGATACTGGCAGAACTCATATTCAACCTTTAATATACTTTTTTTAGTATTTTGTAAAGATTTGTAGGGGCTTGAAGATCAAATGCACTATAAATAAGGTTTTTATTCTGAAGGATCTCGTTTGTTGGGTTCAAATTTATATCTCCTAATAAATTATAATAATATTTATTTAATTGCAGTGTAGTATAGTGCTTAACACAGCGTAAGAAAGTAAAGTGTTGCATTAAACATTATTTGAATATAAAATGTAACGTTATTTATTTAAATAAAAGTTTCAAATATCTTACCAATTGTTATTTCTCAAATTTTTTATAAGTTATGTTGGTGAAAATAATTTTATTACACTTAACTGTTTAAAAGTAAGATACTTGGCTGTTATGGACATATGGACACAAGTGTTTATATTAAATCTATGATCAGAACTAGCCGTAGGAAAACATTTTTAAGCAGCACGCTCATACTATTGAGATATGAACAGAATTTATTGTAATAATTTTGTATGTCTATATTCTCAACTTTACTTGAAATTTGCCAGACATTCAACTTTCTAAGGATATTTTAATTAAAAATTAGAAAATATTGAAAATAACGGAGTACCACTTAATTAACATTTCAACTTTGAACAAATAAAACGTTTTCAAGAATTTGTTCCTCAACATATTGCTTTTTTTTTTTAAAGACCGACCAATAGTATCGCAGACATTCAGAGATTATAATCAATTGGCACGAATTGGATCAGTCAGGTGAGTTTAAAACATAATACTATCATTTTATCTCTTTCTACTATCCGTTTCGTTCACTACTTATGTCTATACAAATTCTGAAAGCTATGCGAATTACTTCTACCCTTGTCCGTCAACGGATTATATTTAGCCCGTATAATTTTCCTACGGTGACATCGTCTTCACTGTTATTCTAAGTGAACTTTCTACAATATGGCGAATAGCATGGTCCGGACCTTTTTGAGGTACATTCTTTTGAGTAATTATCACTTTCAGTTCTGTCACTTGAAGTAATCATGATCACTTCGCCTCAATGACAAGTAAATGCATATTCAAAAGAACATGAAGTTATCAGTTTCACTTTTTTCACTTTGATCAGTGATAATTTACTCAAAAGAATACAGCCTTGGTTTACTACACCGGGTGCATTCCACTAGGCGCTCACAACGCTCAAAATATTCCTTCAGTCGTTCCGGTAGCGGCGAAAACGTCATCAATGACGTCATTCTTCTCGCTCACGCCAAGCTCACAACGACCCATCTGAAAAGGTGGGTCAAAGTGGACGTTCAGAATTTTGGCGCGGTTTTTTAAATTTAAAGACAATTGAATGTAAGAGTTTTAAAATTACAGTGTAACATATGAGAAAAAAATAAATATAATTTAGTTTAGATTCAAAATACACCGAATTAGACGGTGTAGTCCAATCCACAAAAGGTGGTACTGAAAAATACATTAATAAAAATGTAGTAATTATATACAAGTACATTTATAGAATGTAGTAATTATATAAAATTTACCCTAAAATGACTTGAATTCTTTATCTGAATAACGATTAATAACTTTCTCATAATCAATAATACGTGGCCTAAGTTTTCGCTTTTCCCGACTTTGTAAAACTGCATTCCATTCTTCATCTGGGCTAGATGAAGTACTTTCTGAAGCATGATTACGATCCACCATTAAATATCCAACTGTCACCACAAAAGATATTTTGATTATTTTTCAACGTAAATTACTACTCTACTCCACTAAAATAAAAAAGAAACTAAATAGTATTTTTCTTTAATATAAAGCAAGTTAATCAATAATTATAACAAATTATTAATATTAAAGCTTAAAAATTATAACATAACCTTTTCAAGCTACTGATTTATTTTCAAATCCGCTATTTGTAATATTTAATTCAACGCTTAAGACGTCCACAATCCCATTCCACTTGGGTTTATGATTAGAATGCTCACAAGCTAGTGGAACGGGAAAAACTGCTATCATGAGCGTGATAGTTGTGGGTGCTTAGTGGAACGCACCCGATCAGTACATTTAGGCCAGATTTTCACCACAGGGCTGCTCTCGATACGATCGCGTTACGCTATCCGTCCGGTAAAATATTCTTAAAGGAGAAACAATGAACCTATTCACACTGTCGGTTTCACGGAGATTTTGATATAATAAACTCTTTTTCATTAAAAAAAATTTATTGAACCGAGGCACCACAGTTAGAATCAAACCTTTCTTTACACATGCGTGCACAGAATCCAGCTGCAGGGTTGGCTGACTGTTGGAAGACAAGTGGCCATAAGTAATAATAAAAGAAGAGTAGAAGAAGTAGTTAAAAAAATCCTTGCTAACCTACAAAAATTTTAATTTAAAGGGATTTTTTTCACAAGCATATCTCTTTTAGCAATAGATCTTGATGTTCTAGCGATATCAATGTATCTATTCCATATTATAACCCTTCAATTTTTCGATGTATTTAACTAGCATAATGTTTTATTTATTTGTTCTCGTAGTTTGTTGTGCAGTAGAAAGAGTTTTTTGTTTGGAAAAAGAAATAACCGTTAATATAGATCCTTTAAAACAAGACTGCTTTTTTCAGTCGCTAAAAGTATCGGCGTCTGTGGAAATTGAATATCAAGTTATTGGTGGCGGGCATGGAGACTTGGACATTTCTTTTAATATAATAGACCCTACTGGACGAATTTTAGTAACTGATTTTAAAAAATCTGAAAATAGCCATAAATTTCATGTACAAATGAATGGTGATTTCAGATTTTGTTTCGATAACACTTTTAGCTCCTTTAATACCAAGACTGTATTTTTTGAACTTATTGTGGACAATTCTGAAGAAGATCAGTGGGGTTCAGAAGAAAATTATAATTTTGTAGATAGTAACGAAGATAAAATCGACAATGTGAAATTTGAGGATGTCCATGAAGTAGTTAACAATTTAAGAAATCATCTCAGTAAAGCGAGACTTCTACAGGAAATAATTAAATCAACAGAAGCCAAGGATAGGAATGTTGCAGAAGAAACATATTTTAAAGTAAATATTTTTTCAATGTTTATTCTTATATTGATGATTTTTGTCAGTTTTATTCAAATTGTAATGGTGAAAAGTTTATTTGATAATCAATCAAAAATTCATCAAATTTGGAATTATTTGGATAAAAGTAAATAAAAATAAATGTGTTAGGTTTATAATGGATTTTTTTATTTTAATATTGGGGATAACTGTTAAAAACTGAGTATTTAATGTTAAAAAGTAAAATACTTATATATTCTTAACAGCAAAGTGCCTTAGATGATCTAACAATAGGTTATTTACAAAATACTATAGCCAAGTGAATGTTAGGCTTAAAGATGCACTACCTTTTCCTTTCTTTAACAATTTTTGTTCAAAGTAAACAAAAAATTATTTGATAAGAGATAAGTACTTGGAAATAGAATAAAACAGGGTGTTTAAATTAAATTTAGCATATGTAGTTTGTGGACCATTAGGAATTTTTGGTTCAAAGTTGGGGTCATTCTGTCTCTGGTGGTGTGATGCCCATCACCTTTTTTGATAGGGACCTGGCAATCTTGAAAATTTTTGATTTCCCTAAAAAGGTCCAAACTGCTGCTGTAATGTAAACTTTAGTTTTTTACATCTCTCTGGGATAGGGCTATATTTGCACTTTTTTTCAATTTCTTTATATTCTACTGCTAAATGCCCTATGACAGTGCAGGGCCGTATTCACATAAGGTTGCTCCTCAGGGTCCTCCATTTTGGGTCCTCCACAAACTTGTCTTATCTTATATAAGGTTAATTTTATAAAGTGGTTTATGAATAATACTAATTTGTATACAGATAATATATTTGTTGTTTTGTTATCCTGAGATTTTTTATTCAAAGAATTTTGATATACTTGAGAGAAGCCTAGGGCCCCCAACATAATTTGTTCCTAGAACCAATAATTTTTAATTCTGGTTCTGAGAGAGTGAGAAATACACTTATATTTCTATCTCTGAGAGAGGTACAGATCTTAAGCTTGCAGTTTTATTAATTATTGTCAAGGTTGAATTGATTAAAATCACAATTTAAATCACTTGATTTTTTTCAATGAAAATCATTATTAAAATAGAAAACTTTCTAAAATACTTAAAATTTATAGCAACTATAATATAAAAGACAACTTAAAATCATACACTTACAATTTATCACTGTTTGCAATTTCTTTGTAAAATTTAAATAGAATTACTGATTTTCCACCTTTTTCAATCTTTCATCTATTTCTTAAATCGGAGTACACAAAACCAAATGTACTAAACACAATTTCTACCGATGTTGAAGATGGAACTGCTCATAGGAACTGCTTTATTACTGGTAACTCTTTTGCAATTTCAGGTTCATCATTTTGTGAGGTCCACCACTGAATTCCATTTATGTTTTTTGTTATTTTCTCCAAAAACATTATTTTCTTAAAGGGACTAGAGGCGTGCCATCAATTTTATTGCTAGTGGTAGCAATCCCATATCTTCAAATAATTTACCAATAGTTTCTAAGGCCAAATTTATTTTTTCTGGAGATTACTTATACTTTTGTTTTTGGGGATCAAATATATAAGGTGCAAAATGATACAGTGTTTATGCTTGGTGATATTGATTATAAAATGTTTGGTTTTTTTGTAAAGAAAATTCTAGTGCTTTTTGGAAGATATGCTATAAGTGTTTCCATTGTTCTACAGCATCTGAAATAGTAGCATTTTTTCTTTGGAAAATATCAAGGGCCACCGCTACAAGTTACAAAATATTTAGATATTCTTTTGCTACATGTTTAAGTTCAATATTTGATACTTTTTGGTATATGACGGAATCAATCTCTTTTGTAAATACTTACACTACATATCGTCATATGCACCTTGCTATTCACTATTACAAAACTTGTGATGTGCTTTAAGCCTTTGGCATAATCCTTGAATTTCTTTTTTGCAGCTTGTACAAATTGCTCTACAATCAGATTTAATGGGATCTATTTTCTTAATATAAAATTGTCCTATCTACTGTTCTTTCCTCTCGGCCATTTCCATGAAAATAATTATTTTAATAAAAACTACACTACTCCACTGAACCAGGACACAACCAGTAATATAACAAAATGAGTTTGAATTACTACCCTTTACCAGTTTATAGACAAACATATAAGCGAGTCCTAACGAGAATTTTCTGACAGTAAGAACCGCTAAACCGTTAAAGACAAGTTTTGACAAAGCGAAAAAAAAAAGAAAATATGTCTTGATTTTTTATTTGGCAAATGAAATAATGATAAATAATTGAAAACCTAAACTGTTTACAGTACAGTTATTTATGCTAAATAATAAATAAAAAGTGGTTTAGGTTTTTAATTTAAAAAATATTTTATATCTACTTATTGGGCATTGCTTATTATTGATAAAATAAATTAAATTTTTGCTGAAGGATATTCGTAAAAAATAAAAATTAAATTTTTTTATTTTTCTTAATAAGATTAAAAATATACAGTAAAATATATGCCAATAAATAATAAAAATAATGTACCCCACGTGGGTAGGACTAGTGGTTAAGAATCCACACCGCAGAAGCGGTCTGCTCCATGGATTCTGGGGAAGCAACATTTCGACATCGCAACCTTTAAGTGGCGGGGTGTAAAGCAGGTGGATCCCTGTCACACAAGAAGCTACAGTCCAACAACAACATGAGAGCCAAGTAACAACGAGAGCTCCATTCTCCAAAGGTGCTGCGCAGGACCCTCAGCCAGTGCTCACTCAGATGGGACTTCCAAGACAACGCATGAAATGGACAACATCACTGAACGATACAGTAATGCGCATTATTATGTTATGTTATAGGGTGACTTAACTGGGACGGGAAACGATCGGCTATAGATAACAGCTACATGCCGAATTTTGTAGAGAATATCCAAAGGTACAGGTGTCACAATAGAGAATAGCTGACCAATACAGAGTTATTCTCCGAATTAAACTAATCTCAGAAGCGCGACTTTCCACCATCGAAGCGGAAATTGAACGAGAGATAAGAAGCACCGACGATAACAATGACCAAATCGCGGAACCCGCGCCACCGCCAAACCCTGAGGTTCAAGAACAACCAAACAACGGTATGAGAGAGGACATCGCTGAAGACCAGCAGCAACAACAGCTACATCAGCACGAGGGCCAAACAACTTCAAGAGCTCCACCCGCCGAAGATGCTGTGCGGGAATCTCGACCAACTCTTACTCAAGCGGGACGACCAAGACAGCGCATGAAATGGACTGTGTCCATGAACGAGACAATAATGCGCATTTTTTTGAGGGTGACTAAACTAGGACGAGAGATGATCAGCTACAGTCAACAACTACATCCCGAATTTTGCAGGGAGTACCCACACATTCATGTGTCCTAGCAGAGAATAGTTGACCAATATAGAGTTCTTCTCCGAAACAGCCTAATTCCTGAAACTCAGCTTAATACTTAAAAAATCAAAATTTCTGTAAGAAATAAAGAAATCTATCTGCCTTATTTAAATAGTTGTTATATATGTAATTCTCCTTCCAGTCAGAGAAAAGGAAAAATATATATAAATAGTTTATTTCCTGCAAATACCGCTCTGGTCCTCTCTCCATACGCGTTTCGACCACCTTATGATTTCGTTAGTGGAGCTGTATCGGACCGAGAGCAACATTTGCAGGAAATAACTGATATATGAAATATAAATTTCAAGGTATGTAGATAGGATATTGCAACCTGTATTTCTGCGAATGTTGCTCTCGGTCCGATACAGCTCCACTAATGAGATCATAAGGTGGTCGAAACACTTATGGATAGAGGACCAGAGCGGTATTTGCAGGAAATAAACTGTTTGTATATATTTTTCCTTTTCTCTGCCTGAAAAGAGAATTACGTATATAACAACCGACTTAATACCATCAAAGCGGAAATTGAACGTGAGATCAGAGGCACTGATAATAACAACAATCCGATTGCTGAACCTGAGCTACAACCGGAAACTGAGGTCCAAGAATAGCTGAACGACAATACACAACAGGACAACACTGAACTCTTTTATCGGAAACTGTCAACAGAAATGAGTGCTGCGGTGTTGGAGTATGATGGAAGCAATCCATTAAGGAGGTCGGTACTGCCAAAAATTAATTTATCCAAACAACTGGGTGTCATATCATGAACAATCTGATTTTACCAGCTTATGTTTTAGATGCCTACACTCTGGAGTCTTTGCATATGACAATCCACTGTGCTGCGACTGCAATAGCTAGAGCCTTAGAAATTAAAGTTACAACTACCATGGGAAAGACGTCTAAATAAGAAAATTGAAAATCTTCAAAAATATATAAGACAGCTGATGGAGTACATTAGGGGCACAAGAACAAGTAAACTGTAAAGACGAGTTGAAGAAATCATGAATCGTGTCCGATATCATTCGCAGCAAGATCCAGCGATTGCTACTCCTCAGCAATGCCTTGACACGCTGAAACAAGCTCTCTGTTATTGCAGGAGGGCTAAAGAGATACAAAACCCGCAATAACCGAAAACCTGACAATGTGCTGTTTCAACGATCAGAAACCTTTCTACCGTAAGCTAAACTCTCCACCTAATATGGCCGGTAATAGAGACCCCAATAGAGAGCAGGTAGAAGAAGTCTGGGGAAACCAACTTTCCACACCAGCCAATTGTAACATCGCAGCTGGCTGGATCAATGAAGAACACCAAATCTGCCAAGACTACAGCCAGATGCAGTTTGAGCCATTTTCCACCGAGGAAATTTCAAGAATAATCAAGGAATCCCATAACTAGAAAGCTCCAGGTCTCGACGGGATCCAGAACTACTGGCTCAGGAAGTTCTGGTGTATGCACCATCAACGGGCTAATCTTATTAATGATGTTTTTCTTAATCTAGCAACAATGCCATTGTTCTTGACCGAAGGTATTATGTACCTCTTGCCAAAGGACCAACACAATACACATGACCTAGCCAAGTATAGGCCAATCACCTTCCTCCCCACACTGTATAAGGTGATCACCTCCTGCTTGATCCAACGCATCTATGCACATTGTGAGTAAAATAACATCATTGCAACTCAACAGAAAGGATGCACTAAAGAAATGGGATGCAAGGAACAATTGATTGTTGACTCTGTCATATGTAACCAAGCCTCTACCAGCCGAAGAAATCTCTTTGCTGCCTATGTGGATTATAAGAAGGCCTTCGACTCAGCGCCACATGAGTGGCTCAAACCTATATTGAGAATGTACAGAGTCGATAATCATTTTGTTTGCTTTTTAGAACGCATCATGTCGACTTGCGGAACTAGGATCCAATTGCAAGGACCATTTAGCGACACCATCGAAACTAACACAATTCAAATAAGAAGGGGAATATTTCAGGGGATTCACTTAGCCCATTGTGGTTCTGCCTTGCAACGAACCCACTATCACGCCGTTTGAACTCCACCAGATATAAATAACAACGAAGAGGTAGCAAGAATGAATCATCTTTTATACATGGATGATCTTAAACTGATGGCTGCTACCAGAAACCAGCTGGAACAAATGCTTAAAATTGTAGAGGAGTTCTCCGGGGATATCGGAATGCAATTTGCATTTGACAAATGCCATATTTTGAACATCGTTGAAGGTAAGATACAACCAGGAGCATTTGAAATGCAGAACGGTGAAACTATAGCTACAATGGAAGTCGAACAAACCTACAAATACCTAGGTATGAAACAGGCTAAAAGAACTGATCATCGCACCATGAAAACTGGATTAACAACTGAATTTTTCAGGAGGGTAAGGCGGGTTTTATGAACTAACCTGAATAGTAGAAATTTGTTTAAGGCACTCAACACGTACGCTTGCTACTTAGCTACTCTTTTGGAATTGTAAAATGGAACAGTCCGGACATCCAACCTGCAAAGAAAAATAAGAACACTCCTAATCAAAGCACAAAAACATCACACTCGGAGTGCTATTGAACGTACAATGCTTCCAAGACATCAAGGAGGATGAGGATTGGTGGATATTGGTAAGCAACTCGACCAATAAATATAAACTTACGTTCATATTTCCACGTTAGCGGACTCTTTTAAGCTATATCGAGCAATATGCGAGGCAAACGATTCAATGCCGCTACAGCTGAGGGAACAGGATATTGCTTCTCACCACCAAATAGACCAAGACAAGTTATAAACCTAGCTGCACAAATTACTTCATGGACGGCATCTAAATGGGGTCAATCAGGACAATGTCGACAACTCAGCGTCAAATTACTGGTTGATTTTGGGACAGATGTTTCCAGAAACGGAGGCCTTCTTGTTAGCTATCCAAGACCAGGTTATTCCGATTAGGAACTGTCGGAAGTTTATCAGAGATCCCTGAATAGAAAATGACCAATGTATACATGGCTGTCAAACATCACAGACAATCTAGCACATAACTGGAGGATGCTAAGCGTTTTCCACAACCGAATATAAGGAAATACACAACTCAGCCGCTAAGGTACCCCACCAAGGGTTAGCAGATAAGTTAAAACTTTGGCAGGTAGGAAAAGTGGCTTATTACAAATACAACCGGAGCCTATTCTTGAGAACACCCAGTTCAAGTTATATTGGGACCGAATGATTCTGACGGATCAGACAGTTTCTCATAATAGACCAGACATTATACTAACAGATAAAATTTCTAGGCGGACTACACTAATCGACATTACTGTACCTAACAACAACCTAATGCCAAAATACAACGAGAAGATTGCCAAATACAGAGATCTGGAGGTGCAATTCCGAAGGCAATGGGCAGTGAACAGCGTCCAAGCTATTCCCAAAATTTTATCAACTGGAGTAATACCAAAGAACCTTTTGCAGAACATCAAGGAACTGGGCCTTGGTGAGCATCTGTATAAGCCGATTCAGAAAGCAGTTCTCCTTGTAACCGCGCGAACCGTCTGAAAGTTCGTAGGAAATACAGCAGACCACGTCACCTAGGACCCGATAACATGGAAAGGGTTCCCACAGAGGTTCATGCTTTTGGCATCTTTGTATACCTGGTATGAGTCAATATTCCCTGGAGGCAGTGCGAAGCCGTTTGGCTTGAAATCATTCAAAAATAAAAATATTAAAATAATATTGGGTGATTTAATTACCTGGGTGTATGTAACTTGATAATAAGATATATTTTGTAAATAGATTAAATCCTCTTGATTTGCTCCCTATGACTTTTTATGTAGGGATCTCAGCAAAAAAAATCAAAACCAACCCAATCCTGATTGTAATAGTGTGTAATAATTAAGAATTAAATGAATGTTTAATAGAGGATGCTGCCTCTTATAAGCTTGGCTTGGACATGTCAAATAAATTTTTTTCCCTATTTAGTGTATTTTTAAGAGCTTCACCGTTATCAAATTTATTATTTATGTAGATTCTTTTAATCACTATTTAGTCACAAGAAAATGGCCTTTGATCTGTTACTAGCTCTACCATGTTAGACCTTATTTATTGATTAAGTTTCAAATGAAGCACCTTATATTGTGCTTAAATTCAACATTCTAGGGGCACTAAATTGTGTCTCATTTATAATTAACATTCTTAAGTATATTAGTTGATATTCTGAGACTATAGAAGTGTTTAAAATCGCTCCGTTATTTTCGTGTTTTTTTGGCAATATTTAAACAAATTAAATGTTTAGATTTTTATTATGGATTTAAATAGTCATAGTAATAAAGGGCTTGATAAGAAATGGGAAATAAAGTTAATTACACCAATTAAAAAACGCAGTTTGTCTGTGAGTACAATAAATTTTAACCTAATAGATATAAACAAAATTATTGGGACCGATATTATCACAAAACCAGTGCAAGTAAAAAATTATTTAAATGCATCCGAACAAAAAAAGGTAGAATATAATGTAAACATTCTCAGTGATAAACAAAATTCTAACTTATCTCAGGAGAGTTTTAGCACGTATGACGGTGATTTAACATTTGACCAAATTTTTAAACCACAGAAATTTTTTTGCGTACTCCTTATTAAAGTACTACAACTTCCCAGTAAACACATTTAGGCAAGTTTTACATCAAACTTATGTCATACAATGTCAAACTTTACATAAGTTTTGAGTCATATGTAACTCATCACTGCAACTTTCTTACGTACTCTCTGAAGAATTCACGATTCGATGAACATTAAGTATTGTCAATAATACATTGAAATGAAACATTATTAAATTTACAACATAAAACAATTTATTGAATGCTCAAATCTAATCATTTAAGAAAATATATTTTAACTTCACTTCTTATATACATGTAAAGTAAGACTGGAGTTCATATGACCTATATATTACTGATTGAAATTAAATTTTTCAAGAAAAACACATTTTGTTTTTCATTAACTAGTCTACAACCCAACAAAATATATAAACCTTGCTATGACAAAGTCATAAATCTTCCTAATATACAGGGTGATTCAAAAATCGATCACGAAACTTAAGGGGGTGATTCTACTTGACAAAATAAGGGTAGAGCTTCATATAATTTTTTTTCAAAATGTCATTCATTTTCGAGTTACAAGCCGTCCAAGTTCAAGTTTTTATTTTTTGTTTTTTGAATTACTCGCTTACAGGAAAACCGATTTGACTAATATTTGAAAGATAGGCTAAGTCTTCTGCGCTTCATCATTTTAGTAACAATTCACATTGATTGTTTGCCGCTAGAGGGCACTTTACCTACATTGAAAATTGTTTTTTTGTCATAATTTTTTAGTGTTGACAGCTACAGTAGTTTTTGGCATAATTTCTGAAAGACTGATGCCAGGCCTTTAAAAAAGGTGCTCTTTATTTACATCGCTAAACCCAACGGTTTAGACGTAAATCACCCTTAAAAATTAAGTGGTAAATTTACTTTTCTCATTTCATTACCACCAGCTACCAGGTAAATAGCTATCAAAGTATACTAGAGCTGTCAGTTTAACATCAAATAAATTCGCTTTTTAAACTATTTAATTTATAATCTTAAAATAACTAATAATGGCTAATCAGTAAATATTCATATTATGGATTATTGCGATATACATTTAATTGATAAAAATTAATGAAACAGTACTAAACAAACTAAAAAAGATTCTCAAAATGTCCCCCATTTTCTTCAATACATTTCCTAACACTCTTCAAAAAATGTCGCCTAACTCGATGAAAAATTTCTGGTGTTTCTTTAATAATTTGGCACTTTTCGATTATCCTGAAGCGAAGATCCTCGACGTTGATTACTGGAATATCGTACACCAATTGTTTCAAATGACCCCAAAAGAAAAAATCCATAGGATTAAGGTCTGGTGACCTCGCTGCCCATGCCAATGGTCCACTTCGTCCTATCCATCGCTCAGGATACGTTGCATTCAAATACTGTCGGACACGTATACTAAAGTGGGGCGGAGCTCCGTCTTGGAGGATCCACATGTTGGCCCTTACTTCCAATGGCACATCTTCCAGATACAATGGGAGACGATTTTGGATAAAATCTAAGTATACGTCACCAGTTAATGGGCCATCAAAGAAATGAGGACCAATAAGGTAATCTCCTATTATCCCTGCCCACACATTTAATGAAAATCTACGCTGATGTTTCGTTTCTACCACATTGTTTGGGTTCTCGTAAGCATATGTGTGGATGTTGTGTAGATTTGTTATGCCATCACGAGTGAAACCAGCTTCGTCAGTGAATAATATGACGCCAATTAATCGATTATCGTGTTCATACTTAGCTAGGATCTGATTGCACATTTCCAACCGTCTCGGCCGATCATCGTCATAAAGAGCCTGCACCTTTTTTGAATGAAACGGGTAGAGTTGTTCTTCTCTTAGTATCCTTCATGAACTAGCCTGACAGAGCCGCACTTCATTCCCAATTTTTCTAGTACTAATACCTGGATTATCTTCAATAATTTCAAGCACTCTTTCTTCTTGTTGCACGTTTCTAGCAGTTCTAGGTCTTCTCCTAGTTCCATTATAACTTTTAAAGGAACCACATTCCGCAAGCCTCCTGTGCACACTGGAAAATGTTTGAGCATGAGGGATATTTCTTTCCGGATAACTCTCCATATAATATCTTCTTGCCAACTCTGCATTACCATTTGCTTTTCCATAACAAAAATGGATATCACAATATTCGATATTTGAATATTGGTGATTAGCCATTATTAGTTATTTTAAGATTATAAATTAAATAGTTTAAAAAGCGAATTTATTTGATGTTAAACTGACAGCTCTAGTATACTTTGATAGCTATTTACCTGGTAGCTGGTGGTAATGAAATGAGAAAAGTAAATTTACCACTTAATTTTTAAGGGTGATTTACGTCTAAACCGTTGGGTTTAGCGATGTAAATAAAGAGCACCTTTTTTAAAGGCCTGGCATCAGTCTTTCAGAAATTATGCCAAAAACTACTGTAGCTGTCAACACTAAAAAATTATGACAAAAAAACAATTTTCAATGTAGGTAAAGTGCCCTCTAGCGGCAAACAATCAATGTGAATTGTTACTAAAATGATGAAGCGCAGAAGACTTAGCCTATCTTTCAAATATTAGTCAAATCGGTTTTCCTGTAAGCGAGTAATTCAAAAAACAAAAAATAAAAACTTGAACTTGGACGGCTTGTAACTCGAAAACGAATGACATTTTGAAAAAAAATTATATGAAGCTCTACCCTTATTTTGTCAAGTAGAATCACCCCCTTAAGTTTCGTGATCGATTTTTGAATCACCCTGTATAAATTGTCAGAATAGAGTATTTTTTTTCTGTGGATTGTAGACTAGGGGACTTACACTTTTTACATAATCATTTAAATAGTAAAAATCAACTTCTAACGAAAAATGCGTATTTAACACTCTCCTTCCAATTCAAGAAATAAAAAAATATTTTTTCTCACGTCTCATATTTACAATACAAAAAAGTTAAATATTGCAAATCACAAAATTTGAAATGTTAACTTTTTACAAAAATATAAATTGTCTAAGGAATTTAAATGTTGTGAATTGTAGACTAGTGGATTTTAATCATTTAAATAGTAACATATAACTTTAAAAATGCATAGTTAACATTCTCCTAATTTAATTAACTAAAAAATAAAAACTCTCATTTTTTTTGGTTTCAAAGTTAGAGTTAATAAACTCGTTTTTCAGATTGATATCATTTGATTAAAGTAATTTTTATTCTGCTGTCCTTATTCAGTGTTGTAGAATTCTTCTTTTTTTCATTTACTCGGTTGATTACCCGATCGCTGACTACCAAGCCGAAACCAATTTGAGCCAGTCTTTTCGTATTCTGAGTTATCCCAAGTTGGATATTTGTTTAATATTAACTTTAAAAATTATAATATTATCCGCAATAACCCCTACCACGTATAAATAACAACATTTTGAATAAATGAGAGAAATTATATAAATAGAAAAATGTTCCATACCTTGAACTATTGCAATTAATGTAAGCTTTTTGTACAGGATATTTAGTTTTTTTCCTTCCCAAGTATTTTTTTTCTGAATAATGGCTAGAAAACGAAACCTAGTATTCTTCCTGCATAATATATTCCATTTGACCCAGCACCTTGGTGAATCAATCACAGCTAAATAATTTTTTTTTATTAATTTTAAATTACTTAAATAATAATTATTTTAAATAAACAAAATAGTTCCTGAATTGCAGTATGAAATATAAATATAATAATCACTTTTTTCACTAATTTTAAAATTCCCTAGAATATGTACATAATATAACCAGTGGTATAGGAAATTTGTATTTAATTAATTCCAGCAATTTAATGATAGATATGAACTATATACTTACGAATCTGCTATGATATTTTGCGTTAGACAACTGTTTTTAAAGTCTGTTATTGCTCTCGTGTCTCTAATGGTAGACAAGATTATTTCCATTATTCTTATGCTGTTTTATGTCTTTTACTTCAAATAATACTGTCCCCAGAAGATTTAACGGGGTACCTGTATTGGCTAAAATCAATAAATTTATGACGATCCGAAAAAAATGTTCTTAAATTCACTAATATCTATACACGCGCTTACAGACATTCAAAGATTTACAGCCGGATTTACTAAGAAGGATACTTAAACCGGATCTAGATGCCATGGAAAATATATCTTCTAGTCGGCTAGTTTTGTTTTGCTTGTGATATTGTCATAATTTATATTACATATGTCAACAAAAAAACGTTTATATAGGCATTTTAAGGATCGGAAAGGAAAAATCAATAAAATCCTCCATTTTTGCCTGTTCAGTAATAAAATGATTTTTTGTGCTTGTATTTTTAGGGTTTAAAACTTGCTCGATTTTTGTTAATCTTCTCAGTTTAAACACTGCTGTGAATTTAGAACAGGTTTAAGGTAGACTATCTTAGTAAAATCGGTGGTTAGAATTTATAGAAAAAGTTGGAAGAAATTGAGTACAAATATTACCCTCTATAATCTTCAGGCGGCGATCATAATCGTTTTATCATCGATTACACAGATAGCATCACTTCGTTGTAGTGTTTTCTAATGCAGCAGCATGAACACTAATGTGTGTATTTATAATCTATTTTAATACCATAAAACACTAACTTGAATTAACCTTTTATAATTTAATGGTTTTTGTTGGTATATTTTATATTTTTTTATTTTTGTTAGTAATCAAACTCTATCAGATACGAAAACAGCTACCATAAGAGAATGTTGTCTTGGTCGGCATTTGTTTCGACTTGTTACAAACTAATTTTTTTATTAATATGATAATAATAATTATTAAGTAGAATACACTAATAAAGGGAGTTACTAAATATTTAAAGATAATCATGCTTACGCATTCAAATCGCGCGGTTAAATTGCTACTTGACAAGAACGACACCCTCCAATACAAATACAAAATTGTAAATAACTGCACAAAGAATAGCTTTGTAAACAACTCTTCATGAAGCGATAATATTTTTGAAGTGTTATAATGGCTTTGATTTTACATCAAAGTGTGACCTAGCTATTACATAATGTATTAAAAAAGTGACTTGTTTTTTAGTACACTTATGATTTCGTCGTTATAGCAGCAATACATAAAAGAGTGATTTCCAGCTTATGTAAAAGTATGATGTTTTTGTTATGTCAATTTTACATAAACAAGTGACTTCTGATGGTAGTATAAAATGTTACATAAGATGTATGTAACATTTAAGTCTAAATTATGACATCATACAAGAGTTAAATTTTGTCAGTATGATGTTATAATAACATCACATAATATGACATCATATTACGATCATGAAAAGTGTCAGTTTTATGTCAAATTTACTTAAAATTTTATTACATGCAAATGACCTACTTGTCATGTAAATTTAAAGTCATGTGTTCACTGGATTACAACAGACATCGGGATAAAGCCAGTGATGAAAATATTGTATCTAGAGATGAATCGACCAATTCGCAAAAAAGCCTTAATTGGATTCAAGTCCAACAACATTAGAAGAACTAAGTAAAATGAAAGAGATGAATCCTAAATCTAGACAGAATGCTAGGACAGAGATCAAGTCAATTGAAGCTTGTACTCCAAACTCTACTGAAACTGTTTTAAAATATTGAGCTAATGCGTCAAAAAGAAGATCAAAATAGTAGTTCTGATTTATTTACAGTACGTAAGCATGTGACAAACTTAGCATTTAGAATAGGTCAAACCGAAAAAAATAATTTAGAACTTAAACATAGAATAAAAGAATTATCGACAGATAAAAGTTGGTCTCCGCATAGTGATCTGGCTCCTACTAGTCCTGTGAGCCAAAAACCCTCGTTTAGGGATATACTGAAATATACACTAGGAACAACCCTACATTAAACGCACCTAAATCCGAATGGGAAACTCCCTCTCCGCAAAACAAAAAACATGAAACAATAGTCGGACTTAAGGAAACAATGACTCTCGAAAGGTTATGCAAGAATTAAAACAAAATTTTAAAGTTTCCAATATGGAGGGAAACTTCAAAAGAGTCAAACCTTTAAAAAGCGGGAGTGTCGTGATAGAATGCCGTGATGCATCTCAACAACAGAAGTTAAAAGAAGTAATGATAATGTCGAAGTAAAAAATATTGTTAATTTAGGTCCAATGATAATGGTATGTGAAATTTTCAAAGGATACACACCTGAGATATTTATCAAAGAATTTGTTGCTGAGAACGCAGATATAATACAAAAGTTTGGTCAAGATGTGGAACTTCAATTTAAATATATTACAAAGAGAGATTGCAGAAACAATACTCAAGAAAATTGGATATTTCAGACACCTCCGGCTTTATTTAAGTGGCTTATTAGAAACAACAATTTAGTGTTTGACCTTTGTCAGATATATGTACAAGAATATACCAATGTTGGGATATGTTTCAAATCTTGTTTATTTGATCACGTGGCCAAACACTGTATGGCGAATGAGTGTTGTCATAAATGTGGCAGTAAGCATGAAGGAACTCTATGTAATGTAAATACTTTTGGTTGTCCTAACTGCAAGAGATCTAAATTACCACAAGGAAATTACGCAGCTAGAAAAACATCTTGCCCGGTATATGTACAAAGAATTTGAAAACTTCAGCAGCAAACTAGTTATTCATTCACAGATACTTTTTTAGCAAAGACATAATCAGTTTTGAAAACCAAAATATTAATGACAAACATCATACTGAACAAGATGTGACATTCAGCATTGCTTATCAGAGTCTTTTACGATTTTCAGAGGTCGAAACAGAGAAGATAGTAGGTGGGGTGGTGGAGTATTGTTGGCAGTTAAAAAAATATATAAATGAAGTTTATTAAAATTAGATTATAGTATGCCACCTATAGAATTTTTAGCAGTCAAAATATGCACAGATAATGTTAACTTTGTGTATATATTACAGCTAACTGTTGTCTAAAAGAAAGAGAAGACTTATTCTCGTACATAGAAAGAATATATTTACCAGGAAAAAAATGTTGGAGATTTTAATATTAGTCATTTAAATAAATATTATATAACTAATTTTAGAGAACCACAAATAGATATATATTAATTAATTTTATGAGTTTTTTGACTGTTAAATTAAGTACTAAACAAGAATAATTGTCTATTTGATGTTACAGTTACTAATAATAGATGTAGAGTTTGTAAAATTACATTCAGTGTTGTTCACCCACATCACCCCGCTTTAACCTTAGAAATAGTACTTAAAATTTCTAAAACGCGAATTTTACCTAATAATAATAATGTTCTTAATTGCAACTTCAGGAAAGCTGATGTTGAGGATATGTATAAATTATTTCAGCATACGGAGTGGAATGACCTGGAATCGTTCAGAGATGGCATTATGGCTGTAAAACGTTTCTATAATAAGATATTTGCAATATTTGAAATTTGTGTTCCTAAAAATAAACCTTGCTCAAAAATATATTATATATACATCATAAAAAATATTATCAGAGATATAAAAATTAAAGATAAATTGAGAATTATCAGTAAAAGAACTGGTGATGTAGAATCATACAATAAATTTATACAATTAAGAGCTAAAATAAAAAGAGGCATAAGAACTGCATATGAAAAGTATATCAATAAAATTCAATCAGACATCAGCGAGGATTAAGGGTCATTTTGGCCATATATTAATAGTAACAGAGGTGTCGTTGGTGTCCCAAATAACATGTGTCTAAATGTTATCGAGTATATCGATGGGAAATCTATATCAAATGCATTTGCTTCATAGTTCAGCTCGGTTTTTGTTGATGACTTTCCTGAATATCTGGACGACCTTGTTACGAGTTTTTGATTCTTTATGTATTGGTCAAGTCACCTATGAAGATGTGTGTGACGCTGTCAAGAGCCTTAAAGTTAATAGAACAGTTGATCCAGACTATATACCTGCCTTTGTGTTTAAAGGGATGATCGGCTTTTTAGCTGAACCTCAGAATAATGTTTAACCTTTCTCTGAAAACAAATACCTTTCCCCAAATTTGGAAGGAGGCTAAAATTTGCCCAGTTTCCAAAAAAGACCGACAACAGTGATGTAAAAAATTATAGACATATCCCTGTTGTCATGTCCGGCAAAGATCTGGAATCTGTTTTATACAGATTTGTATACAGTTTTGTTGAAAATAAAATCAAATCGACAACATGGGTTTTTAAATAAAAAATCTACGGTCACTAATTTGTGTGAAGTAACTCAATATATAGCTGAAAACCTTGATAAATAGAACCAAGTTGACGTTGTTTATACGGATTTTGCTAAGGTCTTTGGCAGGGTATCGCGTAACATTCTTATACAGAAATTACATGGAGCATTTCGCTTTCATAACAACCTTGTACATTTGTTGAAATTTTATCTACAAAATAGACAACAAAGGATGACTGTTAGAGGTTACTATTCTGACTATTTCTTTGCTACATCGGGTCGTAGACGTACAAGAAATTAATTAATTAAATAAAATTTAATTTTATTTAATTTCTTCTACGTCTATGCACCGGGTATACCGCAGGGTTCTAACCTAGGTCAGTTACTCTTCTTATTATTTATAAATAATCTAGTTGATGAAATTAATGCATCTAAAGTACTATTGTTTGCTGATGATCTTAAGTTATATATAAAAGTTAATAATTACAATGACTGTCAGGTTCTTCAACAAAATTTGGATATACGGTTTCAATGGACAGTAAAACATAGCTTACTCGTACATTTTAATATTGACAAGTGTTTTGTCCTTAGTTTTAGAAGGAAAAAATAGTATTTAAATTTTGTTTACGAAAACAATGTGAGATCAGTGACTAGAGTTGATGAAATCTTGGGGGTCATGTTTGACACTCGACTGACATTTAAAGGTCCTATATGTGATGTGACTAAGAGGGCCTCTAAGATGTATGGGTATATAGTTAAAAATTGTAAAAAGTTTAATGTTAGATGTATTAAGTTGTTGTATGTAAGGAGTATTTTGGAATATTTTTCAATAGTATGAAGTCCATGTTATGAGAATCATATTTACAGCATAGAAAAAATACAGAACAAATTCTTAAGACATATCCACTACAAAGAAACAGACATATATCAAATGCATATAACAAAAATATATATTATGAACCATCATGACATTAAAACACTTGAAAGTAGGAGGAAGGTATCATCTATCTATTTTTTTATATAAATTGTTGAACAGTATGATAAATATTTTTGACTTATTATGCCTAATTAACTTTTATGCTCTGCCATATAGAACTAGAAATACACTTATTTTTTTATGTTGACAATCCTCGTACTAACTACTACAATAATTCACCTGTTATGGTGATGTGTGGGTAATATAACCAAATACGATCAAGATTTGATATCTGTGATATCAGCATATAAAATAGGCTTAAAACATAGCTACATGTAACTAATACAGTGGAATGTTAGTGTTTAGTAATGTTTATTTTCTTTTTATTATGATTTACAAGTCAAACGGCTTCGCACTCCCTCCAGGGATTATTCACTCATACCAGGCATACAAAGACACCAAAAGTATGAAACTCTGTGGGAACCCTTTCCATGTTATCGGGTCCTAGGTGACGTTGTCTGCTGTATTTCCTATGAACTTCCGGACGGTTCTCGCGGTTGCAAGGAGAACTGCTTTCTGCATAGGTTTATACAGATGCTCACTAAGGCCCAGTCCCTTGATGTTCTGCAGGAGGTTCTTTGGTATCGCTCCAGTTGTTGACAGTATTATGGGAATCGTTTGGACGCTGTTCATTGCCCATTGTCTTCGGATTTGTACCTCCAGATCTCTGTATTTGGCGATCTTCTCGTTGTATTTTGGCCTTAGGTTGTTGTTAGGTACAGCGATGTCGATTAATGTAGTTCGCCTAGAAAATTTATCTATTAGTATAATATCTGGTCTATTATGAGCAACTGTCTGATCCGTCAGTACCGTTCGATCCCAATATAATTTGAACTGGTTGTTCTCAAGAATAGGCTCTGGATTGTATTTGTAATAAGGCACTTTTCCTACCTGTAAGAGGTTTAACTTTTCTGCTAACTCTTGGTGGAGTATCTTAGCGGCTGAGTTGTGTCTTTCCTTATACTCGGTTGCGGCAAACGCTTGGCATCCTCCAGTTATGTGCTGAATTGTCTCCGATGTTCGACAGCCATATCTGCATTGGTCACTTTCTATTGAGGGATCGCTAATGATGAACTTCCGATAGTTCTTCGTCGGAATAACCTGGTCTTGGATAGCTAACAAGAAGCCCTCTGTTTCCGGAAACATCTGTCCTGAAATCAACCAGTAGTTCGACGCTGAGTTGTCGACATTGTCCTGATTGACCTCATTTGGATGCCATCCATGAAGTGGCTTCTGAAGCCAGGTTTGTAACTTCTCTTGATCTATTGGGTGGTGAGAAGCAATATATTTTACCCTCAACTGTAGCGGCGTTGAAACGTCTGCCTCGCATATTGCTCGATGTAGTGTGGAAGAGTCCGCTAACCTGTGGAAATATGAACGCAAGTTTATTATTTGTTGGTCGAGCTGCTTACCAATATCCATCAATCCTCTTCCTCCTTGGTGTCTTGGAAGCATTGTACGTTCAATAGCACTCCTAGGGTGATGTTTTTCTGCTTTTGTTAGGAGTTTCCTTATTTTTCTTTGCAGGTTTTGGATGTCCGTCCTGCTCCACTTTACAATTCCAAAAGAGTAACTCAGCGCAGAGCAAGCATACGTGTTGAGCGCCTTAAACAAATTTCTACAATTTAAATTAGTTCCTAATACCCGCCGTAGCCTCCTGACAAATTCGGCTGTCAATTCGGCCTTCATAGTGCGATGGTCAATTCTTTTAGCCTGTTTCATACCTAGATATTTGTATGTTTGGTCTGCTTCCATTGCAGCTATAGTTTCACTGTTCTGCATTTCAAAAGCCCCCGGTTGTATCTTCCCTTTAACGATGTTCAAAATACGGCACTTGTCAAGTCCAAATTGCATTCCGATATCCCCGGAGAACTCCTCTACAATTTTAAGCATTTGTTCCATCTGGTTTCTGGTAGCAGCCATCAGTTTAAGATCATCCATGTATAGATGATTCACTCTGACTACCTCTTCGTTGTTATTTCTAACACTAAAGCCGTATCTGGTTGAGTTCAAACGGCGTGATAGTGGGTTCATTGCAAGGCAAAACCACAATGGGCTAAGTGAATCGCCCTGAAATATTTCCCTTCATATCGGAATGGTGTTAGTTTCGATAGTGTCGCTGGATGGCACTTGCAATTGTATCTTAGTTCTCCAGGTTGACATGATGCGTTCTAAAAAGGAACCAAAATTATTATCGATTCTATACATTCTCAATATAGTTTTGAGCCACTCACGTGGCACCGAGTCGAAGGCCTTCTTATAATCCACGTAGGCAGCAAAGAGGTTCTTCGGTTGGCACAGGCTTGGTTACATATGACAGAGTCAACAATCAATTGTTCCTTGCATCCTATTGCTCCCCTCGTGCATCCTTTCTGTTGAGTTGCAATGATGTTATTTTGCTCACAATGTGCATAGATGCGTTGGGTCAAGCAGGAGGTGATCACCTTAAACAGTGTGGGTAGGCAGGTGATCGGCCTATACTTAGCTGGGTCATGTGTGTTCTGTTGGTCCTTTGGTAGGAGGTGCATCCTTTCTGTTGAGTTGCAATGATGTTATTTTGCTCACAATGTGCATAGATGCGTTGGGTCAAGCAGGAGGTGATCACCTTAAACAGTGTGGGTAGGCAGGTGATCGGCCTATACTTAGCTGGATCATGTGTGTTCTGTTGGTCCTTTGGTAGGAGGTACGTAATACGTTCCGTCAAGAACAATGGCATTTTTGCTGGGCTAAGGAAAACATCATTAATAAGATTAGCCAGCTGATGGTGCATACACGAGAACTTTTTGAGCTAGTAGTTCTGGATCCCGTCGAGACCTGGAGCTTTCCAGTTATGGGATTCCTTGATTATTCTTGAAATTTCCTCGGTGGTAAATGGCTCAAACTGCATCTGGCTGTAATCTTGGCAGATTTGGTGTTCTTCATTGATCCAGTCAGCTGCGATGTTACAATCGGCTGGTGTGGAAAGTTGGTTTCCCCAGAACTCTTCTACCTGCTCTCTATTGGGATATCTATTATCTGCTATATTAGGTGGAGAGTTTAGCTTACGGTAGAAAGTCTTTTCTGATCGTTGGAAGAGCGCATTGTCTCGTTTTCGGTTATTACTGTTCTTGTACCTCTTTAGCCGTCCTGCAATAACAGAAAGCTTCTGTTTCAGCGAATCAAGGCACTGCTGAACAGTGACATTCACTGGATTTTGTTGCGAATGATATCGGACACGATTCATGATTTCTTCAATTCGCCTTTGCAGTCGACTAGTTCTTGTGCCCCTGATGTACTCCGTCGGCTGTCCTATATCTATTCGAAGATTTTCAATTTTCTTATTTAGACGTCTTTCCCATGGTGGTGTGTTGGGTTCTGTTCTTGCTGGTCGGCACTCTGTTGTAACTTTAATTTCTAGAGCTCTAGCTATAGCAGTCGCGGCATAGTAGATGGTCATATGTAAGGACTCCAGAGTGTAGGCATCTGAAACATAAGCTGGTAAATCCGATTGTTCATGATGTCTAACATGGCACCCAGTTTTTTGGATGAATTAATTTTTGGCAGTGCCGGTCTTCTTAACGGATTGGTTTCATCATACTTCAACACCGCAGCATTCATTTCCGTTGACAGTTTTTGATAAAAGAGTTCAGTGTTGTCCTGTTGAGTTTCGTCATTCAGCAGTTCCTGTTGTTCTTGGACCTCAGGTTCCGGTTGTGGCTCAGGTTCAGCAATCGGATTGTTGTTATTGTCAGTGCCTCTGATCTCACGTTCAATTTCCTCTTTGATGCTATTAAGCCGAGCTTCAGGAATTAGGCTGTTTCGGAGAATAACTCTATACTGGTCAGCTATTCTCTACTGGGATACTTGCATGTGTGGGTACTCTCTGCAAAATTCGGCATGTAGTTGTTGTCTGTAGCCGATCATCTCTCGTCCTAGTTGAGTCACCCTATACAAAAGGCACATTATTGTCTCGTTCATGGACACAGTCCATTTCATGTGCTATGCTGGTCGTCCTGCTTGAGTAAGAGTTGGTTGAGGTTCCCGCACAGCACCGGCGGGTAGAGCTCTTGGAGTTATCTGACCCTTGTGTTGATGTAGTTGTTGTGGTTGTTGCCTGTCAACTCTTATGCCGTTGTTGGGTTGTTCTTGAGTCTCTGGGTCTAGCTGTGGCGCAGGTTCTGCGGTTTGTTCATTGTTATCATTGTTGATTCTTATCTCTCGTTCTATTTCCGCTTTGATGATGTTAAGTCGCGCTTCTGAGATAAGTTTATTTCGGAGAATACCTCTGTATTGGGCTGCTATTCTCTGTTGTGACACTTGTAGGTATGGATATTCCCTACAAAATTCGGCATGAAGCTGTTGTCTATAGCCGATTGTTTCTCGTCCTAGTTCAGTCACCCTATAAAAAATGCGCATTACTGTTTCATTCATGGATGTTGTCCATTTCATACGCTGTCTCGGAAGTCCCGCCTGAGTGAGCGCTGGCTGAGGTTCCTGCGCAGCACCTTCGGAAGGTGGAGCTCTCGTTGTTTGGCTCTCATGTTGTTGTTGGGCTGTAGCTTCTTGTGCGACAGGGGTTCACCTCCTCAATACCCTGCTACTTGAAGTTTGCGATGTCGAAATGTTGCTCCCCCCAGAATCCGTGGAGCAGACCGCTTCTGTGGTATGGGATTGTGGACCATGGGTTATTATTATTATTATTATTATGGATTTGATGATGTTAATCTGTAAAGTTTGTAAATAAATAAATAAATAAGATATAGGCACCGGGTCCCTGTGCATTGACATTAACGTGGAGATTATGATAAAGTGTATAAACTAAAATTTTGTTTGTGTTCACAATTGCTTTACACATTAATTAGTCTAATGTGGAATAAGTCCAATGATATGGCAATTACAAAAAAGGAGACTAAAGGTGGAGCATTGTAGTGCTTATTAAAACATGTAGTTTTTATAAGTTAAAAATATTTTGCCCTTCGGCCATTT